>JAKTUG010000052.1:0-91990 GCA_030556545.1 Kodamaea sagamina
GGCAGACCGCGTCGCTGCTGCTGCCGAAGCAACACTGCTTCTTTGGTGGCCGGGGGTCTGTTTGTGCACCCATATTTTCACTTATCTGAGATGAGACGGTTTCTTTTGATGTTTGGAGATAGGTGAAAACGTGAGTGAATTGTTAGTGGGTGGAATGGGATTGTTGATTTGAGAGTATAGAGATATTGAGGTGGGGACTACTAATATATAAGTAGTCAATGTAACGTAAGTAATAGTAGTGAGAAGAGATTGTTTTGTGTTAGGTGTGTTGATCCGATGTTCAGCTCAACAAGTAGACAGGAAGATGTAAATGTTTCCAGATCATTGAACAAAATTTGTGTTGCTATTGTTATTGTATATGCCCGTGTACTTTTTAACTTTCATCATTTCAGACCACTTTTAAGCTACAAAATCCCAATTACCTAAAACTAGTTTTTCACAGTTAAACCCAATTACCATAAAGTACAAAATCATCACACATTTGAACCGGTTGCAGCACCTCTACATCCAACTCTCTCCAACAGCACTTCACAGATGATAATGTCGCACGACATTTTTGCAATTATCAGACCCTCGGCAAAAAAAGATCCCCATATTATTCACACCAGCAACCCCAGTCCATCCTCCGCCATGTCGAGGCCTAATGCCAACTCCTTGCCGTTCGCTGACGCAGCAACTATAGGTATGTCCATTCGCACATTTTTCTGATCCAAATAACACTACTAACACCTCTAGTGCGGGCCCACCAAAAAGACATCTACTTTGAATCATCCTACAGAACACAGCTACAAGAAGTGTTCCAGTTCCTCAAAGGCCAGAGATTCATAAATACGTATGCAGAGGAAATCACTGTTTTCACTAAATCCTTATATCTCGTGCTCACCACGCTCATTGGGGCCAGAACTCTTGGAGAAGAGTATGTCGACTTGGTATACGTGAGCCGATCAGGCAAAAGACTCCCCCGTTTGTTTCTGAGAATTGGGTTTATATTATCGTACGCGCTTGTTCCGTACGTGATTACAAGACTAGTCAGAAAGTACAGTCCGAAGGACGACGAGGACACTCCGCGTGAGTCTGGATTCAAGAACTGGGTTTTGCAGTCTTTGGGTTCGTACAAAAGAACCCTCAACACGTTCCTCAACATCCACATTGCGGTGTTCTACTTTAGAGGCGAGTTCTACTCGCTTTCGAAACGCATCTTTGGCATGCGCTATGCGTTTGGGCACAACAAGGAAGAGAAGCACTTGAAGCGTGCGGGCAACTACTCGTTGCTCGGTAGTATCATATTGTTGCAGTACGCTGTAAAGGCGCTTATACTGTGGAAGAACTTCAACGACGGAAGACACGACGACAAGAAAGAGGAGGTTGAAAACGAGCACCCGGAGGTGTTGTATGACATAGAGCAGTTGAAGTTGAAGGAGGTCCCAGAGGGCATTGAGTTGGAGGATCCAACAGTTCTTCCGTATATTCCTGAGAACTCACGAACTTGTATGTTGTGTTTGTCGAAGATGTCAAACCCTACTGCTGCTAACTGTGGCCATATGTTTTGTTGGGATTGTATTGTGGATTGGATAAGAGAGCATCCTGAGTGTCCGTTGTGTAGGCAGCTGTGTGTTGAGCTGAATTTGTTGCCGTTGAGATGAGGAGAGGTGTGGTTTTACTTCTACTTAAGTTTGACTTTAAGTCTGGTTACTGCTCTGGTGTAGTTTCGTCTTAAATATAATGGGATTTTTGGAACTTGAAATAATTGATTGTATAGTAAACTATTATCAATAAATTATCAGTAGTTTAAGAATCGACTGTACTCTTGTTAACAATAGTTTAAGGACCAACGTACTCTTGTTATCAGTAGTTTAAGAACCGACTGTACTCTTGTTAACAGTAGTTTGAGAACCAACGTACTCTTGTTAACAGTAGTTTAAGAATCGGCTGTACTCTAGTTAACAGTAGTTTAAGAACCAACTGTACTCATGTTAACAATGTTCTACAAAACAAAATTCATTATCAATTTGTAGCCAACATCTAACTCTGGATACAAATTATATAACATTTTATATACACCAAAGTCTTGAGTTCTCCTAGCTACTTGTTGACTTTAGTAGATGCTGCATCAATATCATCAAAATCGTCATCTCATATCATTATCATCATCGATTCCACACATAATCTTCCAAATGGTTATGAAGTAGCAACCACCAATATTGCTCCAACACTACTTCTCAGAAACAGATGAAAGCGGATCAGTGTTTGTAGCTGCCTCTGCAGCCTTTTCAACCTCAGAAGCCGTTTTCTTCGACTTGTAACCGTGGCTCTTGAAATAAAATGCATCCTCACCAGCATCCGAATCAGATCCATCATCGGCCTCAGCATTTACCTGCTCAATTTGTTCACTGGTTTCTTCCTTGAATACAATGCTCGATATGTTCAAGTACAGGTCCCTGGTATTCTCCAACAGCTTGTCCGCATTGGCTGGATCCCTTGGAAACATCTTCATAATCTCAACCCACTGGCGGTGGGCCTCGATTTCTTCTGGAGTCTCCTTAGGTTCCTTGCCCTCACTAAACGGTTCTGTTGCAGCACTCAATCTCCTGACTTTCTCAACGTACCCACCCGAATTGCACAATTCAATAAATGATCTTGAGCGTGCTTCCATTTTTGCTATCGTTGTCTGAGTAATAACTAGCAGTGAAATCTTTGGCAAGATAAACTGTTATATTTGCCCTTCTTGTTCGTCGTGCACTTATATATCGGTTTTCCCCATTTAGTAAATCCCTTAAAACCGATTAAGATTAAACAGGGATCATACTGTTGCTATCTGGATTTGCAGGTTGGAGTTAATATAAAAAGAAGTGCTATTGTTCATTATTACCAGGTTTCTTGCTTGGTCAGTCTCTAAATTAGTGAGGTTAAGCTAATGGTGGAGTGGAGGTTCCACTGGACATCTTTGGTTGGTTACTGTACCTCATGCATTACTATTAAAACTCAACTGCGTACGAAATGGTTGTTGGTGAGTATTGGAAAAATGCAATGGTTGGGGAAGGGGGAATTTGTTATGTCACTAGGTGATGAAACCAAGATTCTTGAAGTACTTGATGCAGTGTATAGCGACTACACTTGTAGATTAAGGGCTGCTATACTTTCGGTTTGGTGAACTTCACCAACACTCTACCACGTAAATCCAATTTGCAGCCAATTGTAGTCACTGGTAATGTGTCACAAACTTAAGAATAGATTCAGATGTAGACCAGTGATGTTACTTGAGGAACCAATGCTTAAGCTACATCGTCAACAGGTAGTTTTCCAACAGAAATTTGTTAGTTCATTTATAAATGGGAAACTAGAAGCTTATTCTGTGAATTCACACACTGCTCTTCTCTAAGAAAGTGAGTTATTGTACTATAAACAAGTTAATTTGTGGCTGTTGGTGTCTAATTAGTGAAACCAGAAGTCTGATACAACACATGAATTCAGTTAAGTCGAGTTCCTCTGCACCGGACATTTTGTCAGATCTTCTTCTCATCTAAAACGTTGGACTATCTCTCTTGAGTCTGCACGTATCATTGATGCACAATCTAGTTTCCAAACTACACTTGAGTTGAATTCGTTATCTAACGAGTCTTCAGAAGTACAATTACATGAACTTGACGTGGACTAGCTTCTTAGAAAAGTTGTACGATTCCTGTAACACGAATGAATTATCGATTAGGTAACTGGGCAGCTCCTGTAACGACTCATTACCTTTACAATTCAAAGGTTATTAACGAGTTTGGAAGTAGAAAAGTACAGCAAAGTGTTTGCTGTGTGTTCGATAGAAAGATCCTGTTCTCCCAGTCCCATAATGTAGAGTCTCTTCTGTATTGTTCTCAAAAATCAGACGGGAGAGAAGATTTCAAAATTCTAGAAGAATGTTCACCAAGTTAAAATGAACACTAGAAAGATAAGTTAGAGAAGAATGAGAAGATGAAGTTGGAGAAGAATGAGAAGGCTTATAATGACGTGATATAACAGAATAAATGATCTTTCGTGTTGAGATTATACATGCTCAGATCTACCAATCATTTGGATATGGTTGTACACCTCCAAAAGTGAAAAACATTCTTCTCAAAAATAATGTCAAACATTAAGTACGTGGTGATTCCCATAGCTACAATCTCATGCGGTAAAACAACAACACTCCTGACCCTAAGCACCCTCTTCTCGTGGCCTCACATCCAGAATGACAACCTCAAGCGAGGATCCAAAAAATTGGTAGACCTCAGCCTTCAAGCACTACAACTGTCGGACGTGGTCTTGGTAGACCGTAACAACCACGAAACCAAACACAGAAAACAGCTCTTGGCGGATTTCGAGCTGAAAAAACAAAAGTTCGTACCTGATACGCAGCTCAGGTACGTGGCATTGAATTTTGTCAAAGACGCGTTGCTAGCAGACAAAGGCAAAAAGTTGTGGGATTTGACTTTCAGCAGAACGAAAAACAGAGGAGACAACCACCAGACTTTGCAGTATGACAGTCATAGAAAGACCACCATCATGGTGATGAGGAGGTTCATAAAGGTATTTGAGAAGGTGGATACAAGTCGAGAACCGGACTCTTTGTTTGACTTGGTGGTAGAATTGGACATTGTGGGTGAAGACGCATCGTTGGGCTGTGTTCGGGAGATATTGAGAGCATTGAGTGGAAGGCATCCCGAATTGGTCAGTGTTCCGCCTGACGATGAGATCAAATCTGCTTTCCATAAGGCGATAGAGTATAAGGTGAAGAGAGAATGATGTTTGTGTCGCAGATTCGATCGGAAGGTTAAAATTTTATTATAGAGCTTTTGGTGAAATTTTGGCTAATAATTAAAGTCTTGTAGAAAACTTGGTAGTTGGGTAATGGATTTAAATAGCACAGCCTTAAAGGATCGGGCACTGAACGCGCCAATAGCAACAACACAGCTGAATGCACAAAGAATAGCCTTGTCGTGTACCTTGAATGCGCTACCAAATCATCTTTTCCTCGAAAAAATTCAGATCGTGTCAACTCACTAACAAACCCAACATGTCAGGCCAGGGGTTCTCTTTGCCGTACTCGAACGATTATGAGAAGAAGGAAGGAAGCTCGAAGGACGACTACTCGAAGACTTTCAAGCCCAACAAAAGACTGAATGGAGTTTTCGGTAAAGCCCAACAAGCCGTGGGCAGAACGTTGAAACTTTTGGTAGATGTTTTGTTGAAATACAAGCGTGTTCTGCTTGTTGTTTTGACGCTTCTTTTCCTTTCGTTGTTCACATCGGTGCCCTTCATTCCACACTTGAAGTCCGGCAACCCGAAAGTTGTGATTATATTGGCAGCTAATGAGGGAGGTGGTGTGTTGAAGTGGAAGTCACCGCAGGAATGGTCAGTTGAAAGATCATCGATTGCCAACAAAAAGCAGTATGCAAAACGTCACGGGTATGGTTTGACGATCAAAGACATGACGATCAAAAAGAGATACTCGCACGAATGGAGGGAATCGTGGGAAAAGGTCGACATTTTGAAGCAAACTATGAGACAGTTCCCAGACACCGAGTGGTTCTGGTGGTTGGATTTGCACACGTACATCATGGAGCCACAGATCTCGTTGGAGGAGCACTTCTTGTCGAACTTGGACAATGCCACTTATAGATCATTGGACACGTTCAACCCGTTGGGCTTGCCCACGGACATCCCGTATGTGGACTACAACGAGCCTGTGGACATGGTCATAACGCAGGACTGCGGGGGGTTCAACTTGGGGTCCTTTTTGATGAGAAGACTGAGCTGGTCCGAGATGTTGTTGGACATCTGGTGGGACCCCGCGATGTACGAGCAGATGCACATGCAGTGGGAGCACAAGGAGCAGGATGCGTTGGAGACCTTGTACAGCTCGCAGGCGTGGATACGAGAACGTGTTGGGTTCTTGCCCTTGAGAAAGATCAACGCGTTTCCTCCCGGTGCGTGCAGCGACAAGGCTGACGACCCCCAGTACTTCTTCAAGAACTATGATTTTGTCATCAACATGGCTGGGTGTGAGTACGGGAGAGACTGTTGGGGAGAAATGGAGCATTACAAGGCTTTGAGCAAGAAGTTGCACCACAAGTGGTATAAGTTTTGGTAGTTTGAGTTTACTTGGAGTTCACAAGTGGTACAAGTTTGTTTGAGTTTTCTTGAGAGTGGTATATGTTTGAGTTTACTTGAGAGTATATGTTTGAGATTATTTGATAGTTGGATGGAGTTATCCAATTGGTAGACCAATTAGATTTTAAGTAATGTATCTAGAGATTGTATTCTTTATTCTAATTAGTGGTTTTGTTTAAATGTAAGATGCTGTAATGGGAGTTAAATGTTATTGTAAGTCGGAAGGGATTCAGTTGAGGAGTGTCAAGTAGGAAGGGATTAGTTGAAGAAGTGTCCAGGTTTTGCACTATGCGATAAGGATTCTGGGTATATTACGCGTTAGAGGTCCTCTAGGCTGCAATGGCACTATTAATTGTACCACGGAATTGGTTATTGAGCATAAAGAATGGGCAATTTTTCCTAATTACTGAGTTCCCTCCAGTAGTTGCAACAACGTTTAAGCTTAAACAAAACACCCTACTTGGATCGGCTCCAAACTGATTCCATGTGCAACAATTGGTTGCAAAATGTAACACAAAGTTGCATCTAATAATCTATACTTTACTACAGGACGTGCTCCAAAGGTTAATTGTTTTCTGTTCTTGTTGGATAGTACAATATTATTTGATTCAAAGGTGACTTTAATGAAGTATCAGGCCATTGAACACCCTTCAGGCGTATTGAGGTTTATGCAATTTCAAGGAACAAGTGCTTGGATTGTGAAGTACTCCTACAATAAACTCTTAGACATTGTAAATCAGACTACAAGTTTACGAAGTTTAACTTAAAGTCTGATCTATGATCGCTATTTTCTGCAGCTTATTTAAGATAATTGGACTAAAAATTGGAAATATAAGATCAAGGTGTATTATTGTTATAAGCAAACCAGAAAGAAACTAGAATGAAAGTAAATATTCTTCACAAGGACGGCAGTACAAAGTTCCTATACTACTAGTTATTAACCAGCTTTAAGAGTTAAACTACAAAGAAACCAACAGGAAGCTAAACTAACCTAACAGTCAACTACAGTATACCAGCACTAAACTAACTTCCCAAACAAACATCCAAACTGAAAACTACTAATCAAAAACACTCAAATCCAAAAACTGAATTCCAAAACCCCCCACTCCAAAAAACTCATAGCCAATTATATACCCAACAGATCCTGATCTGCCCACCCAAAGTACCCTCCCTACCCCCACCACTCTCACTAATTCTTGACTGGCACGGTTATAATGGACGTGCGCCGACCAATTCTCGTGTTTTTTTTGCACTTATTTCATTCTCTGTTTTGGCGTTTGCAAAACGAACCACTTCCAGTCCCAACCAACGCAGCAGACTATCGCATCTCGCTGACATTGTACTATATCTCCCATTGTACTACCACCCGAGGCCGGAATCCGACATGTCTGACAACTTTTGGTTCAACGAAAATGCCTTTCTGGGGAATGGAGACTCCATTGGAAATGGAAACTTCAAGCAATCCGATAACGATGACTTTTTGAGTAATATCTTTGACCTGAGCCTGATGGGTGGCAACACCAATGGCGGCGGCAGCGCGAACGGGTCCGCGAACGGTGGTTTCGACAACGTGTCGCTGCCTGCGGGCAACATCCAGCAGGACCTCAGTCCTGCGCAGATATTGGGCCAGCAGCAGCAGCAGCTGGGAATCTCGCCGCAAATGTACTTGAGACAGAGGCAGCAGAACCAGCAGAACCAGCCGGCGCAACAAAACCAGCAAAACCAGCAAAACGTAAACTTGATGAACATGTCGCCCAGAGACCCGTCTGTGAGGACACTGGTTCCCGAACCGACTCCGTTGCTGCAATTCCAGAACCAACAGAGTTATGCTAGTCCAGGAAATATGGCGTCTCCACAAGTAGGAGGTAAAGCTCCAGCAGGGCAGCAGTCTGGACAATCAGGTCAAACAGGACAGTCTGGACAGTCTGGACAACAAACTTCTGGACAGACAGGACAATCTACAGTGAGACCCCTGCAAGAAGAGATGCAACACATGCAGATAGAGGTGTTTCTCACCACGTTGTACGACTTTATGAGACGCCGTGGCTCGCCCATCTCACAGCCCGCTGTAGTCAACGGAAAACGCATCAACTTGTTCTTCTTGTACTTGTTGACGCAAAAGCTCGGTGGTCCGCAGCAGTTGATCAGATGGGTGCAACAACCCAACTTGGGGCTGCCTCAGCAGAGTCCGTGGGTGCAGATTGGCCAGAGATTGAACTTGTACGAGGGCGTCAACATACAGGACCAGCTGGCCAGAGAAACCATCGACAGGGAAATCAGCACCTGCTACGCTACGTACTTGTTTCCCTACGAACAGTACAGCATGACTCCTGAGGGAAACAAGGACTTGCTGACCCGCAGGCTCCAGTTCCAGAAGCAGTGGCTCATCAGGTTCCAGGAGCAGAAGAGAAACCAGTCGAACGTGCAGACACCGTATGGCACCAACTCGCACGCGAACACGCCGCTTGCCCAGGGCGCACAGATGTCGCCGCTGCTGGCAGTGCAGTCTCCGAACGTGGTGCAGCAGAGTCCGGTGATGTCGCAGGCAAACACGCCGCTGCTGCAGCAGTTTCAGCGCAAGGCCTCGCGTGCGAGTGCCTCGTCCACCCAGAACTCGCCGGCCACAATGCAGTCTCCGTACATGCTGAAGCAACCTACGCCAAACAGAAACGGACTGCAGCTGCAGCCACAGCAGAACCAGTTGAATCTCCAGCAAGCACTGCGACTGCAACAGCAGTACATGCAGCAGCAACAGCAGCAGCAGAGACAACAACAACAGCAACAGCAAAGACCTCCGCTGTCACAACCAAGCTCTGCTACCCAGCTGCTCGTGCAATCTCCAGCACAAGCACAAGCACAAGCTAAAATTAAAGCCTTGCAAAGACAAAATCCGTCTCAATTATCAAACCCACAGGGTAACCAATCGCTGCTGGTACCTCAATCATCTTCGCAAACAAACTCATCTCTCCCTAGCAGAATTAATAGCGTTTCGTCACAGGGCCCCGAAACTTCGAAAGACGGACCAAAAGAACCAAACGTGATCAAGAGTTATGTTCCGTTCAGAAAAGTCACAGATACTTTTGGGGGCTACTCTATCAAGGAATTATCGCAGCTTGCAAGCGAAATTGAAATCACCAAACCAGTTTACTTGTTTGCACCTGAATTGGGGTCAATTAACATGCAAGCTTTAATAATGGGCTTGAAAAATTATCGTGGCCCAGAAAGCGGAGAGGTGTTCAATTCGTTGAACTCGTTATTGGTGACCACTTCCGATGCTAATTATACGTTCCGTATCGAAGACTGTCCTGAGTTGTTGGACTCGTTGTCTGTGCTCGGGTTGAAGATCTTGAAGGATATTGTTACTCCTGGAGCTACAAAAGAGTACAGCACCAAAGATGTATGCAAGACAAACTCGACTATTGATGAGGTGTTCAGCAAGTACGTCAACGGGACTGTGGGAGAAGAAGTCAGCTACGTTGTCGACTCATTAACAGGAGAGGTTGTGGAGGATTCAGACGACGAGATGGACGATGTTTTCACGATCGAGGAAGCTTCCACACTGTCGGCCGCTCTGAGCGACGACGACGCTGACCTCAGGTTTGAGATTCCCGACTATTTGACTGCACTTCAAAACTTTAGCCGTGAAAACAAGTACCATTTCAGCAAGATCCAGACCAAGAGCGCCAAGAATAACCAGGTGATGTTAGTGGACCAGTTGATAACGGTGACGATGATTTTACGCAACATCTCCTTCATCGACATCAACAAGCCGTACATGTCTAGCAATGCGAGCTTCAGAGACTTGTTGTTTGCAATTGTCAAGAACGTCGCAATGTACTCGGACAAGTTTGTGTTCCATCGCAAAAAGTTGTGTTTGCTCAAGGATTGTTTGTTGATGTTGGACAACGTTTCGTTTTTTGTTGAGTTGCGGAGCTTGGAGGAGGCCTTTTTGGCGTTCATATTAGTGAGCTCGTTCGGACCGAAACTCCTGAGAGACCCCACGTCCGAAATCCCCCAAACGAACTTGGAGGTTTTCACGTACTTGCCGTTTGGGATAGATGCGTTCACCAAGATCATTGTTCGTGAGCCACACAACCGTTCGCTAATGAACGCCGTGTTGGGCGGCTCGTTGACAATGGGCACGATGAGCAAACCGTTCCACATCCAGAAGAGCGACCAGGAGCAGACCCGCCGCTTGTGCGAGGCCTTCTTGGGTGGCCGCGAGCAGTTTGAACGCGGCGACTTGCTCACAAGAGCGTTCCACTTGCTTATGAGCATCGTGCCATTCGAGGCTAACAGCTACGAGTTCTCCAACTTTATTTTCCTGAGGGCACCCACCATCTCGCAGGCGCTCTTTGGAGTCAAGATCTTGATTGACATGGTGCCGCCAGACGAGATTGCCAATGACTTGACGGTGCACTGGCTCTTGAACAACAGGCTGTTGTTGCTCAGCAACTTCTCGCGTGTGGTGATTGCACTTGTATCGGAAACGGGCAAGTTTGCAAAGGAGCTGAACGAGCACAGGGTGTTGACGTTGGTGTTAACCAAGTCGCTTATAGTGGTGAACTCGTTGGTGGGCAACACGGTTGCGCTTAGAGATTTGCTAAATGGAGTGGGCAGAGAGGATAGTGAGATGGAAGGTGAAGAGAGTGCCGAGGCCAGTGAATTACCGAGTGTCAGGGACCTCACGGAGGTGAACAAGATGACCGAGTCGATCAAGGAACTCCAGCAGCTTTCGCGTGTTGTTCCTGACGCACAGTTGGCACTTGTTTCGTTTTTGGCCCCGTCCATCGATACGCACTTGGGAACTGAGGTTATCCGACTCTTGGGATTATTACGTGAGTTGAATTAGTAGACATGTATTAATATATTTTTAAGTTACGTTTGGATTGAAGAGTTAATTCATTAGTTTTGTAAAGATTGGAGCTAGTGTTAGTATTTTTAGGTATAAGTTTGGTGAACTTCACTATTAATAAATTAGTTTAAAAAAAGTATAAATAGGAGTGGACCTCAGTATCAATATAGTTTTAAGTAAATTGGAGTGATCTTCAGTATTAATATAGGTTTAAGTAAATTGGAGTGATCTTCGGTATTAATATAGTTTTAAGTAAATTGGAGTGATCTTCGGTATTAATGTATCAGTTTTAGGTAGTTTTAGGTACAAGTTGAAGTGAATCATCAGTGTTAGTACAAATTAAAGTTACAGTTAGGAAGTCAGAGTATTAATGTATCAGTTTTAAGTAGAAGTTGTACTCAATTTCAACTTAACACCTTCAGGTACAGTTGGAATTGGCCCAATCTTCTAAGCCATACTAATAAACTTTATTAAGGTACTGTATATACCTTTAAGTACGCAATTGGTAAAGGGACCCTGTGATAATGACCACTAGAATGTTTCAGAGTGTTTCTCGTGCTCTTTGCTCTACAGGCCAATTAAAAAAAATACTTCATGAAACTGTTTACAAATCATCTCCACTCATTGGCTATAAAGCAGCCTAGTAAAAACATAGTAAAGTATGGGATCGAAATCATTTCTGTTATCAGATAAGGAAAAAGGTCGGTAAGTAACTACTAAACAAGTAAAATGAAGCTACAATGAAGAAAAGTAGGTTTGGACTTTCTTTTATTTGCGTTACTGATCTGGACTTTTAGTGGGGGTTGTATATGAGTCTTTTTGCCGTTTGGGTGCAAAATTTGAGCCCATCAAAATGACCGAGATAAGGTGGAGAATGGGTTATAAAACAGGTGAGTCCGACTATTATTTTCAACCCCAACAATGGCAGCAGTTACAACTCAAGTGCCCAGTGCACCTCCCACAGAGGAGCCTGAAGGTAAATTGCTTGCAGGTGAACACACGTTGCCAGCCAGCTGGTGGACCTCTGAAAGCGTTTTCGATTTGGAGAAGAGGTCGATTTTCTACAAGTCTTGGCTTTACTGCACACACGAGTCGCGCTTCGAGAAGGTTGGCGACTACTATTCGTACTCGGTTGCAGGAATCAACTTCTTTCTTATCAAGTCCAAGACTGACGGAAAAGTCAAGGCTTTCCACAATGTCTGCCGTCACAGAGCATACCCAGTAGTCAGAAAAGATCTGGGGTCGTCAACGGTTTTGGGTTGCAAGTACCACGGGTGGTCTTATAACTCGGACGGTAAGTTGAACAAGGCTCCCCACTTTGACGATGTCGAGGGTTTCGTCAAGGAGGAAAACAGTTTGTATGCGATCAAGACTCATGTCACACCACAGGGTCTCATTTTCATCAATTTCAACCAGGACGATGTTGTTCCTTTCGATGAGTGGTTCGCAGGTTTGGGTGTAGAGATGAACGAGTTTGACTTTTCAGACTATGAGTACCATATGTCGTATGAGTTGGATGGTGTGTTTAACTGGAAGACTTTAATGGATGGATACCAGGAATGCTACCACTGTCCTACTGCACACCCAGGTTTGAACTCCGCTTTCAAGATGGAAACGTATAAGGTTGTTCCAAAGTCAAGGTACTGCCGTCACTACGCTGAAATCGTCAGAGAGGAGGTAGCCATTGAAGAAGATGACAAGGACCCCGATGAAGAATCCTCGTGGTTTGGATTTGGAAAGAAGAAGCAGGTGGAACAGCCAAAGGCAAAGCCTAAGAAAGCCAACCCTGGTGGTGAATTCAACGGTTTGTGGGTGTATTTGTATCCTAACAACGGTATCAATTGCTATTCGCCAGCCTGGTACTCGATCAGAGTTTTGCCTTTGAGTGCCAACAGAACCATTTTGCAGTACGATATCTACACCAAAAAGGGGTTGGACGAGGTTTCCAAGAAGGATTTTGTCGATTTCTTGCAGTTGGTGGAGTTGGAGGACTTCAACTTGTGCCAATTGACCCAGAAGAACTTGAGACAGGGTGTTTACTCGACTGGATACTTGCACCCATTGAAAGAGCGTGGTGTTTTGTATTACCAGGGTCTTGTGAGAGACATGGTGAAGTCGCATTTCGCTGAGGAGAAGGAAGCCGGGGCCAAAATCAACCCTGCTTTTGTCGGGCATGCGTCGAAGAACCCTGGTGTTAAGGAATTGGAGGAGATTTGTAGTTCTTTGGAGTGTGGATCGGGAGGTGAAAAGGCTGGTTTGGATTGGTAGATCATCAGTTGTTTAGTTCTTAGGGATTGGTTGATTCTATCAGTTGTTTAGTTCTTTCATGGTTGGATTGGAAGGTCCTATTATTTGGTTCGTTTTAGCTGGTTTGAATTGGTAGATCCCAATTATTTAGTACTTTTATGGTTGGATTGATAGATCTCACATGTGTTTATGGTAGGATTGGAAGACCTCATCAGTTAGTTCTTCTATAGCTGTTAGATCATCAGTTAGTCTTTTATTATATGATTTCAGTAAACTAGTGTAATCCCAACTTGTCCATTCTCACTTGGATAGCGTTTCTGTGCGCCTCCAAACCTTCAACAGCAGCCAATGTCATCACAGCCTTGCCGATGCTCTTCAACCCTTGCTCAGTGACATTTTGCGAGGTGATAAACTTTTGGAAGGTGGCAGTATTCACTCCAGAATACTGTCTGGCATAACCATATGTTGGTAATGTGTGGTTGGTACCACTCGAGTAGTCACCGCAACTTTCTGGCGACAAACCACCAACAAACACAGATCCCGCGTTTTCGATGTAGTCGGGAACATACTTTGGGGCGTCGTCCACCTGCAAAATCAAGTGCTCTGGAGCGTAGTCGTTAGAAAGCTTGAAAGCCTCTTCGTACGAGTCAACCAATAAGGTGTACGAGTGGGCCAAGCACTGGGACACAATCTCCTTTCTGGGGAGCACGGCCGCCTGTCTGGCGATAGCCTCGTCGAAAGAAGCCAACTTTTCCTTAGTCAAACCGACTCCAATCAAGATCACCTGAGAGTCAATACCGTGCTCCGCTTGCGAAAGCAAGTCCAGAGCCACAAAATCTGCGTCTGCGTTTCCGTCGGCAATCACCAACACCTCCGATGGGCCTGCAGGCATGTCGATGGAACACAATGCCTGTGTGTCGTTCTGAACGTGCATTTTTGCAGCCGTAACAAACTGGTTGCCAGGCCCCAAGATCTTGTCACACTTTAAGACTGACTCTGTGCCATATGCCATTGCCGTGACCGCCTGTGCTCCTCCGGCCATCACAATGCACTTGGCACCCAATTTGTGCGCAACGTACACCACTTCTGGCGTCAACCTGCCGGTGGAGCGGGCTGGGGGCAGCGCAACAACAATGTTCTTGCAGCCAGCAACCTTTGCGGGAACACCAAGCATCATCGCGGTCGACGGCAAGACTGCAGTGCCACCGGGGACGTAGAGGCCAACGTTTTCAATAGGTTTGGCGAAACGGGAACAGTACACTCCTGGTGATGTTTCCACTGTCATGACCTTTTCCTTTGGAAGCTGAGCAGCGTGGAACTTCTCGATGTTCTTCATTGACAAGTCGATAGCATCACGCATTTCTTCCGAGATTTGCATCAACTCCTCTGGGAATGGTGCTTGAAGTACCGGTGACTGCAATTTGACACCGTCGAACTTTGCAGTTAATTCAACCAAGGCCTTGTCACCATCCTTTTTCACTTGCTCGATAATTGGCAACACCAATTTCATGATATCGGCGGTCTTCTGAACTGGTCTGGTCAATGCTTTTTGGATGAGCAGAGGGTCTGTTGATTTGGCATTAACACGGATGGTTTCCATGGTGTAGCTCAATGTCTTTGGTTCTTCCCTTTCGGTTTTTTCATCCTTTTCGATGTAGGCAGGCTTTGCATCGCCCTTTCTTCTAGTGACCTTTAAGCTCTTGATGTCTAAGTTCTTTTCAATGTCGGCCAATCTGACCCCGTGCTTGATGGCCCAGGTCAAGACAAAATAAACCAAGTCGGCCGCCTCCCAAGCAACCTCAGCAGTGTCGTTCTTCTGGCCCGCTTCAATCAACTCGTCCAACTCCTCTTTCAACTTGGAAATCAACAACTTTTCGTCGCTGAACAATCTCTTGGTGTACGATCCTTCAGGAGCATTCGCCAACCTGTCAGACAACGTTGCGTCCAACTTGGGCAAACCAGATCCAGTAAACTCACCATACAACTCGGAATCCTGGAAGCAAGTAAAGTTTTTCTCCTGGTGGCAGAATCCATAGCCTTTTCTTGGTTCGACCACAAACTTAACAACGTCGTTGTCACAATCCTTCAGCAACTTTACCAACTTTTGGGTGGCGCCAGACGTCTTTCCCTTGTACCACAACTCGTGGGTGCGTTTGCGTGACTGGTACACACCCGCCTGTTCCTCGATAGCAGCGTGAATCAGCGCGACAGACGAGTAGACCACTCCCAAAGCAGTGTTGGCGGGCGCAGGACTGGTGATTAAAGTTGTGAAAAGACCATCTGGACGGTCGGTGGTCAATGTCGCAGTGAAAATGTGACCAATCGAGATACCTTTCTCTTTGCTCAGAGTGGTCAATTCTTCAGTAGCGATTATAGGTGTGTATTCGTCTTGCACCAATTTGATGGCGTCTTCTTGAGTCAAAGTTGTCGAACGGACATACACGGTTTTGTTCCCGCCGTCTAAGGCTTTTTTCTTCAACAGTTCTTCCAATGGAGCGCTGACAACAATTGAAGTGTCTGAGTCCAGAATGGCACCACTTACAGCGTTTTCAAGAGCAACGATAAATCTGTATGTGGGCAAACCAGCGGCAACAACAGCGGTAAACAACAGCTCTGGGATCACCACGCGAGCCACACCAACATTAAGCAACTCAACAACCTCATCGACAGAAGAAAGCGAGCTGGACCCGTCAATGTAGACCTGCAATTCTTTGGGGAACTGGTGGATAAAGTGTTTCTTGTCGGCAGGAATAGCGGAAAGCGGCAAGAGTATTTGGCCCACGACGGAGAACCTGTCGATTGAAGCTTTGTCTTTCGGATCAGCCAAGTATGGCAACAATGGAAATGTCATTTGAAAAGAGTGAAAGATAAGTCAATTTTTCAAAAAATTAGAATCTGAGTCATAAAAGATGCAAAAAATTAGATTGGATTTTTAAGATAAGTAGATTGAAGAAAGATAATCTGGGGAGTTCAAGTCTGTAAGTGTTGATATAATTTGAATACTCTGATTAAGTGTTCTTCGCTTTACCGTTATATGTTCTGATTCACTCTACAGTGTTCTGGTTCACTCTACGCGAATTAATCCTTTGACTTCACTCAGATCAAGTCTTTGACTCATTCTATCTGATGAAATCTGTAATTCTCTCCACTCAAATCTGATCCACCAACTTCATTCTCCCCTAATTCACTGATCACGGTTTATTTACTACTTAATCTCATCTTCACCCAATTCATACACTTAATCTCGTACCTCACCCAAGTCCACTACTCTCATCCTCCTAGAGGTATAAACATCAAAAAAATACTTGCGCACATACATATCTATACATATACACACAGTAGAAATAAGAAACACGATGGCATGAGTGAAGACACACTTGACAAAAACTCACACTCAGCAACAACCACGGTATGCCATCACGATGAGCGCGTTGTTAGTTTTATGGTACTGAATTATTGGTTTTTAGCAGGGCATCTATTCTTCTTCAGGCTTGGCCTTGGTGTCGGCGGCGGCGGCAGCAGCGGCCCCGGCGGCCGACTCTTCGTAGCCTGGGGCAGCGTCGCTTGGTGCTGGTGCTTCCGACAAGTCTGTCCACAAGGTCAAGTTATCTCTCAACAATTGCATAATCAAGGTGGAGTCCTTGTACGAGTCTTCGGAGAGGGTCTCCAAGTCGGCAACGGCGTCGTCAAAGGCTTGCTTGGCCAAGTGGCAGGCTCTGTCTGGCGAGTTCAAAATTTCATAGTAGAAGACAGAGAAGTTCAAGGCTAAGCCTAATCTGATTGGGTGGGTAGGTGGCAACTCGGTCACGGCAACGTCGCTGGCGGACTTGTAGGCCTCGAGCGACAAGTCGGCGGCCTCCTTTCTCTTATCGGCGGTGGCGAACTCGGCCAAGTAACGGTGGTAGTCACCCTTCATCTTGTAGTAGAACACCTTGGACTCGCCAGTCTGGGCGGACGAGATCAAGTGGTTAGACAACACAGACAAGATGTCCTCGCAAATCTTCGACAACTCGGTCTCGATCTTCGATCTGTAGTCCCTGATCAAGCTGACCTGGTTCTCGTTGCCCTTGGCGTCTTCCTTCTGCTCGATCGAAGACACAATTCTCCACGAGGCACGGCGGGCCCCAATCACATTCTTGTACGCAACACTCAACAAGTTACGTTCTTCGACGGACAATTCTTGACCGGAGGACGCAACGGCCTTCATGTTCTCAACCATTTCTTCATAACGCTCAGCTTGTTCGGCCAATTTGGCGAGATAGACGGAATCTTCACGGGAGGCGGGCATTGTCTATAGTGTGTTAGTATCTAGGTGCGTCAATTTAAATCCACAGGACAATTTCGGCAGGGGAGAGAATATATAACTTTTTTTCTGCCTCTGTGTGTTGTTGTTGTTTGAAATTTGAACACTGATTTGTCGACGACGAAAAAAAAAAAATGATGAAGCAAGCAGAAAAAAAGAAAAGCTACCAAACTGTAATTTGGGTCAATTTGACCAAAAAGAAAAATCCCTGCTAATTGGTCCTTGTTGTTTTGCCTCTTTTGATGTTATTGTTTGGCAGTGGGCGCCACGAGATAGCACCCGCCGGTGAGCACCCGGAGGGTGTGTGTGCGAGCTGCTGGAGCTTTCCGCACGGAGCTGAGCCTGTAGACACTAGACAAAAGTGGTGCAGACAAAATAAAGTGCGAGAATTGTAGCAGAATCAAGACTTTGGTGCCCGCACATTTCAGTAGTCAGACAAAGTCACCGCAGCGGCACGAGACCTGGTGCTGCCGTTCTACTGTATGCGCGCTCGTGCTCCGGGCCCATCGCGCGCCAGGTCAATATTTTAATTGATACGTTGGCTGTGCGGCTTGCCGTGCTTAAGGTTGCTTGTGCTGGAACTCCATAAAACAGCCCGCTGGCCAGTGGCGCTGTCGATCCACTTGCACTCGGGACACACGGTGTGGCTGTGCGTGCTTGCTCGATCGCCTGCCGTCCCGCGTCCCGCTCTACTATTTCTCTGTCTCGCACCGCTCGCTCTCCGCGCTACTGCTGCTCGCTCAGAACTCCTCCACCTCCAGGTGCCCCACTCGCACCCGCACTCGCTCACTCTCTCACAACAACATCGGGCGCAAACTTATACATACACTTTGGTTATCTAGACTCAGTATTGGTTTTTGGCTATAGCTTGATGAAAATAAAGTTGAATCGATTGATTGATTAAAAACAAAGGGGTACTGGTTTACAACTTTTTTGAGTCTATGATTTTCCCAGCAATCGTTGCGTGTTCGTGTTCGGTAGTTCGAGCGGTGTGTGCAGGACAACTTACAACTTCTTCGCTCAGACAGGCCTATAAATGACTGAAGAGGACTGGGAGGGTAGAGTTTGCCTCTGCTAGTGAGGTATTTGGTGGTGGCACAGAGAGCCACCAGAGTGCTGGGGGAGTTGGTATCTTACAGATTGGTTTTTGTAAAAGGTAGTGTGACAGAGACTATTAGGGAGACTTTGTAAACAATGGCCCACTTGCGAGATATAGAGTCAGGTGGTAGGTTACTGGTGTGAGGTGGTTTTTAAGATTGCAAATTAATGTATTGTTGAACGATTTCAAAGTCTCGATCTGAGATTTTAATCTGAGTTGGATGTGGGAATATTTGCGTGTGTTTGGATGACTGTAGGGTGAGTGCATTTAGGGGAGCGTAGGTTGAGTACATTTGGGGACTGTAGGTTCGTTAGAGGATCGGTAGTTGTGGTTTAGAGAAGTTACCCACAGTAGATGTTGTATTTCCCACAGTAGAGAATAAGTTGTGTTTCCCACTGTAGAGAATAAGTTGTAATTCCTACTGAACAGAACCAGAAGTTATACCCCTCAGTAGAAGAGTTGTAATTCCCACAGTAGACAGCCAGAGTTGTACTTGTTGAGTCCCACACTCAAGCCCACTGCAATACATACAATCACATAACCAGCAATTCACCACCCTGAAACAATGCAGTAATAGTACAAGTGACGTAGAGATGACGCAGTAGTCTACTAACAACAATACAAAGAAGTATACGTCGTAAGTTGACAACCTGATAATAGTACGTATACGAACAGCCAACCTCTAACTCCCATTTGCTGACCAAATTTATTAAACTTTCAGACAAAACATCAGTAAATACGTCTATTAAATGTCACATTTCCGTGACAAATATGTAAAGCTAAATGTACATTGAAGAAGGTGACCAGAAATAAAGAACAGTGGATACTAGTTATCCAACTCCATTCCCTCAAAAACTCCCACCTCCTTTACATCGATACCAAATCTCGCATCCTTGCTCAACTGAACAACCTGCTCAATGACTCCACTCAAGTCTCCCTTCAACTTGTAGTTCGAGTGGACAAAGCTAGGCTTGCACACCAGGGCACCCCCGCTCAATCTCAAGACCTCGTTGTCAACGTTATTGATGAGCACCGAGCTGGACTCACGCACATTGCTGATGTTGGTTCCCGATTTGGCAATCTGCTGCAACAAGAGCTGCGAAACTCCGAGTTTAGGCATGGGCACCTCCATGCCGGGCAACACCTGCTTCGAGGCGTCAATGCCGTGCGATCCTGTTGGGTTCGCGCTCAACAAGATCTTCTCCAATGGCACAAACTTGGTGATGTGGATGGGCTTGGCCTTGACCAAGTGTCTGTTGTGCAACTCGCTCAAGCCGATTTTGGTCTTTCTCAACTCCTCGATGATTGGTGTGAAGTCGTCCTGTCCTTCTGGCAAGGGGAATGCCTTGCAGGTGTGCGACAACTTGAATGGGAAAACAGACAACTTCTTGTCTACTTCCGTCAACAACTTTCTGCTTGTCTTCAATTTTAATGCGTGTCTGATCACAACGTCTCTCACGTAGATGGTGCTCTTGGTGTTGAACTCGTTCTTGTTGTTCTTTCCGGTGAATTCGTCCACTTCCTGGGTGGTGATTATACCAACGTCCTCCAAATCGGCCACAGACGACATGCTGATGTCAACCTGGTACACCTCACCGGCCTCCACGACAAACTCGTCGGTGGGAACAGTGTTGTTTGCGGACTTCTTGCTCACCGATCTTTTGTCGCTCAAAATCAACTCCTTGTTCAAGCTGCTCTTACCTAACAACTGCTCCTCTTGGTGCGATTCGTTCCACACAACACCCTTGAAGTCTCTTTCGGCCACAATTCCCTCGGCCTGGCCAGCCAAGAATCTCCTGATTCTTCTAACCTTGGATCCCGGCAAAACCACGCAGTTGAAGCTGCTGGCAATAAAGTCCACCACGGCTCTGATCATCGAACCGGTGACCTGGTTCCCAAACGCACCAGCCAACTCGGCTGGGATTTTTTCGGGGCTCAAGCTCAACCCCAACAAGGCCACGACAGTCTCGGAGGCAATGTGGGTGGCGCAGATGGCGTCGGCGTCCTTGGTCAACAACGGGCCGGAGGGCACGGCCCCAGCTGGGTATATCACCAAGGTGTGTGAAACTTGCGACGCGTATCCGTCAATCTGAACACCAAGAGACACTGTGACCACGTCTCCAACCTTGAAAGTGTATGCGGTTTCGTTGTCGATCTCTGGGGAAAAGGCGCCGCCAATCAACTCATTGACGTCTATGGCTGTTGGCTGTGCGATCGACTTTTCGTTGACTCCACTCTTGTACGTTTGCTTCAACAATCTCGCCACATACGAGTCCGTTTTCAAGCAGATCTGTTGAACAGTGTACAAGGTGCTGGTTTTAGACAAGTGGTACGAGTCGTTTATCAACTGGGTAGCGTAGTTTAAACCGGCCTGCGTGATTTCGCCTGCCACTCTGTACTTGTCAATAACCTCGGGCGTGAGAACGTTACGCTCCTTGAGGAGGATGTCTGCATCGTCCAGGTGAACAGCAAGCTGGAGTTGTTGTTGGGGCATTTCTAGTGTAGAGCTTTGAAATTTAGCTTAACTCATCTCTTCGCATATTGGAAAAAAAAAGTGAGTGTTACACAAAGTGGAATGCGTGTGCAGGATTTGAGCTTGTAGTCTTTAGTATGGGGAGAATGAGAGATGAGTAGAGAGGTGTTCTGATCTGTGATTTTAGTGGAAGGTATCTTCGTATTGGCAGGACTTATGGTTGCAAAGACTTTGATATTTAAGTAATTTCAGGAGGGTCAAGGAACTTTGTTTCTGAGGAATGTAGTGGATGTAGATTGAATTGTTTGTGTTGGTATTCTCTTAGAAGTGACTGTTTAAAGGTAGTTGCAGAACCATAATTGAGATAATTTATAGACAAACGTAAAGGATATTTATGAAAAATAACTAACTCTTATCTTACAACGCAAATTCTTTCATGTAACGATATTTATCAAAACCAGCATTCGAATGACTAACTCTACTTTTAACAGCAATTTCTTCAAGTCAACTAACATTAACCTATTTTTGATGAAATTTACAACTTTCTTGAAACTTATCATAAATTCAAATCTTTTAAGTGCACGCTTTAATCACGCAAACTCTTTTACAGGTTGCCTTTTCCAGAGAGACTCTCGTATGTCTTTTCACTCAACTTTAAGGAAACCCACCCCTCACCCTCTCTCACCCAAACTCTCGATTCTCCAAATTCGCAACCAAAAAAACCAGCAACCCGAAAAATTACTAGATAACAAAATGTCTTGGGAACAAGTCCAATTCTCGCTCTCTCCCCGCGCCAAAGGCAGCTACTTGATCACAGATGAAGTTTTGAGCAAGGTCCCTCAAATTAAAGACTACAAAGTCGGTATCTTGCACTTGTTTCTTCAACACACGTCTGCTGGACTTACCTTGAACGAGAACTGTGATCCGGATGTGAGAGCTGATTTGACTACTTCTTTGGATAGAATTGCTCCAGAGGGCGATTTCTACATTCATGCCGATGAGGGTCCAGATGATATGCCTGGGCACGTCAAGTCTACAACCGTTGGTGTTAGTTTGAGTATTCCGATCTCGAATGGTAGATTAGCTACGGGGACATGGCAGGGTATTTATTTGTGTGAGTTTAGAACTTATAGGCACACGAGGAGGATAGTAGCTACTATCAATGGACAGAAGAAGTAATTCTTTCAAGAGATTGAGAATTTAAGAAGTTTGATCTTCAGTTTCACTGTTTTTGTAGTCTGTGTACTACCATCTAAAGATTTCGATTAAATATTGGTCTTCTTATCACTGAATAGACTAAATTTGTATTTTGGTCTTCATCACTGAATAGACTTAATTAGTACTTTGGTCTTCATCACTTAATAGACTTAATCGGTACTTTGGTCTTTATCACTTCATAGACTAAATCAATACTTTGGCCTTCTTATATCTGAATAGACAAAATTATTACTTTGGTCTTACCACTGAATATATCACATACAGACTATCATACAAACAAGACAGAATTGTAATAAGTACTTCTCATTCACCACCCTTCTCAACTCTCATATATCCTAACACTATACTCCCGCAAAACTGTATCCCTCTCAGCTTCCATCCTCTTACCCTCGATCAACAACAGCTGTAGCTTCCTCGAAACTTCATCATTCGCCAAGTTCCACCACCCATTGTGGCGCACACACTTCTTCTTGTCCTTGATGCAAAAGTGCCCCTCGTACCAGTCCGCCTCCAGCTCATCGTTTTCAACATGCTTGCGTTTACACAGTTCCTTGATGGTCTCAAAAATTGGTTCGTTCATCTCATCCACTCCGTGTACCCCAGTTTCTAACCGTTTATCATAGAAACAAATGTCCAACTTCTTCTGCCCTCCCTTCTTTTTGGACTTTTTCTTGTCTGTGGTGGTCGGTACTCCCAAACTCAGCGCCAATTTGTCATTGGTGGTCTTCAACTTCTCTTTGAGTTCCGCAAGAAATGTTTGTCTGGTAGTAAACCTAGAGGTTTCTCCTGCCACCAGCTGCAACTTACTATTGATATCCTTTAGCTGCTGCTTGATGTCCTCCGGGAACACATCTAAACTACCCTTGTTCGATTTCAAACTCACCACCACATCCAATTCTGGAAATTCAGTGCCTAGCACCTGCAATTCATCCATATTACTGACATGGGTAACCACCAGTTTGATGTCCCCCAGAGTCAACCCCGTCGCCTTCGAAGGTCGCACGAACTTTCTGCGCATATACTCCAACCCATGCTCTTCGCTGCAGTACTTCGAGTCCAGCCTTATCGGTTCTGAACATCCTGCGAGACGACATCGTTTCTTCCACCTGGTGGTGCCACGCTTTTGCCAGTGGCAGAACACACAGTAGAACTGCGAGATCAACTTGGACCACTCTAAATTAAGCTTCATGCACTTGAAGTGAAACCATTCTTCACAGCCGTTGCACAACACCATGAGTTCTCCTCCATGGTCAGGCTCACGGCACACGCAGAACACTTCTTCTGAGTTGAAGTTGAACTTGGCTGCACCTTGGAACTTTTTGAAGCGGGTAGCTATGTCTTCTTCTTCGTCCGCGGCCGGAGACCGCTTTCTTTTGGTTTCTTCTGAGTGATCCATTCAATGTTAGATTTGTAATTTTCTGATTGATTTCGATTTTTCAACTTTAAAGTAAATGGCTACAAGTGAATGTCCCATATGCAGCAAGGTTTTCCCAACCAGGCTGTTGGAGCAGCACGTAAACAGCTGCTTGGACTCGCAAGAGGCGTCTGTATCACCAAAAGTTGGCTCTTCTGGTGTGAAAGGTGCAATTGTGGACGTGATTATAGATCAAGATTCAGAAGTGATTGAGATGGGAGAACGAAAACGAAGCCTGGATAACGCGTTCAGCGTGCTTGGATTGAAGATGGACCTGCTGAAGAGGGTGAAACTGGAAAAAATGGAGAAAAGGGTGAAGAATAGACCGAGTTTGACTGGCTTATTGATTGAAGAAAGGCGACTACAAAGGCTACAAGAAGGCGAAATAAAAGAAGAACCTGACGTTATTGAGAATGAGGATAAAGTGACACCTACACCACAGATCATAAATGAAGAACCTGTAAAACTAGAAGAACCAACCCAAGATAATCTGCGATTAGTCGATACTGAAAAAGATGTGCGATTAAAAGTCAAAACTGAAAGAGAGAAAGAAAAAGAACTCCAACAAGAGATCCAAGAACTACGACGTGATGCAGGAATACCACTAGCTCAAAGATTAAGACCTAAAACTCTTGAGGAATTTTACGGACAGGAAAAGTTATTGGGTGCAAATGGAATACTACGAAACATAATACATGCGGAGAAAATCCCATCATTTTTGCTATGGGGAACACCAGGAGTGGGAAAAACAACAATAGCGCGTATTATCGCACGCATGTCAAACTACAAGTTTGTGGAGTTGCTGGGCAGCGAGAGCAACGCAAAACAGCTCAAAGAGACGTTTGCCCAGGCGGAAAACGAGAAGCTGCTCACGGGAAGACAGACTATCTTGTTCTTGGACGAGATCCACAGGTTCAACAAGGCTGTCCAAGACTTGTTACTTCCTGTTATTGAACGAGGTGTAGCCACTGTGATAGGGGCCACCACCGAGAACCCATCCTTCACACTCAACAATGCGTTGCTTTCACGTATGCACACGTTCGTGATGGAGTCCATGTCGATCGAGTCGCTCGTGAAAGTATTGCTGCGTGCCTTGCTCCAGGTTAACAAAATGCGCAAATACTTGTACCAGTTGCATTTTATTTCGCTCAAGAAGGACGCAATGGAGTACTTGGCAGAACTTTCCATGGGAGACTCGAGAGTCGTACTTAACTTGCTCGAGAGCGTAAACGCGTACTTTTCGACCCCACAGTACTCTTCAAAGAGCAAGATGGGCGTGATCAATTTGGATACGCTGAAGCTAAAGCCTATATTAGCGAGCAGAAACTTCCACCAGATGTACGACCGACATGGAGACGGGCATTACGACAATATAAGCGCATTCCACAAGGCGGTGAGAGGGTCAGACGAAGATGCTACGATATTTTACCTCACTAAAATGATAATGGGAGGTGAGGATCCATTGTTTATTGTACGGCGGATGATTGTGATTGCTAGTGAGGATGTAGGATTACGAGATTCCTCTTGTCTTCCATTTGCGGTTGCTGCCAAGGACGCGATTGAGTTTATAGGTATGCCGGAAGGTGAGATAATTTTGGCACACTGTGCGATTAAGCTTGCCAGGGCCCCGAAGTCTAAGAAATCGTACAGAGCATTGCGACTGGCGCAGCTGTTTTTGCAGGAGAATCCTCACATGTTGCAGCTTCCAGTTCCGATGCATTTGAGGAATGCACCTACAAAATTGATGAAGGAGTTGGGGTACGGGGATACGTATCGCCACAATCCCGACTATGTGCACGGAGTAGTCCAGCAGACATACTTTCCTCCGGAACTAGAGGGCACGAAGTTTGTTGGGAAATTGCACAACGGTTCACAACTTGATCCAAAGGTGTCAGATGAAGCCTATGCGGAGGCTGAAAAGGTTGACAGTGAATATGAAAAGTACAAAAAGGACAAGAGGAAACAACTCAAAGAAAAGTGGTTAAAGGAGAGGAATGTGTCGTCGGCTTATTCGTATGACGAGAATTTGTCAAGAGAAGAGCAGCCGGAGTATTTTGATGAGGGTGCTAACAGTGAGTATTCTGATGACCCCGATTGTGTGAGTAACTTTGAAGCACCGTATGATGAGTTTTTAAGTGTGGGACTGCAGCCTGAGTATGAGCAAGTGGATACTGATGAGGACTGATGATTGGACTTTTATTTGGGTAGAACGTTTAGGAGACTAATGATTAAATACCGTGAAAATATTGTGAGAAATCTGGACTAAGTAGAGTGGTGTGTTTGAACACTTCTGTCTATACAGAAATGGCTGTTGTTTACAATAGAACACAAATACTTTATTTCTGTCAAATTTTGAAGATATTTTAGAAAAGTAGAAATGGTATTCTAAGAACTTAATTTTTGTTGAGTGTTGGAAGAACCTTCACTCCAAGACAACTATAGAAGAGACAGTTTCTAATAATCTTGATTGAACTTCTCCTAAATTACCAAACTTAAAGTCAAATTGTTGTAAATAAGAAATTAATACAGGAATGACTCAAGGTAAATTTAAGAAAGTATACTGATTATTGGAAAACGAAACGTTCTTGACGAACTAGTTTTTACAATTCCAGAAGTGCGGTTAAAGATCTATGTACAATTATAGACTTTAAACAAGAATTTCATTAAGAAAATGAAAGTCAATGGGAATGAAAATAGGTGCAAGTTTTGAATAATGAATTCAACAATGAGACTTGCTCTTCTAAATTTTCAATTCTCCCAAAGCTTTGAAACTATTGCCATGCAACGCACCATACTATGTAGCTCCCCAGCAAACCCTATGTAAAACGGCTGCAAATCGGTCGTTCCCAAACCAATTTGTTTAAGTGAAAAAATTTAGACAACTTTTCTCACCAACACCATGTCGATAAGAAGCTTGCGTGCTGCGCAAACGGTGCGCTTCTACTCTGCCAAAAGCGCAGTGCCATTGTACCTCAATCCACATGCATGGAAAGGGTTACCGGCCGACCAGATTTTCGAGTTGCACAACGAAAGAAAAGCCAAGTTAGGTGAACACTACAACCCCAACGACGACGAAAGATTTGCCATTTTGTCCACTCTCAAGGAACTTTCCAAGAAACAGGCTCCAGCCTTAGACTACGTGACCGAAGCGGAAAACTTTAGAGAAAGATTTTTGACTGAGAAGCAAAACGATAAAAGGGCACCAGAGCCTAAGAGGTCGAACTATATTGTCACCAACCTTGGTACCAACCCACACGAAAAGAGAAGAATAGAAAACTTGACTAGAATTGCAGCGTATGAGATGCCACTTTTAGCCAACTTCCGTCAAAAGTACGAACCTAAGCCAAGCAGCGAAACCCCATTAAGGATCACCTACCAAACAGACTTCACCAACGAAACCACCAATGCATTCAACAGGAAAGTGGTGTTGACTGTGAAATTGAGTGACTTGAATCTCGATGCCAAGCAGCAACACAAGTTCAAGGTTTTGAGTGGAAACAAGCTCAATCTCGACACTGAAGTCTTCACTTTGAAGAGTGACGAGTTCCCAGAGAGTCCGCAGAACGTCCGCCACTTGGTGGACACCTTCAACAAGTTGCTTACGCAGTCAAAAGACTTAAGTAAGGAGGATTTTGCTGACGTCCCAGTCGACAACCGTCACATGAGACCTCATGACAAGAAGCCAAAGGTCGAGTTCCCAGAATCGTGGAAGAGAACCCAGGACGCTCCTGTCACAAGGCACACCATCATTAACAGGTTGGTTGAATCTGTTAAGAACCAAAAGGACGCTGAATATATCACCAAATCGACACCTTAATGTACATAGTCAATGAAAAATTCTAACCTGTAAATCTTTGTAAGCGTCCCCAACCTGCAATATTTGTTTTAATCAAAACATGAAAAAAAAGACAAGTACAACTTCAACAAGTCTGATTCCATCCGGCAGACTTAATCCAAACGCAAATAGTGACCTGGAGTTGAAAATCAAGTTCCAAGCACACATAATTAGCATTATCTGAAAAAAGTTTGAGAGAAAACGCAAAATGCAAGCCTCCGCATCTACCACCCTAGATGACATCATAAATGAGCTTAAATTGACATACGACCCTTCGGTCGGACTTTTGGATGGAGATTCATTGCGGGAGATGCCCAGTCTCAACACGTTGTTGAATTTAAACAAACTTTTGGGAAACTTGTCGAAACAGTTGCACGAGGTTGAACAGGTTGACGAAGTAGTGTTAGCTCGTTTCAAGGATCCTCAGGAAGGAGACGACGATGATATACCACTTGCCACAAACAAGAATCTTGAATCATTTGACAAGAAAAGAAGACTCAGCGAAACCAAAGACGAGGACGACGACGAAGATTCAATAACTCTTGCTAAAAGACGTAGAATTAGCAATGGAGAAAAAACCGTGAAGCTTGAGGAAGCAGATAGCATCAGCAAGGATATCAAGGATGCAGATACGAACCCGGTTCCTCCTGTACAAGCAGGTTCATTCACTCAAGAAAACGACACCAGATTGAAGAACCCCAAGTCAGAATTTGTCGAGTCGCAAACGTTATCAGCAAATGCGATTGGAGAGTTGGGACTCTATTCTGAAGAAAATGAAGGGTTGGAGACCCAGGGCAAAGAATACTTGAAGAAAAAGTACGGAGTGGCCTCATATCCGGAAAATGACTTGCAAGACTTACTTCCAGGGACGATTCCAGACATTGACTTCTCGAAGAATAAGAACACAGGTACACAGGTTTTATTTTCGACATACCAGGGCTACATTGAGCTGTACTTTAGGTTATTCCTGAACGAGGACATCGATTTTCTTCAGGCTGGGGAGATTGTTCCATCTGGAATGGAGAAAACGAACTATGATCCTAATGTTACACCATACATTATTCCTAAATTACGCCGATTCTACGCGGATGTGTGGGCGGACGAAGACCCTTCACTCATTTCGAAGTTGAGCTCGGCTCCGTACACGCAGATGCCCATGGATGCATACAAGGCCAAGGGAACCATCGACGACTTGACTGACGACACGTTGTATACCGAGGAAGTGTCGTGCGGGCCGTTATCCAGCAGATTATTCCTGGCAATTTTGGGTGCAAACGAGGGGAAACTGGAAGATGATGACGGAGAAGTTGCTGATTTACTTAAATCCTTGGAAAGTGAAGATGTGAATGGAGAGTCCATTATCGATGGTGGATTGGCACTGGAAAATGTAGCCACTAAGCTCGAGAACATTGAAGAATACAAACTCACTTCAGAAATATCCGACTTTAGCTCTATCGAGGAAAGGTTGAAGAGAGAGTTGAAGTACATTGGAATATTCATGAACTTGACTGACGAGGACGACAAGAAAGCCAGTGCTAATTCTGCAGCAGCGGCGGTGGCAGCAGCAGTCACAAACACACCACCCACACGACCCTTACGTAAAGGTGCAAGCATTATAGACAATGATGAGTGGATCCAGAACAAGGAAGATGACGAGGTTTGTGCCGAAATCAGGACTCTCCAGAAACAGTTGAAGGAGTCTGTGACACGCAACCGTATAAACCGCAAGAAGTTGATACCCATTGTGGAAGAGCAAATTGCATACCAGGAATACTGCACTATTTTAGAAGATTTGGACAAGCAAGTAGACCAGGCGTACTTGAAGAGACTCAAGGGCAAGAGCAAGAAGAAGAAGGTCGAGGCGAACGTCACGCCGCAACCACAAACAGTTAACAGTGGACTCAGAGCGTTGTTAGAGAAGAGGCGTAGGTGGATTGACAATATTGGGAAGCTCTTTCCTCCACCAGAAGTGATGAAGCGTGTTGCTCGAGAATCTATTTTGGTCAAGGGTGGAGATGAGCTTCAGGAGGAGCCTCAAGAGCCAGAACTCGATGCATCGGATGACTTGATAAAGTCATAAAGAACTTGATTGTATTATATGTACATTAAATAATTCTATTCAGAAATTGGTTAGACAAATTTGGAGTTGAGGTAGAAATGCCAAAGTAGTTTTTGGGCAGAGGTATCAAGTAGTTTTGGAGTCAATACAGGTATGGACCAAAAAACCTTGAAACCAACAGTCTAAAAAATCTAATCAGATAACTGCTTTGTAAGGAGCTCATGTGGTGCCAAGGTCTGGACATTTCCAACAGCAGCCAAGGCAATTGGTTTATCCTTTAATCTATAATTTGCCCATTCCACAACATCTCTCTTCGTAATAGCCTCTATTCTAGCAAAAACCTCTTCGGGAGCTAACCTGTAACCGGTGTTAACTAACTGTCTTCCAATATCTTCTGCGATTGCTGTGGAGTTGTCAAGTGCCAAAACCAACGACGCCTTGAGTTGGGCCTTTGCACCTTCCACCTCCTCTTCTGAGATCAAACCCAACTTCAATCTTTTCCATTCCTTCAACACTGCGTTCACAAAAAGCTGCAAATCAGACAGTTTGTCCGCCGTAAAGTATACTCCCATCAACCCCGTGTCAGCATACGAGGTCATGTATCCCATGTACGAGTTTGCTATGGGCTGGTTTCTAGGACCGCCAGTTGCTGCGGTTTCAGCCAAAGGAGAGGCCGAGCCGGCACCGGTAGACCTATCCCACGAACCAATGATTCCACTGGCAACCGAAGCAGTGAAGAGATCTGGCGACGACCAGCTTGGTCCTTCCACCGCCAATGCTACGTGCGTCGATGGTAACGAAGAGTCCTGAATCTTGATTTCCTCACCATAGAAAATAGGCAAACTTCCACCGCTTTGTTGGAATGGTTTGTTACTCTTTTTTATCTTATTGAAGTGTTGCTTAGTTCTCTTAACCAACTCATCGTGGTCAACACATCCAACACCAATAACACACATTCTGTCTCCTTTGTAGTTGGTAGTGATGTAGTCCACCAAGTCCTTTCTGTTGATAGTCTTGATAAGTTCACGAGGACCCAAGATAGTTCTTCCCAAGTCTTGGTTCTTGTATACCACGGCATGCAAATGGTCAAACACCACTTCATCATACATTTTATCAACCTCATCACTTTCTTGCAAAATAACATGTCTTTCACTTTCAATAGCCTTAGGTTCTAACTTTGATCTTGTAAGCAAGTCGCTCAAGATCTCGATGTTCTGATTGAGATCTTTGGCACGGCATTTGGAGTAATAAACTGTGTTTTCTCTTGAAGTGTATGCATTAATTAAAGAACCAATATTCTCAACCTCCAACTCCAAACTGAGTCTGGATCTTGTGTCTGTTCCTTTGAATGCCAAATGTTCTAAGAAATGTGCAGTTCCACTGCTCTTGTTGTTGTCCGCACGGGATCCTGCGTTAATCCAAACTCCAACGGTGGCGGTTCTGGTTCCAGGCATTGATTCGCTTGCAACAGTAATACCATTGTCTAACGTTGTTGTTTTGTAGGTTGGTACGGGCGTTGCAGCAGTCCCAGTAGGCTTGCTACTGCTGATACCTCTGTTGAAGTTTCTGCTGACGTTCCTCGTGATTCTGCTTGCTTTCAACATGATGATTCAAGATCTTGAATTAAATTTTGCCATAAAAAAGGTCTCGACTTTTGGAGATTACATTTAAAAAAAGGTCGTACCCGGATTCGAACCGGGGTTGTTCGGATCAAAACCGAAAGTGATAACCACTACACTATACAACCGTTTTTCTGTTGAGAAAAAATGCTGGTATATTATAGCAGTTTGATAAAAGATAGAACCGTTGGAATGAGGTTGGAGAGGGGATTTTGATGCTTGAGGATAGTTAACTGTGCTTTATAATGACACTAGAGGTGGAATAAAGGATTGTTTTTTTTTTAACAGCTGATAGTGGCTATGACCATCAAAATGTGAAATTTCTTCTTCATCAGTGACAAAGGGGAGTTTAGAGTGAATTGTAGATCTTTTTAATATGCTGGGGGACCTTACAAACCATTTGTAGACAAAGAAATAGAACTTCTGTGAGTATTTGCGAATTATTTGGAGTTTTATTCAGCTATTATTGTTGAAATGATGAGGAAAGAGGATTCTACGTCCCTTCTGAGTCTTCGATGCAACTCATATGCCTACCTATCATATACTTACACCTAGCCAAACCAATAAGTGAAGACACCTAATCGTGAAGCTACAACAGTATGGTAGAACTGCTCAGAAGATGTAAGTTTGTGGCCAAGGGGAGCTCCAACATGTAAAAGAACACAGAGGGGAACGCCCAATGGTAACCAAATCATGGCTCGCAAGAAAACCTTGAAGAGACTTACATCAAAAGTATTAAACAAGCCAGTTAAATGTCCCATTAATGGCTGCAAAATTAAAAAATGGACGAGTCAGGAATCGAACCCGAGACCTTACCCATGCTAAGGGTACGCGCTACCAACTACGCCACACGCCCGTTGTAGAAGTGGTCCCTAGCAGGATCGAACTGCTGATCTTGGCGTTATTAGCACCACGCCTTAACCAACTGGGCCAAGGGACCAATTTTCTGGATGTTTGAAAATTGAAATTATTCATGCAGAGAAAGGCGACCAAATTGCACGAAATAGCCATAAATTTGATACCTCCGTGATTACCAACACTCACCCACATCGAAACCAAACCAACGAAACCATTCAATCTCCTTTATACCCATTTTCTTCTATTTTAAAACCATATTCAAACTCCACCAAAATCACCAAACCACTGAAAAAAAACGAGAATTCAAAACAAAAAATCAAGACTCTCAAGAAACAATCGATGGATATAATGGGATACACTTCACCAGCCGTTGTGATAGACAACGGTTCCTATACAACCAAAGCTGGGTTTGCAGTGGAGGAACTTCCCTCGTTGGTTTTCAGCACCAACTACCTGGTGGGAGACTCCAGTGGAGGTAAAGCGATTGTTGGAGAGGACGAGTTACTTGCGTATCCCGAAAACGAGGTCATGACGTTGATGGACAACGGGTTGATATACGACTTTGACAACATAGTACACAACTGGCAATACGTCTACGATCACATCGACAATAACAACGCAATCGAACTGAAGGAGTACCCATTGGTGTTGACTGAACAGAGTTGGAACACGACCAAAAACAAGACAGCCACTTGCCAGGCTGTTTTCGAGCAATTCGAAGTTCCTGTGTTCTCATTGGTGAAAACGCCGTTGACACAGTTGTTCAGGGCCGGAAGATCGACCGGGTTGGTGATAGACATCGGGTCGTCAGTTACCAGTGTCACTCCCATTTTGGATGGTATCATCCAAAACAAGGCACTGTTGCACTCCAAGTACGCGGGAGACTTCCTTAACTTGCACTTGATGCAGCTGTTGCAGTACCAGACGCAGAAGAACGTAGATTTGTTGTTGCCCGCTGCGTTCCAGAAGAGCAGCGAGTCGTTCAAAAGCTTCTACATTGCGCACAACACCTTACAGGAGTATAAAAACTTGACTTTGAACTACCAGATACAAAGCTTTCAATTACCAAACAAGTCGAACATTTCTTTGCTCGGCGGAATGAACCTGAACCAGTATGTGGAGACGTTGTTCCAGCCAAACTTCCACAAGTTGCAGAATGTGGCGATTCCAGACCAAACGATCGACAAACCTTCGAGTTTGGGCTTGACCAACTTGATTTTCGCGTCGTTGAAGAACTTGGAGATGCAGTTGCTCCCAGCAAATGTGCAGCAGTCGCACCCACACCAGCACCCGCTGAACAGCTTGAGCAGTAAATACGCCAGATTCAACGAGATTTTCAAGGGATTGTTGTCGAACGTGTTGATCACCGGGGGGCTGTCTTTAATCACTGGGTTGCCAGACCACATTTTGAACGACTTGAGGATCTTAACCCCCAAGTACTTTCCCAACTACACCTACAGTTCGTACTCGATCAGTCCTGTGACTATGCAGAGCGATGTGAACGAGGTGTGGGAGAGGCTGTTTGGAGGGTGGCTTGGGGCGTGCAATTTGGCCAACATGTTGAACGATGACTCGGGAGAAGATGGGTCGACGACGCTGTCGAACATTGCTTTAGAGAATTGGTTTATTACCAAGGCCGATTATGAGGAGTTGGGAGAGGATTTGATATTGGAGAAGTTTAAGTAATTGTACTATTAATTCAACCGAGGATAGCCAAATAAATATATTGGACTTGATCGAGATTGAGGTTTTGTTAAATATGATTTTAATTGTAGATTTAGGGAGGACTGTCTGTTTGGTTCGGTTTACATGAAATTAGAGTTATGTTTCAGTTTTATTGTTTCGTCAGCCAGAGGTATTAAGTAAGTCTAGTTACTTAGATAGTCAGTCAGTAGGTAATTCACTCACTTAGTTAGACAACTACTAAACAGCGCAATTGCTGTGGGAAATACACTCACTAAATAAATATTTCAGTCATTTGGTGAGAAATATACTCAGTAATTCACTCACTCACTCACTAGCTAACTCACTTACTCACTCACTCGCTTCGCTCGTTCGTCGTTCGTCGTCGTATCGTGCAAGTTTATTACTATATACATCACTTCTTCCACGAAACATACTTATTATCATACCTGGAAGCCTCCCCATGCAAAGCCAAAACAGACTTCACCTTCTCCTCAACACCCAACTTATTATTCGTCTGCTTCTTAAAATGTCTCACAACCTCAGAAGGGGTAGGTAAGTAAGACCTATTCGAACCATCGTTTCCAGTAATAAACGCAGCAATCTGGTCATTCTTAGGCAAACCCATGTTGAACGGATACTGCTTGTAGTCCACATCGAAGAAGTCGTCAATCAAAGGCAGCTTCAAGTGCTTTGTGACCGCAATCGACAACTTGGTGACGGATTTCACGTACGCCTCGGTGGCCTCCTCGTTGTTCCACTCTGGGAAAAATGGGGTCTTTATCTTGTCAATCAACTTGTGACTGACACCCTTGACAAAGTCGTTCTTTTCAACCGGCAAGTTCATGATGTTGGTAGCCGAAATCAACTCCAATTCCAACTGCTTCTTGATGGTGTTCTGGGCACCTTTGTTCAACAATTCGAACGCAACCTTCAACGAGGTCAACGGCTTCTGGGCCAACTTCTCGGCAATCTGAGCAGCAAACACCGACCCGTTCTTGTGCAAGTAGTTGAAAATGTCCTCCACCGTCGCCTGCGAAAAGGCCTCGCTGATGACAGTCAACTCCTGCGTGGTGAACCTGGGCTTGTAGTTCTCCGGCAACTTGTTCTCTGTGAACTCCTCGATGGCCTCGTTGACCTGCGCAAAGTACTGCGCCGAGTTGAAGATGACCTCCGCCGTGACGGTTCTGGTGTTGTTGACCACCGGAGGCTGCAAGTTGCCCAATCTGTTGATCAAGTGGGGCAACTTTTCAGACGAAACGTAGTGGGTAGCAAACCCGGCAAAGTACGCCTCCAAGCCGGACATGACCTCGCCGGTCAAGGCGTAGTAGTAGCCCACCTTGTCGTCCAACCTAGGCAAGAAAAAGGTGGTGCCCACGTCGGGGAAGAAGCCAATGTCCATTTCAGGCATGGCGATCTTGGTCAGCTCGGTCGCAACTCTGAACGGCGAGTGCACCGACAAGCCTACACCACCGCCCATGGTGATGCCGTACATCAACGCGACATACGGCTTCGAGTATGTGGCGATCAAGTAGTTGAGGTTGTACTCCTTCTGGAAGAAGTCAGCGGCGTAGCCTGGGTTTCCCTTGATGATTTGCAGGGCGCACTCGGCAACGTCGCCACCGGCACAGAGTGCTTTTGGCGAGTTCGACGTCAAGATGACCAAGTTGCTCGCGGTCGACTTGGAGTACTCGACCAAACGTGGGGTGATCAACTCAACCATCTCGGTGTTCAACGAGTTCAACTTCTTGAGCCTGTTCAAGTGGATCACTCTGGCGCTGTCTTTGTTCGAGAAGAGAACAACAGCTTCGTTGTGTGAGGATGTGGAAGACATTCTGAGGGCAGTTCTGGATTGAGATACAAGACTTCTAACGTGAGATCTCAACATGACGGAATAGTATGGGGGAGCAGGACTTTATATACTAAATGATTTTTTTGGGCGAGTTCACAATCTAGCGTACATTTGCGGTAAAGTTCAGGAACAATACGTAATAAAGTTGTGGTGGTTCTCCTCTTTGAATTTGAGAAGAGTTTTCCACGGGTTGAATTTTCGGGTCGTGCGCGGTGAGGAGGTGGGTGGAGAGAGGAAGGGGTGTTATGGTAGTGGGAGAGGTGGTGGTGGTGGTGAGTGATTGGGGGGTTGGAGGGAGGAGAGGGAGGGAGATGTGAGGAAGAGGAGGTAGAGTGGAGGAAAGGATGCTTGTGAATGTGATAAATGCTCGGATGGGTGCAAAATGTTGCATACAGGATGGATAATGCCGAGAACGACGAACGAACGAGTGAACGAACGAGTGAGCGAACGAAGTGAGTGTTGAATAAGTTATCGGGTAAGTGAGTGAGTGAGTTATTGAGTGAGTAGGTATTGAGCTAGCCAGTTAGTCCGTTGGTTAATTAAGAGTAAACCAGTTTTTTCATCTGTTAAGCACTATTATAAGCAGCAGAGTATTTTAAGAGTTGCAAGCTTTTTTGAATGAACTTGTTGTTGGTTGATTAGAGTAGGTGCTGGAATTGACAGTATCGAGAAGAATTTACATTAATTATGATATTCCTTCAGGTTTAACTTAGTTATTCAATTTGATTTAAAATGTACCTAATCATCCTGAGAAATTGGATGGGGAAATTGGATGGGATATTAACCCGTTCATGTACGCCACTAACTAGATGAAGAAATTGGCTACCCTGAGAGACATAGTTACCCAGAGTTCACTAATGTGTACATTAGAAGCAAGAAGAAAGGTTAGTCTAGAAATTCTATTGACTCTTCTCTCTAATTCAAAGGAAATAAAACGGATGCCTTTGGAGTAACAATTAGTCCCAGATATGTCATTTTAAATCCAAACTAAAGCTTTAAGAGATGTTTGGATCGTGCATAAAACCTGAATTTGCAGGCGTAAACAATACAGTAGTCAATGGAGAATGTCTTCTTGCCTTATCTGTGCACAATTATCGTAGGAATATTCACTGGGGTGCTAAATTTCGGGAACCTGGGACATTATACAGACACTTGGATATTGAAACTATCCCTCTTGGTAGCGTCGTGAAATTTTGGGTACCGTCCACCTGAGTTATGAGTTAAGAATATTCGTTATTCCATTCCCTTAACAAAAATTCATTTGGCTGCAAATCTGATAGAAAAATTTCATTGCGCTTCTACTGACAGAGGAAGTAATTCTCCATTCACTCCATTTATAACATCTCAGTGAAAGGACAGTAGAAAGTAATGTGGTGAAATGAGTTTTACTATACTGATTTCCGGTGCTTTACCGGTTCTCGCTTACTATTATTGGACAGCACGAACTTGAAATTGAGATTCTGGTTTGAGAAATGGACGAGCTTCCAATTTGTGAAATATCTTAATCTGCACAGATAAACAATAGAGACACCGTGTGCGTTGTAATTCAAGCATCTCACATATCTTAAACTTACAATGTCATACCATAAATAAATTCTTTTAAAATGAACTACACAACTAAATGCAAAATAACTTGACTCTTGTACAATCCAGTCAAACAAACCTCTCTACCGTCATCTTTATCGTTACGTATTCTAATCAGTAATAAGCTGATACTGATTAATCAAACTACACTCCTCCCTTCTATCCTCCTCCCCATCGTCCTCCTGTTTCGTCTTTACACCCTCCAAAGGCATCTGGTACTGGTAAAACGTACCCGTCTGGTACGAGGCTAACAACACCAACTGGTTGCTAAACCCAATCTCCACCCGGTTGAGTTCTCCCTCACTCAGCGGAGTGTACTCGGGAAGCTTCACATACGCAAAAGACCTCCTCGGAGGTTCCCAAATCAAATTCTCAAAGTAATCTTTGTAGGGAAGCTTCTTGATTATCGACTTTGTATAATGGTTGTTGATGAACTTGCTTGTTTTCTTGAATCCAAAACTGAAATAGCCACTTTCGTGCTCTTCTGGTTCCACTTTCGACACAAGTAGATTCGACAAGTTCTCGTTCAAGTCCTGCGACGAGCGACTGTCCTGCTCTTGTTCCTCGTCACTCTCTGAGTAGTCGCAGTCGTCCGTCTCTCCCTTCTTGGGCAACTTGAACAAATGCACGGTGTTGCTCCCCGACCCACAGCCCAAAACCGTTCTGTCTGCGTTGAAGGTCAAGGCGTTGATCAGCGCTATGTTGTGTCCTCTGCGCAAACTGGTTGCCAGCACCAATTTCAAGGGCTCGTCGCTGAGGTGGAAAACGCGGATGATGGTGCCCTTGACCGACGCGGTCGCGATCGAGGGCACGTCGCCCGCGATCTTGATGCGCGCCACCTCCGAGTCGTGAGCCTTGAAGAAAAGCTTGGGCTTCAATGCTATCGTGTCGTACACCACCACCCACCCGTCGCCGTCTTTTTTCAAGTCCGCAAGCGTGATGTCTTTGCTCTGTCTTTTTCTCTTGGATAACTTCGACTTTTGAGTCCACTCTATGAGCGAGTGAAGTGAAGTGTTTGCTAGTATCATGTCACTCGGTTTGCTCTTACTACTTTCGCCGTCGTTGAACAAATCTGTTCTCTCGCAAATCGCACCTAATGGCAACACCAAGTACGAGCTGTCGCTCGAGCTCAAGTCTCCTACAAACTGCGTAGTGCTGACTGCATTGACCTCTAGCACCTTGATCAAGCGCACACAACCTAGGTCGTATATGTGGATCTGGCCCGCCTTCAAGAAAACCACCAACCGCTTACGATTGAGGCGAATGTCAACTATATGCGAGGGAAAAGTCAAGTCACAGATCTTGAGGTTCTGTTTCGAGTTGAAGATCTTGAGCAACCGGTTGCCTGTGACCTCATTGTTGCTCTGTGGGACAATAATGACTAGCGAGGTTGAAAACAACATTCTGATGTAAGACGTGGGGGCCTCCGAGTTGGCCTCCAGCTTCAGCGTTAGTTGTTTCAGTGTTTGCAGCAGCAGCAGCAGCAACTGCCGCAGCAACAGTTTCAGAAGCAGGTACAGTTGCAGTGTCAGGGCCAGATTGTGACGCAGTCTCGTTTGCGCTTCCAGTTCGTCTTCGATGCTTGAGGAAATGGAGCGCCGGTGGATGTCCAGGCCAGAAGAGTAAAACTCTCCGAACGGCTCACAGTTGAAGATCTTATGCCATTGTGATGTAGAGATGGAAATACACGAGCTGTCCTGGTTGAAGGCGAGATCGTTGATAACCACCATTACTACTTTTTTATCTTAGAAAAACTAAAGTATGAAACAGTTGACCTTGTGATGTAATCACGCAAGTGAGAAAATATAGTGGTGAGAGAGATTGAGTTTAAGAAGTTTCAAGAGAGTTTGAGTGAGTTCAGTATTTCAAGGGATTCAAGAGAGATTAAGGAGGTTGATAATAATTTGTACTAAAATGATAAAATGTAAGTTTAATGAGGTAACTACACTTTACTATTCAAATACTTCCAAAGTAACACCAGGTTATTAAGCTATTAAAATGTACATTTATTGAATAACTATGCTTATGCTCTTCAACTTCTTAAAGTATCTCTGCTAATACAAAACTAACAGGACGTATATCTATTGAGATCTATACTATTACTCTCCAACTTCTTCTCCACATATACTAAACTAATAAATTGTACATTTACTGAGTTAACTATACTTATATCACTCATCAACTTCTTCTAAAGTAACTCTACGCTTTGTCGCAGAAGTATCGTTGGCAGAAGCACCACTAGGCTTTTCTGAAGTAGCAACCGGCTCGCCAGAAACAGCCTCACCAGAAACAGCCTCAGAGTCACCAGAAACCCTCTTTCCCTTCTTACTCTTCTTCTTCTTCTTTGGCTCCTCCCACCCATATAATGGCTGGAACGACTCTATAACACCACAATCCTCAAACAAGTTGGGGAACAACCAGAAAGGCTTGGGTGACACAACCAAGGAAATAACGTAGATGATCAACCTGACAATGGCTATAGCGAAAAACAAGGCAATCAAACCCAACATTCCCATAGACACGTACCACACGCCTCTCTTCATGAACACCGGCCACAATGGGAACAAGATGATGGCAAACACACCAGCAACCGCAAGAAGACTGTAGAGCAAGATGTAAGGGTTGGGCTTGTTGTAGATCCACGCAAAGTATACGTCTGGGTCCAAGACGGCTCTGTCGCCCCTCTTGAGGGTGGGCTTGGTTCTGTTTGGCTTCCAGCCTCTGTTGGCCTTGATTTCGGCGTAGTGCAACTTCTCGACGGGCAAGATCATTTTGTTCTGGATCAACAAGACGAACGCCTGCTGCGCCTGTTGCTCGTTCTCAATGGGCGGCAACCCGGACTTGGGGTTGGCCTGTTTCTTCTTGTACTCATCGCTGAGCACGGCCCTGACAAACCGTTTAAATCTGAAAAACTGGATGTCAGCGGTGTTTTCCAACAAGCCTGTTCTTTGCTTCAAGATTTTGTTGTCTTTGGCGAAGTTGGCGATGGCCAACGCTATGTGTAAGCTCTGCTGGCTGACAGGCACCTGGGCGTTGTTCTGTTCCATGTTGGTGAAAATCTTAACGTGTCAACAAAGAATTGCGCTACCTTTAAAAAAGATGAATGAGAATTGTGAGAATGAAAAGTGGAGGGAAATATTAAAAAGTGAGAGTTTTTGCATATAAGTTGGTAGAGTTGTGTAATAGCGTAATATGTGAGTGAGGTTACTGGTTATTTAAGTAGGTTTGGGATTTACAAATGGTTTCTACATAATTTCAGCACATTTTCAGTATGTCTACTAAATACAATGTCAAGACTACAAAAGACGCGTTTCTGATAAACTTTCACAACAGAGCTAAAATTAGGAAATTAACTACTTTAAATATATGACACGACCTCGAGCCAAATAGCATATTCAACATGACATACTCAATTCATTTTAATCCAGGAGCGTATTCGTCAACATGTTCAGAATGTTCATGACTAAAAATTGAGTGCACCTTTACCATTTAATTTATAGTAACGCTCGATCCAGAATCTCGAACCAAACGACTTTCTTCAACCATCTTTTCTACACCTCAGGATATCGAGTCTATGAATTCAAACTATAACCAAAGCCATACCACATTCTATAAACCCCACCCATATAAATACTAAGGAACATCATACTCATAGACCTTCCAATACAATGCAAATGTCAAACTAATGTACAGGGAGAAACAAATCACAACAACCTCTTTTACAACTCAGTGTTGTCCAAGAAAAAGTAGTTGCCACTCAACTTCTGTTCCTTGTCCATTTGGGAGTCCAACTTGTTGATTCTTGGTCTGAACGAGTTAGGGTCTCTTCTGAAGGTGACGTTCAAGTTCTTTAAGAATCTGTTACAACCGGTCAACAACGATTCTGGGGCCTTGGCAATGGCGTCAATCGAAGGCTTACCTTCAAACACAATGACTCTGTCGGCCAAGTAGGTGGCCATGATGAAATCGTGCTCGACAATGAAGGCAGTCTTCTTGGCGTGCAAGATAAATCTTCTGATCACCTTGGAACAGATAATACGCTGCTCCGAGTCCAAGTACGCAGAAGGCTCGTCAATCAAGTAGATGTCGGCTGGAATACCCAACGCTAACACAATGGCGACTCTCTGCAACTCACCACCAGACAAAGTCTGCACCTCCTGGTCGATGATGTCGTCGATCTTCAAAGGCTTGACAACGTCAGTCTGGAACTGTGGGTGCAAGAACGAGGCTCTGATCTTCTTGAAGAACAACTGTCTGACGGTACCAGGGAACTTTGGAGCAATCTTTTGTGGTTTCATCGAGACGTTCAACTTTAGAATCTCCTTGCCATTGTCGGGAGCAATGGCACCAGCAAGCAACTTACAGAAGGTGGTCTTACCAGTACCGTTTTCACCCATCATGACCAAGATCTCCGAGTTGGTGAAGTCACCGGCCTCGACCTTCAAGTGGAAGTCACCCTGGGTCTTTTCCATGGATGGGTAGACCATCGCGTTGGACTTGTCCAAGATCAAACCTTCAGCAGCATCTGCCAATCTGAACTGCAAAGACTCGGTTCTGAATCTCATGTTTTCAGTTGGAATGTGACCGTCCAAGAAAATGTTGATACCTTCTCTGACGGACGATGGCAAGGTCACCACACCGTAAACCGAAGGAGCACCGTACAAAATACAGACAAAGTCCGACAAGTAGTCCAAAACAGACAAATCGTGCTCAACACAGATGATGTAGGTGGTTGCATCCAACAACGATCTGATGATTTCGGCTGCTCTCAATCTCTGCTTGACGTCCAAGTACGACGAAGGTTCATCGAACATGTAGACGTTGGCAGCTTGGACACAGGTCATACCAAGGGCAAATCTCTGCAACTCACCACCAGACAAGTTGGCTACTTCTCTGTCCAAAACGTGTTCCAATTCCAAGACCTTGAGGGTGTACTTGTAATCGTCAGGTCTTTCACATTTGCTCTTCAAAATAGCACCAACTTCCTTGACTGGGGCCTTGGCCAAGGCTCTTGGAATGTTGTCGACATACTGGGGCTTGATAATGGCCTTGATGTCGTCTTCCAACACCTTGGTGAAGTAGTTTTGCAACTCGGAACCTCTAAAGTGCCTCAAGATGTCTTCCCAGTCTGGAGGGTCGTCGTATCTGCCCAAGTTTGGCTTTTGCTTACCGGACAAAATCTTCAACGCGGTGGACTTACCAATACCGTTGGTACCAACCAAACCCAAAACTTGGCCTGGTCTTGGAGTAGGCAATCTGTGCAACTTGAAAGAGTTGGCAGAGTATCTGTGGGTAGTCTCATTCTCCAAGTTGGTGGGCAAGTTGATGATGGTGATAGCGTCAAAAGGACATTTCTTCACACAGATACCACAACCAATACACAATGTTTCGGAAATGAAAGCGATCTTCGAGGTGGGTCCAACCTCAATACACAACTTACCAGTCTTGACAACTGGACAGCCTTTGCGGCATTCCTGCTTACACTTTTTAGGCTTGCATCTGTCGGTCGAGACAATGGCAATTCTGGTGTTCTTGGATCCAGCGGGGGCTGGCGCTTGCTTTTTGTTAACCTTAGACATGATAAAGAAGACAGAACGTCGTGTTAAATCGCTTTTGGCATCGGTATTTTTTTTTCATAAAAGCTTTTTTGTGTAATTGTTCGAGTTCAGTTTGAGAGTTACTGTTGGGGGAAAAAGTGGGTGGTATGCCGGCGTAAATTAGAGTACATGACAAATGCAAGGATATGATTGGTTGGTAAATAGCACTTGGATTAGCAGTCGTTAGGGGAGATAGAGAAGATGTAGAAGTACAACAACAGAGTTTGCAGCCTAGCAGAGCAGTAGAGACCGCCACTCAAAGACACCTGTGCTGAAACATGTTACGTCCTGGTTGGTCGTGCACATCCCAATATAACTCCCTGAAAGAAGATCTCGAAAACTTCCAAACAATTAAAATTTAGCACCACTTTTATCTGAGTGTTTAATTATAGTTACACGTTATGATTAACGGATAATGGTCTCGAGTCCAGTGTCGTCTTGACTGACGCACTGATTTTTGCTCAACTGATTACTTTGAGCTTAGGCGGTGTTGATAGGGCGACTGCGTCTCTTGCATCACCAAATGCCTATCGAAGTTTCCTTGACAGATTTTTGCGGGGGTGTCTGAAGTGCTGAAAGATTAATCAATCACCAGAGGCCCACTGTTGGTGTTGCTGTAACCCTTGGAAACCAATTCACGCCCCATGGGATCCAATAAGTCCGGTGCTCTTCTCCCCTGGAGGTACCTTTATGCATGTACAGGTTGCATACTCATGGGCCCTGTACGGGAGCTGCAAATTTTGGCTGCAAAATAGCCCGAACAACCGGCTGCATGAAGTTTTAAGTAACCTGTTAGTCCTCCCTAGTTCCAGTATTGGAGATCACCGAGGAATACGTTTGTGTATGCTGGCCTTGGTGTTTGAGAATGGCTGCAAAATGCTGAAATATTGCTTATTGTTGGCACTGTTGGGCCGACCAGGTGCCGAAACTTTCAACATTATATAGCCTGGGCAATAGGGTAACCGATACCACGAATAATCTATCGATACACATCAATTTGAAGATTTACAAATGTAGGAAACACGGTCGTTCAATGAAAATGTCAACTGTAATGCAAACTACTCTTCCACTCCACTCCTCATTCATCCTTACGTCCATACCTCTCAACATCACGTTAATTAAAAAAAATCGTCGGGCCAGAATAAAAATTTTCCCATACCAGTTTTTTAGTATCCAATATCATAATAGACAGTTTCTGTTACTGATAGTTGAGGAAAACATAAGCCGATCTTTCTACTGCTTCCTTTAGTATTTTGCTGACGGAATATCACATCTTTGTTTGCGTTGTTTTTGGAGTTTAACGGAGTGCTTATCATTCGACAACAAAGACTATCAATTTGGGTTGACTGATTAAATCCATCTAAATTTCACTTTTACTGGTTAGGCATTTGCAGAAAGTTGAGCATCATTAGCATTTCCCAACCTACTCACCAACTTTGCAAACTCCCCGTTCTGCATTGTTGTTAAAATTTCAAGTTCATGGCCAAACAGTATTTTCCAGAGGAGGCAGAACTCAACCCCGAATTGTATGGGTTGAGGAGACTGGGAAGAGAGAGACGCGTTGCTTCGATAGTTGATAGCGAAGAATCCGACGAGGACGAACCCACGTTGAAAAGACGCAAAAAGAAGGTGGAGTATGAGGACTACGATGAAGACGAGGAAGAGGACGATGATGACGAACCTGAAGGTTTCGACGATGAAGACGACGACTTCATGGTCACCGCCAAGAGGAAGCTGAATAAGGGGTTTTCGGGCCCGAAAAAGGTGAAAAAGGTGAAGGCTGTGCTCGTCGAACCTCTTGAGTTACGCTTTTCCGTTAGAAACAATAAGCTGGTGAACTATGCTATTGACGATAACGACGATGATTTGCTTGAAAGCGGTGGAGAATACGACGAAGACGCCAACGGAGACTACTATTACTACCAGCAGGCTACGGAAACGCCGGTAGAGGATGAAACCGGTATTGATCTTGTTATGGACCATAAGCCAGTTGAGGAAGGTGAAATCAGTGGGGTGCCCAAGGAAGACTACTTGTTCAAAATCAAGTGGACGAATCTGTCGCACCTACACAACACCTGGGAAAGCTGGAGAAACATAAAGTCCACCAAAGGTTTTAGAAAAGTTGACAACTATATCAAACAATTCATCATTATTGACCAAGAAATCAGAAACGACCCCTTGACAACAAAAGAAGATATTGAGGCAATGGACATTGAACGCGAAAGAAAGCGTGATGAACAGGAAGAGTACACTCAGGTGGAAAGAATTGTTGACAGCGAGAGAATAGAGGTTGGCGACGGAACCTCCAAATTGCAGTACTACTGTAAATGGAGAAGACTTTACTATGATGAGTGTTCGTGGGAAGATGCCGAAGAAATAGCCGAGATTGCTCCGGATCAAGTATCGCGTTACCAAGCACGTCTCAAGCTGAAGATATTGCCAAACTTGTCTGCAAACTACCCATTATCTGGCAGACCTAGATTTGAAAAGTTGGTCAAGCAACCTGTTTTCATCAAGAACGGTGAATTGAGAGATTTCCAATTGACAGGTTTGAACTGGATGGCGTTCCTTTGGTCGCGTAACGAAAACGGTATCTTGGCCGATGAAATGGGTTTGGGTAAAACAGTGCAAACGGTTGCATTTTTGTCGTGGTTAATTTACTCCAGAAGACAGAATGGCCCCCACTTGGTTGTGGTTCCGTTGTCTACCATACCAGCTTGGCAAGAGACTTTTGAGAAGTGGGCACCCGATGTCAACTGTGTTTATTACTTGGGGAATACTGAAGCAAGAAAAAACATTAGGAACTATGAATGGTACAACCCTAACGGAAAACCAAAGTTCAATATCCTTTTGACAACATATGAGTATATCTTGAAGGACAGAGCTGAGTTGGGGTCCATCAAATGGCAATTCTTGGCTGTTGATGAGGCCCATAGATTGAAGAATGCCGAGTCTTCGTTGTACGAATCGTTGAAACTGTTCAAAGTAAGCAACAGGTTGCTCATCACCGGTACCCCATTGCAGAACAACATAAAAGAGTTGGCTGCTTTATGTAACTTTTTAATGCCTGGCAACTTCACCATCGACCAAGAAATCGACTTTGAAAAGACTGATGATGAACAAGAACAGTATATTAAAGACTTGCAGAAGAAGATTCAGCCTTACATTTTGAGAAGATTGAAGAAAGACGTTGAGAAGTCGTTGCCCTCCAAGACTGAACGTATTTTGAGAGTCGAATTATCGGATATGCAAACTGATTACTACAAAAACATTATCACCAAAAACTATACAGCTTTGAATGCTGGAAATAAGGGATCTCAGATCTCGTTACTTAATGTCATGAGTGAGTTGAAAAAAGCATCGAACCATCCGTACTTGTTTGACGGAGCCGAAAACAGAGTTTTGAACAAGGCTGGCTCGCACTCCAGAGAAACCATTTTGAAGGGGATGATCATGTCCTCAGGTAAAATGGTGTTGCTTGAGCAATTGCTCAACAGATTGAAGAAGGAAGGACACAGAGTCTTGATTTTCTCGCAAATGGTGCGGATGTTAGATATTTTGGGAGATTACTTGTCGATCAAGGGTTTTCAGTTCCAAAGGTTGGATGGCGGTATTCCTTCATCACAAAGAAGAATCTCTATTGACCATTTCAATGCGCCAGACCTGAAGGACTTTGCCTTCTTGCTTTCTACCAGAGCTGGTGGTTTGGGTATTAACTTGATGACTGCTGACACGGTCATCATTTTCGACTCTGACTGGAATCCTCAAGCAGATTTGCAAGCAATGGCCCGTGCCCACAGAATTGGCCAGAAAAATCATGTACTGGTGTACAGATTTGTGAGTAAGGACACTGTTGAAGAACAGATTTTGGAAAGAGCACGTAAAAAGATGATTTTAGAGTATGCAATCATCTCGCTTGGTATCACTGATCCTAATGCCAAAGCAAAGACCGATCCACTGACAAGTGAATTGAGTCAGATTTTGAAGTTTGGTGCGGGCAATATGTTTAAAGCAAACGAAAACCAAAAGAAGTTGGAAGACTTGAACTTGGACGAAGTTTTGAACCATGCTGAAGACCACATCACCACACCTGATTTGGGAGAATCGAACTTGGGATCTGAGGAGTTCTTGAAACAGTTTGAAGTCACTGACTATAAGGCTGACGTAGAGTGGGATGATATCATTCCACAAGAAGAGTTGGCTAAATTGAAGGACGAGGAAAAGAAACGCGCAGACGAAATCTACTTGCAAGAGCAAATCTCAATGCACTCGCGTCGTAAGGCTGCTATGCGTAAAATGGAAAATGGCGGCGAATCGACTGTGGCTTCTGGAAACCCTAGCGAGGATGAGTTTGAAGATGGAGACTCAAAGAAATCGCGTAGAAGGGCTGCCAGTGACTACAATTTGTCTGAAAAGGAAATTAGAGGTATTTACCGTTCTATTCTCAGATTAGGAGATTTGTCTGGTAAATGGGAACAGTTGGTTGAAGAAGGTAGTATTACCAACAAAAACCCTGTGTTGATCAAACATGCATATAATGAGATTATCAATATCTCCAAGAAATTGGTGAAGGAAGAAGAAGCTCGTCGTGCAAAGGCATTAGCGGAATTGGAAAGAAAAGCTATGGAAAACAAAAGTGGACCTGAGGCTAACGGCAACACAGCCTTGTGGTTGGCAAAGAAGAAGGAAAAGAAGGCTGTTTTGTTTGAATATCAAGGTGTTAAAAATATTAATGCTGAATTGGTTCTCACAAGACCACTTGACATGCGTCTTTTGGAAAGCATAATACCGAGAGACAAACCCATTTCATTTGAGTTGCTGCGTGCGCCTAAACTGGTTACAGCCTGGTCGTGTGACTGGAACGCTAGAGATGATGCCATGTTACTTGTAGGGGTGTACAAGTTTGGATATGGATCTTGGATTCAGATCAGAGACGATCCGCTCTTGGGTTTGCAGAACAAGCTTTTCTTGGAAAACTCGAATGCCGCTGGAGGAGCAGCAGCCAATGGAACCAAAGAGGAAAAGTCAACAAAGAAAGTTCCAGGATCTGTTCATCTTGGCAGAAGAGTGGACTACTTGTTCACCTTACTCAATGAAGAGGAGCAGGAAGCTATAAGCAATGGCAAAAAGAAGGTTGTCAGAAAACCCAAGACTGAATCTCCAGCACCAGTGAGCAAATCTAAAAAGCAGATGAAACCTGCGGAAGTCAAGAAACCGAAGAAAAAGGTTACACCAGCACCAAAAACTGCCTCTACAGTCAAGCAGGAGGACAGTGGGGCAACAGAGAATGGTCAATCTCAGCATAAAAATGATTATGACGACTTGGAATACGAGAGTATGGATGAGGCACAATGTAAGCAGACATTGAAGCCAATAGCCAAGTCTCTCAAGACACTCCACAGGGGCAACCAAGGGTATGAGAAGCAAGCGTGGGCAAAAACACTTAAGACTGAGTTGTGTGTGATTGGAGACTTCATAGATGAAGTTGGGGGGAAGGAGAAGGTAAAGAAGCACTTGTGGTCGTATGCTGGATTGTACTGGCCTGCCAAAGTTCACAGTCGGAAGATCACGGAGATGTACAATAGAATCAAGGGCCAGGAGAAGTAGTGTGTATTATAATAAAAAGAGATGATTGGATGATGTAGTCTATGATTTTTGTTCTAGATAGAATACTATTCGATTCGAGTTTGACAGAGGATTGGTGAGGTAATTTAAGACTCTACTATGAGAATTGGATGCGAAGTGAAGGCAAAAGGTTAAACTTCATCGAGAGAATAATTCTATTTCATTCTGTCTTCTTTCTAATTTATATGTTTTGGGAAAGTTGAACACTGGACCAAAGACAACGAGCTGTTGGGCTTTTGCTCTGGGAAACTAGGAGTTTCCATGTTTCCATACAAATTGCTTATCCACCAGTTTATCAGTTTCGAGTTTCGAGTTTGTGTAACATTTATGGGTGCAAAAAATCTGAACTTTTCATTTTGAGCTTGAAGAGGGATCTGAAAACCCGAACTTAAAAACTCGAGTACCTAAGCTCACTGTGTTGAAAAGGACTGAAACACATGAGCTGCGAGGTAATACTTTCAGAGTTAGGGTGAGAAGGCTTTTACTTCTATTTGAGTTCAATAGGAGTCAAGCTGATAGTAAATATGTGGTACCAAGCGAGTGAAAGAGAGAACGGCAGTTGAAAGTCTTAAATATCTTCATACTTCAGTGGTTGGAGATATTTATGACAGTTAGAACACAGTGGCAAAACATTCTCTGAAGTAGGAGCTTAGAATCTTGGAGGTCACGGCCTTCAATAGTACGAATAAAATCGCACTCATTGGAGTTGTATTGAACTAATTACTAATGATGTGCCATTAGATTCAACTTTCAATGGTGGCACTAACCAATTGAGGGTGCTATCGAATTCTACTAGTACTGATGTTGATATGAACAGTTTCAATTTGTTTTAACTCAATTACTTTCACTGTTCCACCATACTAATATGAAGTGAAGACGTCAAAAATACTCATAATCCAAAATTCACATCCTCTCAAATACAATTGATATCTGTCTTGAGTATATCCAAAGATTTCTCTACCTCTGCATTTGTTTCCCTCAATAAACACACCCACACCATTTGCTCTTCGGTTCCATCCTGAATCCACATTACATCACTCACAATCCTCCAGAAACAATCCCTCTCTCTCCTACATCTCATCTTCGTTATGTACGATTAAATACAGCAGTCGCCCACCGCATCATGACACTCTCGCCTAATATACAAGAATTATATATGATAAATAATTAGTCCAACTTGGCAATCAACGACTCCAAGGCCTTGCCAAAGTCCAAGTTAGGGTCTTCCCAGTTGATGGCACCGGCAGTGGCAACAGGGGCCTTTGGAGGGTTCAATTTGGCGTATTCGGCCTTGGCCTGCTTGATCAACTTTTCTTCCTTCTTCCACTCAGCCAAAGTCAGCTTTGCTTCGTCGGCCTTGCCCAAGTTGTATCTGTGCACAGCACCGTAGACAATACCAGCTCCCAAAGCGGAGTATCTCAAAACGTTGAAGGTGGACATGTTGTGTTGAGTAGTTAATTATAATTTTTCAACTTTTTTTCTTTGGCTGCTCTTATTGGCTGGAGAGTAACACAGAAGAAACGAAAAAAGATGAAAAGAGTATTCAGGTACTTTGTTGTCATAGTATTAGCCATGTTAGTTTCGTTAGTTACGAAGCAGCGCGTTGGATTATACCGTACCACTGCGAAGGTAGCGGCTCCTGTTTCCGGGAGTGTTGGCGGAGGGGCTAGCCGCGGGTTGAACGGCGGCTCTAAGAGGTACTTCAGCTCGCCGTTTGGGTCGTCGTCGTCGTCTGGCGGGTCTGGTTCGCAGACCAGTACTAAAGTTGGCGCCAGTGCGCCGCTGGCAGTGTCTTCCTCCGCCGGAAACAACTTCGACTCCACCTTCCAGACCTTCACGCACTACAACGTCGCGGTCGCGTTCCAGCCCAAGACGCGTGAAGAGTCCAACTTGTTCAAGAAAAAGCACAACAAGCCCAGCCCTGCGCTCCAGTCGCCCACAGGTGAAGACAACTTGTTTGTGTCGCAGCAGTTGGGCAGTGGCTACGTCGCTGTGGGCGTGGCGGACGGCGTGGGTGGCTGGTCCGAGGCAGGCTACGACTCGTCGGCCATCTCGAGAGAATTGTGTGCCTCCATTAGAGACAACTTTGAGCAGCACAAGTCGTTGGACCTGGTGTCGCCAAAGGAGTTGCTTAGCACGTCGTTCCAGCAGATACTAGAGTCCCCCAAGGTGGAGATTGGCGGCACAACTGCATGCTTGGGGATATTGACCCCAGATAAAAAATTGAAGGTGGCCAACTTGGGAGACTCGTGGTGTGGGTTGTTCAGAGACTACAAGTTGATCAATGAGACGAACTTCCAGACACACAACTTCAACACCCCATACCAGTTGGCGAAGATTCCGGAGCACATTCTCACGCAGGCGCAGCGCGAGGGCAGAAGGTATATCATTGATACGCCACTGGTGGCAGATGCATACACATGGGACTTGGAGGCCGGAGACTTGATTATGTTTGCCACGGACGGGGTGACCGATAATGTGATTCCGCAGGATATCGAGAACTTTTTGAGGGACGAGTTGGAAAGCAACCCGACCCCGGAGAAGTTGGGGCTGGCTGCGAGCACCTTTGTGAAGGAGGTGGTGAAAGTGTCGAAGGACTCCAACTTTCCTAGTGCGTTTGCGCAGGAGTTGTCGAGGTTAACGGGGCAAAAGTACCTTGGGGGGAAGGAGGATGATATTACTATTGTATTGGTACAAGTTAAATAGATGTAAGTTAGGTAGTAATATAGGATTGGGGTTAGTATATGGGATGGTGTTATTTGTTAGCATTAATATTAGTGTGCCTAGTAGTAGTATGTGACTAACAGTATTATATGTTACACTAGTTTTAGTATGTAAAAGAACAGTATTTAAAAGAATATTAGAAGTACAGAACTAATATGAACTTCAGCATAACCGCATTAAATTCAACATTAGTAAACAGTTTCAATTGAACATTAGTATAACCATATAAAAAGCTTATTAAATAAAAATACTCCATAAAAAGTTGGATTATCAAATCTCATTTTTAAATCGTCAAATTTAAAATTATAATGGGAGACTCAAGATTAAAGGCTCTGCGAATCTTGGGTTCACCATTCAAATCACCGCAGAAGCTAGGGGAAACTATACAAGGTGGAAATGGTGCTTCTCCCCTAGAAACAAACAGCACAAACACTGAAAGTCCAACTCCAGTAAGAAAAGAATCTAGTGATGAAGAACTCATATGCCCTTTATGTAACGAAACAATGATAAACTTGTACCAATTGAACCAACACATTGACGACGTTCATGCGGAGGAGCCTACGACTCAAACAACAGGATCGATCCCTGAGTCTGCAGCAGATTCAATAACCAAACTATTGAACAACGATTTTATTAATACCGATATTAAGAAATGGTTTCAGCATAAACTTCTGGACGAAACACTGAAGTCGCCTCCCCAGACACGCAAAAACTTGACTTTGGACTTGTTAGATAATAACCGTGGGTTCAGTTTGGGAGACGAGCTCAAATCGCCTACTCCGTCACTGAATTCCCAAGCCAGCCATTCTCCAAACAGGCTCCGAAACAGAATCACCAGAACCCACTGGAAACAGCCTTCGTCGACCACAAAGTGCTCCGTGAAAGGGTGCGGCAAGGTTCTCAGTGTGCGAAACGGCATAGTCAACTGCCGCAAATGTGGAAACCTATTTTGCAACCAGCACACTATGTACAGAGTGAGGTTGAAAAATCCACCAAACGGAGGAATTCCTGTTTACGACAACTCACAACATGGGGTTTGGTCTCGCAGTTGTGTGGTTTGTTACCTGCGAAAGCCCGATTTGGTTGCAGGAACTCAAGTTAATGACAGAAACCTTACTTCTCAGTTCAAAAGGAAAAGACTGGAGAATATTGAGGACAAGCAGCTACAACGGAACAAAATCATCAACCGTTTCATCAACTTATCGAACCAGTTGGTGGATGAAGAGAACGAGAAAAATAACTCGTGGTTTGGAGTCGCCAGCAAACCCGTTAGTAATGTAGAGTGGGACGAGAAGGACAATTGCAACGTGTGTTTTGTGCGGTTCAACCTTTTAATAAGAAAACATCACTGTCGGTTGTGTGGCCTGACTGTTTGCGACGACTCATACGGCGTGCGCATGAACTGTTCGATCATGGTTCCTTTGAACAAGTTAGTGGAGAAGTTACCCAACCTCAATTACTCACCGCAGGTGAAGGAAGAAATACCGGACTCAATCAAATTTAGGTGCTGTGTCAAGTGTAAAAACTTGTTACTTCACGATTGGAAACTCAGCGCTCAAGACGAGCAAAATTTCCCCACAAATAACCAGATCTTTAAGGTATATGATACTTTATTGATTCTCAAAAATCAAGTCAACTTGCTCATACCGAAATACGAGCAATCGTTGCTGCAAGAAAGTGACGAGAAAATCAACAAACTGCGTTTCAAGCTCATCAAAACATTGAAAGAGTTTGAAAAGTTGGTTTTGCAGTTCAAATCGAACTTTTTCATTCCTGGTGCTAAGATTGTAGTAGCCGAGCAATTCAAGTCACACGGACAGATATTACTCAACATGTACCAAGGGTTGATTGTATTTTTGCAGGAGAGCTTGGAGCGATTCAAGAACTTGAACGTTGCATATGAAGAACAGGAGGCTTTCAAATTAGAAAAAGTGCAGAAAGAGGTTGCAAATTTGGATGTAGCAAAAGAAGCCGAGGAGAAATTAACAAAAAAGGAAATTAGAGAGTTGAGAGAACAGTTGATGGTGATGAACGAGCAAAAGTTTTTGGTGGAGCAGATGATTCAAGAAAAGATTAAGCAGCGTAAATTCGAGGAATTGAACGCTTTGGATGAAAATAAGAAGGAGTTGGATACAATAATAGCTGATTTAGAAAGTCAGCTTGGTGCATTTGGGTTTTAACGTTAAAGGCAACGAATTGGTTTTACAAGAATATTTGGTGTAAATATTCTAATTATTTTTGATATAGATAATCTTATAAAATTTGGTTTATAATCATTTTGCATTTTCAAGTTGGTACGGTGACCATCTTAAACCCTAACCTTTACAATAATTCTAATTGTTTCTAAATTAATAAATAGTCGTTCCTCGTGTATATGCTAATTAACAGAACTGTAGTTCTTGCCAGTAGGGTTCAATGGTTTACCCAGATGTACCAGCTCTTGTTCAAAGTTGGAAGTCAACGACTCATCTTGACTCTCTTGCTCCAGAGGTTTTGGCGGTTGTGTTTCTTCTATCGCTGGGTTCTCCTCATCTTCTTTGGGGTCGTCGGAATGGACCCACTTCTTCATGAACTTGACCAAAACCTGGGCAGTAATGACTTGTTCACTTTGATATAATACCAATGGAACTAAGATAATACCCAACCTTGGGTTGTGCGCACCATATTGCGACGAAACAAGAGACACACCCAATGCAGCGGTCTTTGCAGGTCCACAGAGCATGACCGCAACCGTATCTTTTTTGTTGTAATAAAATGGCCTGAGGAGCTTGTATGCATACTTGTAAACGGCAGTTGACTGCTCGGTAGGTTCCTCCCAAAAGTACTTCTTGATAAACCAGGGTCTGGCATAGATGTATGCAATCACAGTGAAAAACAAGTATATTCCAATGTTGAAGAAGACAAGGAACACCACCGAGGCGTGGGAAACCGAGGTGAAGGCCTTTTGGTAAAAGGCAGTTGAAAACGATTCGTACATAATCAACAACAACATAAGCTGGCCCACCTTGTTCAAGTATAATTTAGTGCATACCCACTTGGTTTGTTTGGGGATCACGTTCTGGATAACTTGGCCTACAAAAAGCGGAACAAACACAGACAAACCCAATTGCTTCATGGTGTGCTTGTACAAGTCCAGAATAGACGAGTCGACGCCGTCTTGGTGCGCAGGGTTACCAAAATCCCAGCCACCGGTCATGTACAACTGCAACAAGGCAGGAGTGATGAAGGCCCCAAGCAAGTTGCCAATGAAAACCTCACACAAGGTCAAGATATCGTTACCGTGAGCCTGCTTTGTCATAACGACGTTGGACGAGACAGTTGTTGGGCACGCATGAGTGACGATCATACCGACGAGCATCCAGTCGTCAATGGCACCATCGTGGGACTTCTTGATGCCGGTAGCAATTCCGTAGATAATCAGTGAAGTGATCAAGAACGACATAGTCAAAACTGTAAAGTGGGCCCTCCAGTTAGCCGTGTTCTTGACCAAGTCCTTACTGGACATGGAAAGTCCTGAAATGAGGAAAATAACCGCCACCGCACCATATCCTATGGTGTACTCGGCCTTTATCAAACCACCTTGCCTGGCAAAGTTGGGAGCAAACCGAGCTATCACGATGAAGATTGCTAACCCGATGAAGAACCACTGGGCTATCAAAAAGTCTAGCACGTATTTCGCCCAAGTTTTAAACTTGTTTGGATTTTCAGTTTCCACCATATTTGCGTGCTGAAAGTTCTGATGAGTTTGACTGCCAAATCAAAAATGGCTGATTTCCACTACTTATATATTGTAGTACTTTTTGTTAATTCGGCATAGCATTTCCTAGCACGTGACCTTAACTATGGGAAAAGTCGATCCGTAGGCCGAATCTTCAACTAACACAAACGCACCGTGTGCCATATCATGTGGTAGCAACCAATTTGCATGCTATGCTTTGGTAGTAAAGTTTAGCTGGAGTTTGACGCAGAATGTTAGATGACGTGGAATGAGTGAGAAATTAGAGAATCGGGATTGTAACGTCTTGGAAACGAAAGGCAGACAGAAAATCCGAAGAGTTATGAGAGAAGTCGGACTGAAGGAAATGCAATGAGTGATGAAATTGCAATGAAGAGCCTCTTTGGGAGACTATGAGTTCGGAATTTATTCCCATTGGTTGCGCGCGTAACTGAAGAAGGAATGGGTGTCAGACAGCCGTGGCTCATGATGATTTGAAATTTCTGCACCCAATTTCCGTACAGGATGGAAAGAAGAGAGGCAGAAACAAGATAAGGAAACTGTGGCTGAGAGAGGATCCGTTTTGGTAGAATTACGGTTGGGACTTGGTTTATGAGGTTGTGGGAGGTGATATAGACCTTAGCGATTGAAGGTCTTGAGCGAGAGGTTTTAGTGCATTGTTGAAACAAAGGGACATTTTGAGTGATAAACGAGGGATGGAAATTAATGATCTGGTTCGGGTTAAGGGTACTTGGTTTAGAGGGAATAGTTTAGTGTTAAAATGGAAATGTGAGTGAGTTAGCTCTAATTGTTTATGAAAGTCATGGGATCGTTTTAGGTCACTGAGTGATTTTTGTAGACTTTGATCATCACTTTGCTGGCAATTTGAGGGAGAACTTCGCGTCTAAATTGATTCGCACACCCCAGTAACCACTAGAATGCACAACTTTCTCCAACCATTTTAGACAGTCACCATCTTCTTCAGGTCTTCTTTCCGTTCTAAAAATGCAAACAGAAATTTTAGTGATAGCAGAATATTATGCCAGAGCATGTTTTCGCATCCTCTTCTTCATCCTTCTCTTAACCTCTTCACATTCCCTCTCAAGAAACAACATATAAACCTTTGCAGTTGAAAATCCTCTCCCCTCCAACCTATTAGCTCATCTTTTACCATAGTCCTTCAAAACCTCACAAAAATAACTCTAATTTAAACGAAGTGTTTTTGTGTTCCGAAAATTTGCAGCTATTTTGAACACTAGCACAAAGTACTCCATATGCTATGTAAGATAGACAAGTTTGACAAACATTCTGACAGCTTGACAAGACTACTGTGACCAATGCCACAGACACTCTGAATCTCATAATCCTCTTATCAAAGAAGAAATCCTATAAAGAAACCAAAAAAAGCAGAAGCTATAACTGTAGGGCCTCGGTGAAAAATGTACTCAAGCAGAAGAACCTAGCAATATTACTACACTAAGATAGCATAACCAACACTGTAAACAGATCTACAAAGGGGCCAATAGACATGAGATGCCCATCCTCTAGCAGTTCACGTGAATCTCGATACACGTAAACAACCAAACGTCACTTGCCTCTTTCGGTCTAATGGTAAACATAATACTCTGAGGCAAAAATGGAATGAAACATATAAATCACATCGTTCCTTAGAAAGACACTACAAAGAACATGACGCTTGAAACGCTCACATTTGTGAACAGCTTCTGGGGAGGTGATAGTGGATTGAAGACTGTTCAAACCAAGGTCAAACACTCCTCTTTGACGCTCCAAGAGTTGACCGATTACTACCAAGAAAGAGTTGCTATCGAGAAAGAGTTCAACAAGCGGCTCAGCAAGCTAAACAGCAAGGTTGTGTTGGGGTCGCATGAAACCGGTTCGCTTAAGGTTTCGCTTGACAAGCTTCTGTACGAGAACAGCCAGATTATCAAGAACTCCACCAAGTTCGCCAAGAGCGTAGCCCAGTTAAACTACGAGAAAGTGGTCGACTTTAGTCAGATCTACAACAAGTCCACAACGAAGATCCTCCACCATGTGAACAAGATCATGCTCAAGAAGGCAGATGCGTGGAAAGAGTTGCAAACGAGCAAGGAAAGATACAAGACGGACTGCCAAATGTACAAGTCGTTACAGTTGTGTATCCAGACCACTTGGGGCAAGGAATTGGACAAGAACCAGAGTAAGTTGGCCAAAGTTGGAACTTCGAGACAACAGCTGAAGAAAGACTACCAGTTGGCTCTTATTACGTACAAGGATTTGCATGAGTTGTTTGTTCGTGACTGGTCGATTGCGTTGCAGGACATCTACAAGTTGGAGGTGGAAAAGATCCAGTTGTGCAAGGTGAACTGTTTTAGTTACTGTAACCAGATTGCCACGCTTTGTGTGGACAACGACCAAAGTGTTGACTTGGCCAGGTCTGTGTTTGCCCAGATTCAACCCCAGAAGGATTTGCAGGATTTTGCGGAGAACTTCGGGACTGGAAACAAGATTGCTATTGAGCCCCAGTTTATTGATTTTATGAATGGGTATGATGACGATGATAAAATTGGGTATACTACGGCGCAGATTGAGTTACCTGACTACCAGCCTGTTTTGCTGAAATCCGGTGAGGCCCCTAGTGGGTATGAGCCAAGTGTGCAGCAACAGCAGCAACAGGTTCAGCAATCTCAATACCTGCCATCCCATTACCAGCCCTCTCAATATCAATCATCTCAAAACCAGCCATCTCAATACCAACCATCCCAATATCAACAATCTCAATATCAGTCATCACAACAGCAACAAAACCAACACCAACACCAACACCACAGCCAACACCACAACCAAAACCAAAACCAACATCTTGACCTGTTCCATCACCAAAAATCACACACTCCAAACATCAAACAAATACCAGCAGTAGTGTTGCCCCCTCCAAACTCAATACCCAAAACTCCCTCACCAACAAGAAAAGCACCAACGGAAACTTTAGCACCCAAGACACTCCGCGAATCCACAGGTTCCAACTACCTGAGCTCTCCCGAGGATATCTTCGACAAAGAGTTCAAAACTAGCACCGGATCCAACTACTCGAACCCCACCAACTACTCTCTGAACTCGGAGAGACACTGGGCATCGCCCAGACGGAAGGAGAAGCAATTACACAAGGTCCAAGAGGAAATCAACTTGAAATCCAAGGAATTGTCTCCTATTAACAAGGGATATACTGCTGAGGAGCCCAAGAGTGTGCAAACTCCAATCATGAAGGACTTCTCTGTCGACTTCATAGCCAAAGCGTTGGAAGACTTGAACCAGGGAGGTAACGGGGACGTTTCGAGGTTCCGCCGGTCGGTGAGACGCGCACGCGAAGAAGAAAGACAGAAGGAGGAGGAATACAGGTCGAAAACAGCTCCAACCACCCCCCACCAAAAACACAAGTCGTTGTCTGACTACGTCGACGACAGCCGTGAGGTCGCCACAAGGTACGAATCCATATCGTTCACACCACGTCAGCCTCAGGAGCAACCACAACAACAGGGCGAGGGGTACCAACGACGTATGTACCACCAAAGAGCCAAGTCGATGCTCGACTTCGACGACTCTGCCACCACCACGGTGATCAACCCACACGAACAGTTTGGCCGCACAAATACCAGCAAATCGACAAAGTCTTACACGAGTCGAGCCGACAAGTTCACCCCGGTAACCAAAAGACCCTTTGTCACCAAGGCCAAAGCAAGATACTCTTACAAACCACAGCAGAATGGTGAGCTTTTCTTCAAAAAAGGCTGGGGAATGTTTGTGATACACAAGCAAGAGGATAATTGGTTCTTGTGTGAGCTATCCCATGGCGCTGGAGACGCTGAGGGGTTGGTGGGATTGGTTCCTGGTAATTACCTTGTCGAGGGTAATGATATCTTCTAGTCACGTGCGTGAACGTTAGTATGTATTGGTAAATTTATTGTAATATACAAAGAGATTAATAGCGTAGAAATGTCGATTGGGCCTAGCAAAGTAGAGGAGCCGTACTCCATACGCAACCTCCCGCCATTAATTATCGGAGGAGCAGTTTTCAACACTCAGTATTCAGATGATCCTCACTCGCTTCCAGCCACTGAAATTTTACAGTATGCGTTTGACCACGGGTTGAATGCGTTGGACACCAGTCCGTATTATGGGCCCTCGGAGATAATTGTTGGTCGCAGTTTGACGAAAGTGACCCAGTCGAGAGACAAGTACTACGTCTGCACTAAAGCTGGCAGAATTGGACTCAATGAGTTTGACTACTCAAGAGCCCATGTTCGCAAATCGGTTGAAAGATCTTGTGAGAGGTTGGGAACTAACTACTTGGACTTGGTTTACATGCACGATATTGAGTTTGTTCCAACACCCGAGATTTTGGACGCCTTACGTGAGTTGAACCAGTTGAAGAAGGAGGGTGTGGTGAGAAACATCGGAATATCTGGGTATCCGGTTGATCTTATTTACAAGGTGGCATTAAAGTGTGTGAATGAGCCTGAAATTGGACCTCTTGATGCGGTATTGTCGTATTCCCATGGATGCATTCAGAATACTGCTTTATTTCAGTATGAAAGGAAGTTTTATGAGGAGTGTGGAATTAAAAAGGTGATGAATGGTTCTATTTTGAGCATGTCGTTGCTCAGATCCGGAGCTACCATGGACTTCCACCCTGGAGACAAAAAGTTGAAGGATGCTGTTTCTGAGATTGCGCAGAAGTTGATTAGAACGGACGGTGTTGAGTTGGCTGACTTGGCCACCCGGTTTTCCATCAAGAGATGGTTGTTTGATACAAAGGAACAGAAGCTGGGGGAGTTGGAATGGAACAAAGCTATGTCTATTGTTTTGGGGGTGAATGAGATGGATCAGTTGAAAGATGCGATAGATGCTTATTTGACTGTTAAGAAGGGGGACAATGAGAAGGATGAGGTTCTTTACAAGCGGGTTGAGAATGAGCTTGGTGATCATTTCAATGAGACCTGGGAGAGTGGTATTGAGAGGGAAGATTAATATGGCTGAAGGAATCCTTGGTTGACAGTTGCATGAAAGAAGTGTGTTGCAAGGAGGATTGAGCAGAATAGAGAAGAGAATGAGGAGGGGAAATCAAGTGAGTTGGTTTAGAGTTGCAGAGTGAGGTGTGGATGATGTGTAGACAATAGATTAGAGGGGAAGCAAATGATACCCTCAGTAGAGTCAAAAATATAGTGAATAAATGCAATTCTGATTCGTTGTGAACTATTAAGGAGAAGGTAGTCAGAATTTGAAATAATTTAAGTATCAGCTGTGGTTTTCAAATAGTAAGCTCATTATATATTCGAATTGCATCATAAACTTCATTCAAAGTCTTTTGATGAGTTCACATTTTAGGATTATAACTTTCAATTGTAAGCCCTAATTATGGCTTCCTTTCTTTAGTGCTTTAAATGTTTCGTCTATTAGAACCAATTTGCAGCCAAAATTCTGAAGCAAGTTGTTGGTTGAAAATTGTGAAGGGAGACAGTTCAAAAGGTTCCATTTGAAGTAGGGAGAAATGATGGAAGTTTTTTCTTATCTTTGATTTAATAATGCTCTCATGGTTTCATATCCTTCAATTTGAAGAATACATCGTCAGTTTTTGAAATAGCTCTATAACGAACAACTCCCAATGGAAACTTCAATATTTGACTCGCAAATGGTTCAAATTGCACGAATCTCAATGGTGTTTTCACTCAGCACTCTCATGACAGTAAACTCCTTCTCATCTCGTTCACATACTCTACAGCTTTGTACAATTAGCACCTTTTACCTTTCAATCTTGCAACTTTATATCAAAACCCATCAAACGCGTCCTGAAAAGTTGAGAAATCTCAGCCTCTTCATCCAAGTTAGGCAATGTTGTGGCATTCTTTAAGCGAATTCGCTACTTTGCTGATTTGTAGCACGAGCAAATCTTCATGTTTCCTCAAAACTAAACTACATACTTTGGGTTGTACTTATACAATTGAAATTGTTTTCTTTCAAAGCAATTTCAAGAACTACGAACAATCAACACGTCTCACACCCCACAATTCACATTTACCAAAAAGCCCGCACACTACTCAAATTAAAGCTCACACTACTCAAAACAAACCTCCCACTACTCAAAAGAAACCAACTCAAAACATACCAAAACAATCCTACTGAAATGCCTCCAAAGAGATCATACAACAAAGCAACCGAAACTCCAAGTTCCACCCCACAAGCCGTCATCGAACTTGACAACAAGAAACAAGTCACCGTACGCAAATTCAACAACGTCAACCTCGTGGACATTCGAGAGTTCTACATTGACAAGCAAACTGGTAACAAGCTCCCAGGTAAAAAGGGAATCTCGCTTACAGAAGACTTATGGGCCAAGTTGTTAAGTTCTGCTGGGGAGATTCAAGCAGCATTGGACGAATTGAACAAACTGGGGTCCAAAAAGCCAGGAGACAATGACGACAACGAAGGCCCTCGCGGCAAAAAGCCGAAGAGCGAAGGCAGCTCAGAATTGGTGCAAAAAGAGATTGAAGAGCAAGAAAAAGAGGAAGGCGAGGAAGGCGAATAGTATGGAGCACTCAAATTTATAGTATATATGCGCAAAGATTTCCAAGGCAGAGTTGCGCTTTTTTGTAGATTTTCCCGAGTTGCTCTCTGATTTTTTTATGATTACACTCTACTATGCCTAAGAACAAGAACAAGAAGAAGGGTGCAAAGAGGAAGTCCACGTTCTACAGCAACAGTGTCAGCGGAGGGGGAACCGGTTCTGGCAACGGGAAGGTTCACTACGAGAGCGGACTTAAGGAAGACGATTCGAGCCAGATCAGTGGCCGCAAGAATCAGCACCGCCGTATGCCCAACCACAAGCGCAACCAGCACAGCACCAGCTCGCTCGCAGAAGGAACTTCAAGGACCAGAGAAGAGTATTCTGAGGCGCTCATCGACAACCGCATCTATTCGCAGAATGGCAAGCCAAAACGCCCTCCGCGCCGCAAGACTTTGGCCACGGACGGGCCTAACAAGAAGGATATTGAGAACGGACACGGTTCGGCCACGCGTTCGTCTCTTCCCTTGACCAACAGAAATTTACAAAACTTGCTTAATTTGCAGTCCCACGGCAAGGAGAAGAAGAGAAGCTACACTGAAAGACAGTATGGGTCTATTGCGTTGGATATGGATAGATACACGGACGAACAACGCAGGATAGCCAAGAACGGGCGCCCAGATCCTTTCAGGAACGAGGATACCAGGTCAATGAGCGATATTTCGGACGTGGATGAGGATGACAGGGGGTCTCTTGAGTTTGGAGGATCTAATCCTTCAAGTGACCACTCAAGTGACTCCACCTCGTTGGATGATGTTTGCTTTCCAGACTACTACGACGAGTTGGGAGTCACCCAGTACAAAGACAGGTACGAGTGGCCTGATCTTAGGGTGTTGGAGGAATATGTGATAGAAGAATTGGAAGAGGCGTATTTGGAGCTTCAGGATTACCTGATGCAGCAGAATCTGGTAAGCTTTCCCCAGAGTAACGTCAACTTCCAGCGTCCTGTTGCGAGAAGAGCCAAGAGCAGTTCACTGTTGACATACCCGAAGAGAGGAGTTTCGCCTGTCATCTCACCCAACACAGAAATGCTGCCTGCCCCTCAAAAAACCGCCAATATTGGCGCGGATCTTGCCGAGGATGCCCCATTACTCAACAACTACCAAACCAATGAGATTGAGTCGTTGGATGAGCTGGAATCTGAGTCTATCAGAGTAAGACCTACTCCGATACAGCCATGGGAGAAGTCTAAGGAGCAAATTCCAACAATTTTGCAGAACCAGTTCCAGAACAAAAAACTGCCAGGAGAGGCATGTAGGTTCACTTACTTCAGGGAGGACTTGGATAAGACGATACATTCGCCTACTATTAGTGGTTTGATTGCCGGTGGTATTGACGACGATCTGGCTAAAGAAGATGGTACTCCAACTCCTCGCCCGGAAGCCCCAGAGGGCAACAAAGACGACATGGAGGTTTATGCTAAACTTCAAGGGCTTTTCCAGCCGTACTCGTACACTTCACCTTTATCGAGAACGCCATCCACGTATAGCGTTGGGAATCTTCTTTCACTGCCTCAGTTTTCCAACGCACAAGTTGACTCGGGCAACAATTCTGTTCACAATGGCGTAAACCACTTGCAACCATTGACGAAAATCCAATCTGCAGTCAAGGGACTCGGGGGAACAGAAACACCCATGTCAGTTCAGCAGTCAACGGTGCCTCCTGCGGCCACGACGGCCCCAGAAAGCAGCGAATCTACCCCTACTCCGTTCTGGTTGGACGTTTTGGACCCCACAGAAGAAGAAATGAAGGTGCTCTCTAAAACCTTTGGCATCCACCCATTGACCACCGAAGATATCTTTTTGGGTGAGGCTCGTGAAAAGGTCGAGTTGTTTAAGTCATACTATTTCGTTTGCTTCTCGTCCTTTGACATTGTCTATGAAAGGCGCAAGCAACGTGCGAAAGAGCACCTGAAGAAGATGAACAAATTGCAGGAGATGTATGAAAAGGCCGACGAAGTTGACGGCAATAGCATTTTTGGATCCCCAGAGCGTAAATCGCGCGTTTGGGGTTTCTTCAAAAACATGGTTGGAGGCAAATCACCAACCGTGTCGCGTCGTGGAACCTACGACGCATCGTTCATCCACTCAAAAGATTCAACAACGTCGGGCTCAAGAAAGAAAAGAATCAGAGAAGGTGAATTGCAACCTTTGAACATGTACATGCTTGTTTTCAAAGACGCTGTTATCACTTTCCATTTCTCACCCACCCCACATCCTATTAACGTTCGTAGAAGAGCAAGACTCCTTCGCGACTATTTGACTGTTAGCTCTGACTGGATCTGTTATGCTCTTGTGGACGATATCACTGATTCGTTTGCTCCAATGATTCAAAGCATAGAAGAGGAAGTCAACTTGATTGAAGATGCAATTTTGAAGATGCACTCTGGAGAAACAGACCTGGATGACTCTGATCTGGACCTGGACAATGAAAGTGAGTACGAGGACGAATCATTCTACAAACCAGGAAGCAATTCACGCCGCAGGTTGAATTCGTCCAAGCGTGAAGTCAAACCTGCGTCAGGCAACAACGTTTTCTTCAGAAGGGGACGCTCCAAGAGTACAGTTGAGCACGGCGGATTCCTGTCAGGCTTCCGCAGACTCACTTCGAACTCGATCAAGAGTGGATCTCTGAAGAGCTCGAAGCTGTCAAAGTCTACGGCATCCAAAATCATCAGCTGGCGTCGTAAAGGTGACATGTTGCGTCGTATCGGTGAATGCCGTAAGCGTGTCATGTCCATTTTGAGATTACTCAGTACCAAGGCAGATGTGATCAAGGCCTTTAGCAAGAGATTTAGCGAGGCCATGTACGAGAACAACCGCCACCAACTGAAGTCAGAAATTGGAATGTACTTGGGGGACATTCAGGATCACATTGTCACCATGGTGCAATCGCTCAATCACTACGAGAAGCTTCTTGCACGTTTCCACTCCAACTACTTGGCGCAAATCAATATTGATATGACCAAGGTGAATAATGATACGAATGATGTGTTGGGTAAGATTACCGTCTTGGGTACGATAGTGTTGCCAATGAATGTGGTGACCGGTCTCTGGGGTATGAATTGTATAGTTCCTGGCCAAGATGTTGAGGGTCTTACATGGTTCTTTTCGATTGTGGGTTTGATGTTTATCTTCAGTATTTTTGCGTACAATTACGCTAGGAAAGTTACGGGATTATAGTATATGCACATATGAACTTATGCTTCATTATATAGAATAAAATGCGCAAGAAATATTTGATTTCAGTGTTCAGTACGTTTTTCTGATTTTGCTAAAGCTTTTACAACTCCAGAAGTCTGAGAAAAGTTGAGAGTGTTCAACTAACTGTAATTAAGCCATCTATTAATTTTTAATAAATAATCTAATTCTCATCATCGTTATCCTCCAAATAGAAACTTTGAACAAATCCTACCGTAGATAAAGCACTCAACAACCACCAGACTAGCCAAATAATTTCCTTCTCAGTACTCAAAGACATTAAGTAGCCAAAAATAAAAGGCCCAGCGAATCTTGCCAAACTCATCAAACTCATTGAAGATGCATTCACATATCCTCTGTGCTTGGGAGCAGCTGAACGATGAATAAGTAAAGTGACTTGGGCTATACTCGTGGACGTGGCCAACGCTTTAAGCGCAGTCAAAATGTACATAGCTGCGTTCGAAAACCATGGAGGGAAAGTAGGGTTGTACAGATTCAATGTAAAAATAACCATTGGCGTGAGCAAGTACGCCAAAGGAAAAATCGACAAGGAAAGTTTGAAACCTCTAAGAGTACCCAATTTTGCATCCATGTACGGGAACACAAACAAAATGATAACTACTCCAACAATTCCGGTGGTAGACACAAGAGTACCAATTTGGGCCAAGTTCATACCAAACCCACCTCCAATTTTGAAAGGGAATTTGAGTTTCTCTAGCTGTAAAGTTGTAGCCAAGAGGATTGGTAAGAACTCACTGTCTACCACATTGTGTAAGGCTGTGATGAATTGTGAGATAGTTACCTGGATAACTTGAGGAGTAAAGGCGTCGCTGTAGTCCAACAGAGCAGTCTTTGCCAGCACTTCTTCGTTGGTGGTTTCTTCGACGGACTCGATAAGTGGGCTATTCTCAGTGATTTCCTCAGGTTGAATCTCCCACGGCCTGACTGGAGCTTTAATTCCAACAAACAGTAAAAGCCAGTCTCCCAACTCCAAACCGTAATCTTTTCTATACTTAACCAGCTCGTTCGTCTCTTCAAAGAACAAGAACCCACACACAAGTGCAAACCACATGATCAGTGCAACTACTATGTTAGGCATTGCATATGGGTACTTGTTGAGTATCGCTTCATGAAGCGAGCCCCATCCACTGCTAATGGAACTTGGTGACACTAGTGTATACGGAGACTCTTCTTTTGGCCTTGTAAAGTAGGGAGACCCTCCGATCGCGGGGCCTATTATAGTGCCAAGCTGCCAAAGCAAGGGCAAGGTCAGGAAAGCCAATGGCTGGTGTCTTTTCTCGGTGGTGATCTCGCCTATAGCAGTTCTTAACACAGCGATATTGCCATTAAGCGATCCGGCCAACGATCTCGCAAATAATGCAACGTAAAAGTTTGGAGCAAACCCAAACAAGAGTATCGTTAAAGAAGTGCCAAACAAGCCAAACAAGAGAATTGGCTTTCTTCCTAGCGTATCGCTCATTTTGCCCCATCTGACTGCAAAGAGAAACTGGCAGAAGGCAAAACTACTCGCCAAGTAGCCACTGTATTTGGCGATATCCTTCTCTTCCGGCGCGATCTTGAAGTCTCTTATCATAAAATAGACATAGGGGAACAAGGACGAGAAAGTGATCGGTTCAGCAAAACGGATGATTAGGATCACTATCATCTGCCTCACGGGGAAGCCTTGTAGGTGCAGTCTGACTCCCATGATACTTATTTAAATAAAGCGGAAGAATGCAGCTTTTGGGGTATTTAAATGAAGAGTATGTGACTCAGTACAAAGATATATTGTGGCTCATTAAATGGCAACGGTTTATTGTGCATCTTTTGCAGAACGATTTTATCGCTCGGGCCGCGGACGAAGTTGTGGGACTGAGATCTCGTCCAAGGAGTCCTTGAGTCATGAGAGATCAGCAGCATGGATGCTTATTTGGAAGTGGTACGTTTGTTCAAACAAATAGTAAGTTTTGATACGATTTTTGAGAAGATATGATGTAATTTGTAAAGTGATTTGTATGATTATTCTGTTGTTGTGGGATATTTGTGAGGATGGTGGTGAAGAGTTCAACAGGATGAAAAGAATAAATAGGAAGCTAATTTTCACGAACAATGACGACTATCAATTTACTCATCTCTAGAAACAAAATGAGTAATAGATCGGTTCGCCGTGAATAATACAGATAAGTGGTTCTGCGCACGGGTTTTAGTTGCTTGATATAGGGTGAGAATGATGTGTTTGGAGATTGGGTGTACATCTATGAAATACGAAAGGGAGAACTTCTGGGCCATTCATTTGGTTGTGACTAATATTGATGCTAATTAACTAATAAGTTAAAGGTAGGAGCACTGGAATTGATAAGCTCGAAAATTGGCTCTTGAAGGAATGCGATTGAAATTTGAAATGAAATGAGTAATTCCACACTCAGGTATATGTGGATTCCATTTGTAACAATTAATGTTCAAAGGTTCTATCTACTCCTTATCTCTCGGTTCTGAGAATTTCATACAGGGTTTTGTTTGCCAAAGATGAAATTTGAAATAATAGAAAAGGATCAAAAGTTGATTAAAATCCTTGAGCGCAATAGCTTTTAAGTTTAGCTGATAAGTTTAGGATCAAGTAAAAGAGATTTTTGAAAATGCTTAATGGTTACACAATTAGTTTGGCTGCAAAATTTAACTGTTGAATTCTCTTGTCTATTTTAGCTTAGAATGAGCAAGGAAGTTGGGTTAACGGCTGATCATCACTCCTGAATGGTGCAGGAGGCTTACGCCCAAGATTTTTTGTCGGAAGGAATAAGTAGTATATAAAGGTGGTAATAAATCAACATTTTATGAGTGAGTTCTCAAGTCATTGGGGATTAGGAAGATATACCTAGTACCATAAGCTTTGTGTACCCAGGTACAGGTTTTGAGTGTCCTTCAGAGTGATTGATCTGAGGAATTGTTAACAGTCACCAAAACCACTTCTGATTTCGCTGGATTAACACCCTAGCCTAAATATTAATGTCTAATGTAGCATAAGTGATTTCTGGTCCCACATTCTTGATAGTTCAAGTTGAATTGAATTTCTTGTTTCCTAATAGTTTCAATATGGAGATCCTTCTTGACATAACAAAGCCCGAACAGTGGTGGGGACATTGAAGTTTATGCCTAAGAAATTTGTTACGCTGCTTTCGGTGGCACAGGGAAGTTCTAAACAAAATTTGTTGCAGAGGAAAATCGTCAACAGAGACTAACTGATTCTTCTTGAACTTACATGGATGAATGGAAAAAGCTAGCCAACACCAAAACTCGAAAGAGACAATCAAGGAGCTTTGGACTAAGGGATTTACAAAAGCCTCTGTGATTTTAAAAATGAGCAAAATAACTAAAGGAACTGCAAACCTTATATGAAAGGCGTTTTCAGGATAATAGTGGCGTAGCATACTTGGGTGATGGATAGTTTGCAGAATCCACACACTAAATCGGGTCAACGATATTCGTAGTTAAATGTTTCAAGAAAATTAGTCTTAAAGTGTACAGGCGTGACTACTATAAAACCAGTTCATCACAAACACCTCGAAGAGAGATCTCGAAACTCAAATATATGACTTTCCAAAACTCCCTCATCCATTTCACAGGTTGCAAAAAATGTCGGCAATGTCGCACAGGACACGTCTTGCTGCTTAAATTTCAGTGAAGCAGGGGCGAATAAGAACAAAATAAAACCTCCAGTTGCTTCCTTCAAACATACCAAAACACATCAATTCGTCATGAGTATTCAGATGTCATTAGTTTTTGCCACGTTGGTGTCGCAAATGATCGGGCTTGTTGTTATTCTCTTGCCCTTGCCATACCCAATCAGAAAGAAGATTGTTGCAGTGACATATCTTTTGGAGAAGTCGCAGCACTTTAAGATTGGTGTTGGATTCAGCTCAATTCTCTTAATTTTGCAGTTTGTCGACTGCCTCAACAGATTGAAGAGATACAGCGGCAGTCCTGGTGAGTTCTTGACCCACGACCAGCTGGCCAGCAAGTTCTACTCGCAGAGAAACTTGTATCTCACAGGCGCCGTTTTGTACTTGAGCATGGCCATTGCCACACTGGTTTCGATTGTGAGAAAGATGGTTCACAAGGAAGCGGAGTACAGAAGTCTCCTGAAGAAGAGTGATGTTGATAGTGCCGAAGAGGAGTCTGAAATTGTCAAGTACAAGCAGTTGATCAAGTTGAAGGAGCAGGATATTGAGACATTCAGAAAGCAGTTGAAGGGATTGCAGAAGTCGTATGATGGGTTGAACGAGAGCAGTTCAGTGAAGAAGGATGATTAGGTTGAGTGAGAATTGTTATCAAGAATTGTGGAAAACTAGATTTTTGTTTAGTTTATGGAAAGCAATCTTTTACCAATGATTATGAGAGTATGGTTCAATTACATGGGTGATAGTGGATTATACATATTCAAGAAAATGGAACACCAAGAAACAAGGATTTTTATATTGAATATAAATATTGGTTTGTTCAGTTTAAGTGAGTAGAAGTTGGATACAAGTATGTGGTTTGATAGAAGAACCAACTTGCAGAACAGATTGTTGAATTTATAGTTGTATTTGCCAACTTTAAGAACTAATTGTTGATTTTATGGTTGTATTTGCCAGTCAATTTTTTTACATATCGCTAGCATCAAACTTTTGCAAATTTAATCTTTGTACTCAGTTCTCAGTTGCAAGGTGTCATTAACTAGTTGTCTACCTAAACTCTACCTTACTACACCCCTACAATATGCAATCATGGAAATCGTCGTAAACATAAGACTAAAACAATACTAAAAATGAAATAAAAACTAAACAGAGTGTGCACTGTAGTTTCCGGTTATCAAGTGTCTGGAAACGGGAAGCTCTCTACCCTCATGCTCAATGGTGGCAAAATTAATAGTTGGCTCCGAAACTTGGAACTTCAACTGTATTCCACCCTCATGCTCCGAGGCTAAGCCCTCCGTCATAAATCTGGCAATCACCTTTTCTTCAGGGGATGTGCTGCTCAACACCAATGGCTCAGTGTACCTCCAGGTTACTCTGTTGGTGTCAATGTTGAAGGACCCCACTGGTTTCGATAATGCCGATGTAGTTTTGACATCGCCGGCCAAAGCAGCGCTTACAACCAAGTTGTTCAAGGAAACAGACCTGAACGCCGAGTTCAACTTCAAGCTGATCATCAAGCTCGACTGGTGGGCCTCGTACTTCCAGACGTGCAGCATCACAACAGGCACTTGTTGTTCGTTCAACTTGACCAAGTACTTGAGGCCACCCAAGGTTGTCGATGTGATGAGAGCTGGGTTTAAACTGTAGGTGTCATTGCCAACACTCTCCACAAGGTTGTTGTTCAAAATAACTCTGTCAAAGTGGTTTGGAATACGTACAACAATTGGCTGGGTGGACGCAGGGCCAGCACCAGGGTTATAATTGAAAGCAATCTCACCGATTATCTGTGACTTAGCCAACTTACCTTCTTGGAAGCTTGCGTTGATCACCTCCGATACCGAGGTGTTCAAACCTTCTACAGTCGAGTCACTGGTGTCTGCAAAGTGCTTGAAGTAATCGTTTTGCTTCAACAAAGCTCCTCCTGTGTCTTGTTTAGCTACAAGAGAAGGCACCTGGTTTGGAGGAATAATTCCAGTGGCAGCTGGCTGCACAACGGAATCGCGTGCGTTGGGGATGTTGTGGAACATTTGCGAGTTAATATCCTTTCTGCTTCTAGGTTGAGTAGCAACCAGTTCTTCGGTTGAATGGTGGACCACTTTTCTCGAGGGTGGAGGAGGAGGAGCCTGTTGTTGAGCTTGCGATTGGTCGTACCTTGAGTTTTCAGAAGCAGTTGCAGAGATTGGAGCTGCCGCAACAATTGGGGCTGCTGAGCCAGCTGGTGCACCTGATGGAGCTGGTGCTCTTCTGAAATCGTCGCTAGTCTGGGCAGATCTCGAGTTTGAGCTCACCGAAGTCGAACTACTTCCGGTAGCTTGTGAGGTGGCACTGTTAAAGATATTGGAGGTCTGGGTAGTTGGGGCCTCAGCACTTGGTGGTGCACTGGAGTGTGAATTTGAAGTTGAGGCAGGTAATGCAGTACCCAAAGCACCAGCTCCTACTGCTGCAGCACCAGCAGCTCCAATGGCACCAAGCACCGGTTGGGCCTGCAAATTAGTTTTTGCGGAGTGAGAAGAAGTTCCAAATGGAGACTTGGAGTCGGAGTAGTCCGTACCAGCCCCTTCCTCGTCCAATGGACTAGTAGCTCCAGTGTTTTCCAACTGATGTTTCTGTAACATTGACAATTTACGTCCTCCTTCTTCTTCATCTGATGATAAAGAATCAGACTCTTCATACTTGACTACGTTTGGAGAGTCGTCAGGGAGGGCTCTTGGGAATGTGTTTGAAGATCCAGCAGGTGGTGTTTTTTGAGTTGGGGTCTGTGAAACGCTCCTAACAGTAGGCTGAATGGCTGGAACGTTGATTGGATTTAAGACAGCTGGCTCAGAGGTAGCTGGAGCTGCTTGAGGAGTGGTTCCAGCTGGATTGGTGTAATACCCGGGAGTTGGGAAAGTTTGTCTATCAGCATACCTTGGTTTGGTCTGTGGAGGTTGCGTTGGCTGTTGCTGATATTGGTTTGACTGTTGTTGATATTGGTTTGGATATTGTTGGTATTGTTGTTGTTGATACTGGTTTGGCTGTTGGTGTTGCTGTTGATATTGGTTTGGGTGTTGATTTTGGTATTGGCTACTGGTGATAGAGTTTTGTCTGTGTCCCAGTTGTACTGTGTCCAGTCTTCTAACAGATGGGCCTCGCGAAAGACTCTGTTGCAGCTTGAGCGGGTGGGCCGTCGCAAGTGGGAGCTGATTGGTAGAAGAAGTAGCCGAAATCTGCGACTCAGATTCGGCAATCACATCTCTAGGTAAACCCAAACTCTTGACGGGCTGGTTCTTTTTCTTTCTTCCGAAAATAGAACCAACTCTAGACTTCAACTTTGAGGGTTTCTTCGAAGAAGTCGTTGAGTGGAGTGATTGCGCATCATTTCCGTGTGAAGTTCTTGGGAGCACACTCAGACGCTTGCCCTTTGTTCCTGTACTCGAGTTCAATTGTTGCTGTTGTTGTTGTAATTGTTTGTTGAAGTACAGGTTACTTTCGCTAGGCTTGAAGTTGGTTTTTTGCAAGTACTCCAAATAGAAGTTCATTTCATCGTCCAACTTAAAATTCGACAACAAATACTTTGTAGAACCCTCGTTGGTGGCCAAGTCCGAGGTCAACTTTTCATGGTGTGCCTGTAAAAAGTTGAACACCACGTCAAATGTCAATTGGATTTCGTACGACTTGTACAGCTCCAAGTTTGCAAACGAAGCTGGAGCCTTGTAGTTCCAATCGAATTCAGCGTTTGCAGCAGAGCTGCCTCCTCTGGCCAACTTGTCGCTGACCTCGGCCAACTCTTGACTGTTGATCATCAACTCGGACATTCTGACATCACTGTCGGACGCCTTTTTTAATGGGTTTACGATTTCCTTGCGGACAATAGTCTCGACGGCACTCAATTGTTTGGCGTCGTTTTGGACGGTAGCCAACAACGAGTTCCAGTAGCGAGGAAAGTTGCTGAACTCGCCCTGGAATTGTTCCGCCTTGAAGAAGTGGCTACCCTGTTCAGTCAACTGCTGCAATCTGCGGTGGTGTGCCTGTGTTGCAGCAGCATACTCGTTGAACCAGGCGAGCAAGTCCTTGTTGATCAAGTTGCTCAGCGAGTTCAACAAGTGTGGGAGAATAAGCGCAGCCTGCTGAGGCGTTTTTGTCGTGAGAATCGTCGTTGCAAAATCAATAGTCTCACCACCTCCAGCTCCACCATTCGAACCTCCACTGACATTGTTTACTCCGCCTCCTCCGGCTCCTCCATTAACGCCATTTGCCCGTATTTCAGACATCTCAGTTACTTTATACAAAAATCAATATCCGTAGTACACTTCCCTTGAATATCTCTGAGTTAGATAGTCAATTGATTGCTCTGGGCGTTGATCGTCCTTGGAATTGAAATTGGATTTTGTTTTTGTCGGCAGTTTTCTTTTTTGTTTATCCCTAAAGATTTTGAGTTCCATTGGTTCCGGTAGTTGAGGTGCGTGGAATGTAGTGGTGAGTGATCACACAGCTGGGCTTGGATTGAGAGGGAGTATGTCTACGTTTTGCGAGGATTCCGATGTAATTTGGGATGGTGGACCTGGACTTTGAAATTTCAGTATACAAAATTTGAATTGTGGAGACAGGATAATAAAAGTCAGTTTGGATGATGTGACACTGGGATTTAAGTGATGAGAAGTAGAATAGTGAGGTGATGTTCAGGAATGGGGGAGAGCGGTGTAGGCTTGCAAGAGGAAGTTGTAGAAGATTGTGAGAAATTGGTTGAATTTGAGTGGCAAGTGATACAATGAGCCTTTTAGTGCAACTGTCTTCAATTAGTGTATATCGGGGTAATGAGTTAACGAGACTAAAAGTAGTGCAAATTGCCGTGAATAGGAAAAGCTGCTGCACGATGAGTTTGGGGGTGTCTAGTTGAATTAGCAAGTTATTTCTAACAATATTGAGGTAGTGGCAGAAGTATACACTACTGAATAGTTGTTGATGAGCTGCACGTGTTCTAGAATTTACGAAGATATTCGATGGAGTTTTAGACTCACGGAGAAGTTTGAGAAAGGAATTTTGGAAAAGGATATTCGGCTTGTGTGGACGAAGTGGTGGTAACTGTTGTAAGTCTGTCGGGTTCTATATAACCGTTTTATCTGCATGATTTACACCCACTCATGGTGTTAAAATTGCCAAAATTTTGCAAAAACTAGGAAAAATTACAATTTAGGATTTTTTAATGTGATTGGAGGTGTTGAAGAAAACTTTCGAAGGGTGAATAGGATGTTTTCTCGAGATATATGCTGTATTCAAGTAGTAGTAGACTTTAAAATCATCTGCTCCGAAAATAGAACTTTTATCTCTGATTTGTATTTGAATTAAGATATTTTGCTAGCTTTAACAGTCACCTCTTGCTCTTTACTTCATCATATTGCTAACTTCATACATGCTGACAGCTTATTAGGGCACTGGAATGTATGTACTCCCAGAAACCAGCATCGCCAAGAGCAAATCTACAACATCCAAACTATTATTCAGCCTTTTTGTATAATTATATTGTTTAAACGATTTATTTAGCTGTTGGGTAAGCCCTCAGCCTAACACAAACCGTCAATAAAGGTGGATCTATGGATACAAAGGTTTTGATTGGATTTAGACCAACAAAGCCAAAGCAGCAACAAAACCTACCGAACCTATCAACACCGGGGCATTGGCGTTGGCAGCTCCAGCCTGATCGACAGAAACAGAATACGAAGCAGCGGACGAAGAAGTTTCTTGGGTAGTAGGTGCTTCAGTGGTTTTAGACCCTTCAGATTGAGTCTCTGCTTGGGAACCTTGAGTTTCAGATTCAGCAATCGGCTCTGAAGCAGCATTCGACTCTGGAGCAGCAGAAGACTCTTCTATAGATTCAGCTTGAGCTGAACTAACAGTAGAAGTGACAGCTGGAGCTTCAGAAGTAGCGCCGTCATTCGAACTGGTGGTCAGAACAGGAGTAGCTGCAGTAGAGGTTTCCTGTGCTGGAGAAGAAGGGGCCACCTCTTCAGAAGTAGAAGTTGCAACAGCGGCCTCCTTCGTGTTGGCAATGGCACTAGAAAGTGCACTACCAACAGGACCTGGGAGTATCCAGTATGGTTCGTAAACACCAGCAACAGAACAAGCAGAAGTGGCCAAAGATGCAACCGCAGCAACATTGGGACCACCTTGGCAGTTGTCAATAACACATTGAGCAATTGGACCACCGAACTGAGGCATAGCACACAAACAGCCAGTGTCCCAGTATGGACACGGTGTGTTACCGGTGCCTTGATTCTTGAGACAAGACTGAGCACACGATGGGACTGCGCCGTAGATTCTGTCTGCAAAACCATTGATAGAGGCGGTCTTTGGAACTGTTGGGTAGGTTGAATAATTGGGCTCATCAGCAGCCATAACGCTGGCAGTGGAGACGAGGATGGAATAAGCGAAAGTGGAAGTTCTCATTGTAATGGTTAATTGCTGAGATTAAGTGGGAAGTATCTACCCATATATAGTTTTTGGTTTCCTCCGCATCTTAAATTTTGCACCCATTAATAACAATAAAAAATATCATAACGAAAGAAATTATTCAAGACCGATTCTGGATACTTCCAAGACTAAAGAGTAAAGCGAGGTGACGGCATTATGCATAAGGAACCAAATAGTATGAGGGTTGTAGCTTCAACTTATTTGTTTCTCTCATTTACCTTCAGGAGTATTACGCTGCAATGATTGATGGCAGATAAATGAGACAAGAGCCAAAGGTAGACGAGAAAGAAGTTAACTGATTTGGAAAGTTAAACCAGACTACTGTAATACTGATCAAACCCGAACGGCATGCTAACCCAGTATTCCAAGAATATTTGACGGACTCAAACGAGTTAATGAGCCGTATATTGCCGATTTGGGAATCGTCCGTTCTGAAATCTGTTGCCATGCCTCCGAGTACGCAAATTCATATAAATGTAAGTGAAATCAAAACCTCACACCAAATAAGAACCAATCGGACAGCATCGGAATAGTTAATGCGGCTGACTGTAGATTTTTTAGATTAAGTTTCCGACAATAATATTTTTTAATGAAAGTCGCAACATTTGCAACCATGCCTTTCAAGAACGACGAAAATGTGGAGTTATCGGTTATGGGTCAACCGTGAAGTGCAGTTACCCTGAACACTACTATATTGTAAGATATATGTATTTTAAAATAATACTGTAATGAGAGAACCAAACACGATTGTAAGAAAGCTAAGTGAAATACTAGGCATGCCCCCCGCAGTTTGAGTTGTAGATGAACCAGTAGAGGAAGCACTTGAAGCTGAAGTGCGCCCTGAAGGTGAGTTTTCTGACGTCTGAATTTCTGTAGATTTAAATGAACTTGAAGGATTGGTTCCAGAACTAACTCCGGAAGCACTTGAAGAAACCCAAGAACTAACCTCAGAACTAACTTCAGTGGCACTTGTACTTACGCTAGTTGTTGAAGAGAAATCGTTCGACTTCACTTCAGCATCATGAGTACCAGCAGCAGACTCTAACGCAGTTGAAATGGACGCCGGCATCATCCAGGTATTCGCACCCACTTTGCTACACAATGATATTGCCAAAGATGTAGCAGTAGCCACCTCTGCGTTCTTACAATTTTCAGCAACACATTGTCCAACCAAACCAGACCACTGGGGCATAATACAGAAACACCCAGTGTCCCAGTAAGGGCATGGTGTATTGCTAGTGCTGAATTTCACACATTCCTTGGCACAGTCTGGCAAGTCTGAGTAAATCGGATCAGCAAACCCGTTGATACTAGCAGTTTGAGGGACTTGGGGGTAAGAAGCATAGTTTACCGCAAGAATACTGGAAGTGGCAGCAAGAAGCGAAATAGCTTGAGTGAATAACATCGATGTTGAGGCAGCTCCTGAAATAAGAAGGAATTAGAGCTTTAAATATCGCCATTACTTTTGCGAGCTCCAATCGCTTTTCAGCCCTCCAGATCAATTGACAGTACGTACATTAGCGACTAGTTGACCTTTCGCGACATACCACAATCATATGTTAACTTTGAAGAAATTGGCGCCAATGCCAAGAAGTAGGATTCCGAGAACGGAGATGAATCAAATCTAGGAAGTCTTCAAAGTGAGAATTTGAGACAAAACAAAGAACTCCCACCCTAAATACGTAATTAGTCTTTGTTGGTGCCTTTCTATCCCAAAATACTCTATTTTATCATGTTATGAAAAGGTAATTTGCGAAAATCAAGCCAAGAAGAAATATTTTCAAGTTTAATTGCAGCATTCTTTATTTTCCAATTTAGTAAAACCTGCATTTTTTATCTTTTCCATCAGTGAAAGTCAAAAGAGCCAATAGAGGCTAAAACCGGTCTCTTTTACCAGCGTATATCCAAATATAAACTTGAATTTAAGCCTTGAATAAGTCAGGTTGAATCCTTAGAGCGTGCGATTTTGGGAGTAGAGCCATTAAATTCACTCTACTTATGTACTTCTTTAACAAAGTTCAATTTTAACATCCTTCTTCATTCTGTGTTTGCATTCAGTTAAGTGCCAAGCCGATATTTCCTAGCGGTTGTACTCTCCAGGGTTTCTTAGTTTCATTTGGGCTTTCTTAGTTGAAATATAAATGCTCAATTTCCCATATTGTTCAAATAACCAAAGATGACGTCCTCAATTCCATTTAATTTACAGTACTTTGTTGAGAAGGAAAGAGGTAACAGATATGAGTGGTTGATGTTTGGTATAACAGTAGCAATACTTGTACTACATGGTGTATTTTTCCATTGGATCCCCAAATACTTGAGAAGTAAAAGGGCACCAGATAGTTTACAATACAAGGGCTATTTCAAATTTCTAAAGTGCTGGGACCTTTGGACAGGTTGCTTCAGATTCAAGATGGGGAACCGATACTTGTACTACCAGCCCAGCATTGTGTTAATGGGATTGATATTTTGTGCTTTTGCAGGTGTGTTCTGTTTTGTACAAACGGCCGACTTGGACTATCTACCACGAAAGTATGTCATAGCTAAGAGAGTTCTGCGAGTTGCTGTCGGAAATTTGCCTACAGTAATGCTTATGGTTACTAAGGGTGATTTAGTTGGTTCAATTTCAGGGTTGCAACATGATAGGATGCTCTTTGTTCACAAGTGGATATCAAGAGTGATGTGGCTCTTAATTACAGTGCACCTCATTTTATGCTGTGACTACTGGTTAGGAATTAACTTCCCACTAATGCTCATGATTCCTCCTCAAATCTTTGGAATGATTGCCTATGGATGCTTTTTTATATTAACGTGGTGCAGTTTAAAGTTCATTAGAACCTGGGCATTCGAATTCTTTCTTGTTCAACACAGAGTTGCTTCTTTTATTATGTTGTTGTTATCATTCTTTCACAATCCTGCCAATAAAGTGGCTGTAATTCTTGCTGTTCACGGTCTTGTGGTTGATAGAATAGTTGGTCGACTCGTCCAGTATATTCACAAGAACAAATCGCCATCGAAAGGGTTGTCAGAGTTTGTTATATTGGACAATGAGACAATCCTGGTCACAATCCCTGTGAGAAACATAGAGTTTGAGTATCCTCAGAGATGGTACAACAACTTCTTGCCGAAATGCCGCACATGGAAAGCAGGTCAGCATATCCACTTGAATGTTGGCAAAGTGAAGTTTCTACAATACCATCCGTTTACAATATGCTCTTTGAGCGAGTCTGGGGAAATTAAGTTGTTAATAAGGAAGCAAAAGGGTTTCACTAAATTGCTAATGGAAAAGTTAAGGAAAATGCAAGAGGAAGCAAGGTCAGAAGAGGATTCAATTTCTTTTGAATCTTCTCCTCTTAAATTAAAAGCTGTGTTTGCTGGTCCAAATGGCGGACATTATCAATCATTCCTCACATTCGACTACTCCTTGTTCATTGGAACAGGATCTGGAGCTTCATTCATTTTTCCAGTTGCTTTGGACTTGCTCAATCAAATTAAATCGAGAGAAGAAGCGAATGATTACTTACATCGACCTGCTGAAGCATATGTTCATATTGTATGGATTATCAAACGTGAAGAAAACAAGGTGTGGTTCAAGGATATTCTAGAGGGTATTATGGAATTTGTTCGTTCAGGAAGAGCAAAGTTTGACTTATACATTACAGCAGGATCAGGAACTCTCGAATCAAAATCTTCGCGCGACACTATTACCACCGAGTATGATGTTTCTCTAAAAAAATATACAAGAGACGACTCAAAAGGTATGACTACCGAAGAGGTTAGTATCAGTGAGTACGACAGTGGCAGAGATTTTAGACAAATTAACAAATTTTATCAACGTCCAGATATCAAGAGAGTCATTAATGATAGCGCAAGAATGTTGTCCGAGCGAACCAAACAGTATAAGTCATTGGCAGTGGCTGGGTGTGGGGTTGAAGAGCTAACTAAAGAGATTAAGGTGGAGTGTCAACGCTGTCGCTTGATGACCAATGCACCTGATATATACTGCTATACTGAATCATTTTAGCACTTTGTGTATTTCATTATATATTTAGAAGCTTCACTTTACATCAGAGAAGAGTCGAGGAGTTAGGCTATAAATACACAAGTACGACATTTTGGTTGCAAAAAAAGTCTCCAAATTATTTTTATTCTATCACCAGAGTCTCTTAATAAGGCTGGACTCTGAAGGTACATAATGTTTGTTAGGTAACGTAAGCCAAAGTATCAAACAAACAAAAAACATAGCAATACATGAAGGCAACACGACAAAAGCACCACCATATTGGGAAATGAGACCAATTAAGAAGGGCAATATAGCACCACCTGAGGTCCCTATTGCAGAACTTATTGTCAACACAGAGACTTGAATCTTTCTTGGAATCAAACCCTCCAGAACAAGATATGTCAACATTAAGGGATAAATTGGTCCAATGCAAATACCACTCAAGGTGATAGTGACAATTTCAACAGGTAGGCTTTTCACAACCCAAGTGAGCAAAATGAACAATATGGCAAAGACCAAGAGAATAGCGTTACCTCTACGAGCACCAACATACTTGTGCATCTGTCTTGTGATAAACAACCTGCCAAATGTAAGCCCAAACCAGTATCCACTAACCACGTACCCAATTGAGTCCAGTGTGTGACCTCTGTAAGCACGCAAGTATGTTGTTACCCATCCTCCCATGCCAACCTCAGCGCCTTGATAAAACAATAAAAAGATGGAGTTGATCCATGTAATTTTGTTTTTCAATGCAATCTTCATAACACCCTTTGGCTTCACATCAGTGATGTCTTCATTCTTTGTATCCCATATCTTTGTGTCGTCTTCGCCTTTGGCAAATGAAAAGTATGAGAAAAAAGCATTGAAGCACATCAATGCAAGAGTGATCAAGTAGAAAAAGTTCCATTTAATGCCAGATTCCACAAATGCAGTGGCTATTAAGGGAGACACCGAAGCTCCAAGGCCATATGTTCCGTGGAACAACCCGAGAGGAGTCGAAGAGCCTTTTAATCTGCTAACAAAAACATTATAGTTAGAAACACAGGTTCCAGCACCCGCACCTCCGAAAACAAAGCCAATCACGATAATCGGGTAGTAAGAGCCTGTCAGTAAAAGGGTGTACATAGCCACTCCAGACAATGTTCCGACCATTAAGGAGTATTTGCGTAAGTAGGTCTGCATTGGCAGCGCACAAATGGCAACAAGTATGTATCCAGTTGCATTTGCCAACCAAACGATGGAAGAAGTCGAATATGTAAGATTGTATTGAAGCTGGATGTAGTGAAGCAAAACACCAACAGAACCGTCTGAGATCCCCAAAGCGAAAGCGTATGTGCATGCATTAATAAAACGGTACAAGTTGCGTTTAGGGGACATCAAGTTTAAAGGCTCATCGTCTTCAGAAACTGCTTCAATACCAGATTCCAACTGTTTTTCCAAATTGGAGGTAGCAAAAGGGTCTCCTTCTTTGGCAGTTGGTGGAGTAGTAGGTGGAGTAGTGGGATTTGAGGTAGGTGGTGTGGCCTCAGAGTGTACATCCATGGTTGTCGTAAAAATCTCACTCCCTCTATACTCCAAAGGTGGCCTCCTGTTCATCACAGGAAGATTTGAGACTTCATTCTGGCCTTTGGTTTTCTTCTCAAGTGACATTATTGAAGTATTAGTATTAGAAAGTAGAGTTTATAAAGAGAAAGGTAGGAAAGATTATGAATATTGAAGATCGAGATGAGGCCCAGCAACGTTTTTATACAGATCCCACCTTAATAGTTTTCCCCACAAAACTTGTTCCGATCATCGGTCCGGGAGAATTACTGAAAACCTCTTCTCAGTAAACAAGCTGTTAATAATCCTCTCAACCAGGGCCCGGAGAGATGCAACTTGCTGCATCTCTGCCCCACTCAAGTTCATAAGCAAATTGGGCTTCCCCACAAGCACTGTAGGGAACTTTTAGTAATACTTCGGTGAAATCGATGTTACTTTGTGTTAAAATCCGATTTCTTGTGACAGGTCCCGCCTCAGATGGTATACCTTCCTCCATTCTGATTCAACCTACACCAAATGAGCTTCAGGTGAGTGTGCCTTAATTTAGAATGGTTGAAAGGGTCTACGGAGGAGTATGACTTGTTCTTAAGTCCACTGAATTTGTTGAACTCAAGTTAGTGCGACAAAAACATGTATAGTTGCATGAGCTCTATTTTTCAAGATTTCTGGCTGAACCGTGACACTCTGTAATCTTCAAAGAATAGTTTTCGGTCAAATTTTAGTTTACTCATCGAGTAAATGAAGCGAAAAACTTTACGTTCATGCAAAGAACCAACGGGGTTTTGCGCTCATAACGACCGTTTTATGCTGCTAAAGTTTTTGGTTGCAAAATGGATATTCGAAGTAACCTGTAATAGGCTGTTTAATGTAACCAATTGTAGTGTCCTCTACACGAGTCAATCTTACTAAATGAATTAAATTATTAACGTATAAATACATAGAATTAAACCGCACAGCAGTTTATGATCACCTTACCTCTTTTCCGCTGACGAGCTCTCATTAAGACTCTCAGGAACAGACTTTCCCTCCAATACAGGCTCCTCAACTGGAGCAGTCCTGCTAGGGTTACTTCTCATAGCCGACAACTTCAACCTAGCGAGTCTTGCTTCTGTAGAACGAATTGGCTCAATAACATAAGCACCATCATCTGGGTCAGCAGTGTGGTGGTTGATGTCGCTGATTCTGTCACCTTGCAAGTCAGTGTTTGGGTGGGAGTCGACAGTGTATGCAAATTCACCGATTTCAGTCATGTCGACACCAACCAACTCTTCCTCCTCGGCCAATCTCAACTTCAACCATGGGATTCTGTCCATGATAAGCAAGAGCAAACCAGTGACGACAAAAGACCAGAGGCCGACAGAACACGAACCAGCCAACTGGTAACCCAATTGCTTGTAGTGGTGGTTGATCCAGCCACCGGCAATTCTCAACAGTGGGTCTGCCACAACCGAACCATCGGCAGCAGTAACATAGTCGGCAGCAAAGAGACCAGTTAAAATGGAGCCACAAATAGCACCAATACCGTGAATGGCAAAGATATCCAAACCATCGTCAATTTGCAAGAGTTCCTTCAAGTCGACGGCAAAGTTGCAGACAATGGCTGGAACAACACCAAATAGGATGGAAAAGTAGACTGGAACAAAACCAGCAGCTGGAGTGATACCAACAAGACCACAAATGGCACCCATACACAAGCCTACGGTGGACCATTTACCACCGGTTCTGAACCAGTCGACAAACATCCAAGTCAAACCACCACAAGAAGCAGCAACATTGGTGTTGACACAGGCGTACCAGGATCTGATGGAGGCGTTACCGGTGGAACCACCGTTGAAACCAAACCATCCGAACCAAAGGAACACGGTACCCAACACGATGGAAGTAACCGAGTGAGGCTTGTACTTTGGAACTTTACCGGTTGCAACTGGGTCGTGTCTTTTACCCAAGACCAAGGAGTAGGCCAAGGCAGCGAAACCCGAGTTTTCGTGGACCGGACCACCGCCAGCAAAGTCCAAGGCTCCCAATTTGAACAACCAACCATTGGCACCCCAGGTCCAGTAGGCAATTGGACAGTACACAACAGTCAACCAGCAAAACAAGAAGACCATCATGGGGCCCAAACGAGCACGTTCGCAACCGGCACCCACCATCAAAATGGCAGTGGTGGCCGCAAACATGCCCTGGTAGAAGCAGAACAAGATGTCTGGGACGGATGCTACGACACCGGGCGCGCCAAACACCTCCTTCAAACTGAAGTTGGTCATGTCACCCAAGAACGGGGAGGTAGATGTGTGCGTGAACACCAACGAGTAGCCCCAGAAGAACCACTGGAAGGATGTCAAGGCCACGGCCATGAGCGACGCCCATAAAAGCGACAATGCATGCTTTTTTCTCGAGAGACCCGAGTACAACAACCCGACACCTGGAATCATAATCCACACCAAGACTGCTGCGGCTCCGATCCAGGCCATGTCGCCCTTGTTGAATTGTTCGTTCAAGTCGGTGGTGAAAATGTCACCACCAGTTCCTGTCCCTGTAAAGTTCCCACTAGAAGAAGACATGTTAGTGTTTGAAATTCTGGGTACCACTTCTTAATGGGGTGCCCTTGTATTTATACTCATCGTGTACGTCCTTTGTTAGATCGATACGCAAACTATCTGGCCAATGAGAGTACAGGGTGTAGGGTAACAAAGACTAGGCCTACGACGGCATCCTGAGCGTTTACGGCTATTACATTTAACGTGTTTGTCTCAAAAGAAACAATGTATGAAGATCAGTTAATAAAGCGATAAGAAAGTTACACAAGGCTTGGCAACAAAGATAAGGATGGGTGCGAATATTTCTAAATAGAGTCATCATGGAGATGCTCGTAACTAACTGTAAGTGGCCTTCGGCTATCGTGGGTGTTGGCTGTGGGTGGGGTTTTGAGTGTTGAATTGGTCAATAATCATCCTTGATTACGTTCTACTAATTTTCTTTGGCCATCCAGTAATCTAATTTTAATATCCCCCCTAGTCCGGTTCCTTCACAGACCCTCTCGGTAGGTTTCATTCATCAATTCCTCTCAATACCATTCAACAATTGCTCTCATTACCATTCAACAATTTACTATTCAACATTCTCCCTCTAATTGGCCTCCTCTCATCAACAAATCGTTTGAAAAATTGAGGGCTGGAAGCAATTGTCCATACTTATTGTTCAAGCATTTTTATCTTCATTGTTCAACTATTCACTACATAAATGACTCACCTGACAGCTTTATGGCTTGGCTTTTGAGTTTAACGTTTTTTGTTCATACAAAGGCTATTGTGCAAGTTATGTTTACACAACATAGACATTGTACTGAAACCTCAGGTATATATAGAACCTACTCGAGTAAAGTAAAGGGGACTGGCGGTCTTGTATAAAGTCAGCATTATTGGCCTTTTTATGGTTGTCCTTCGTTTTCTTGGTTTTCTTACTGTTGGCGAACAAATAGTTCGAGATTACAAGTGTATCCTAATCGGGACGTGTCCAAAAGCCGCTCGAATTTTAGTGCTGTTTTGTGGGCCTTTTGGAGATATCAACAGAATTTTGGCGCGCAGGGATTGGACGATGGCCGCGATAACGTTTTTCGCCAATTAGTAAATCGAAAGCACATGCTGGAGGTTTTGTGCAAAGCCCATCATTGCAGGGATTATCGTAGTTGTGTTTGGTGAGTCTGTGAAGTAGATGTACAAAGCATTGAGAATCTTTATCTCGACCATTTAAACTTTGCCCGGGTCCAGTTGACAATTCACCTCTTAAATTAATTGCATTCATTGCTTTGTGGATCCGATAAGATTGAATTGGCAGTTACCATGTAGTGCGATTTCTAATCTGAGATTGCAGGATACTCCACCTAGGCTTCTATCCTGACCTTCTCAACAAATGCCCATGGGGTCTTATCAGTAATCTATGAGTGGGGTTTGTTGGTTTCGGGAAACATGGAATTTCGTATCAGGCCAATTAAGCATTCTCCGGGATATACGTGCAGAGATTACAAGCTGAGAGGCTTTGTTATGGATTTCGTAACGGGGCATTAGTTCGGTGGATATGAAACGAGAATCCAAGAATTAAGGCTACTGATAGAATGTTTTTTAGGTGATTTTTAGGCTGCAAATGGAAAAGAATGTTGGCGTGGAAGGTTGGAATGTTAACGTGGTGGCGCGATTAAATGATTTGACGGATTAGAATCATGCTAATCTTCATGTAGACTATTGTTGATTTCACGTTAAAGCACTATAATCGGCCAATGATAGCTTTAATGGTCCTTGAAAGCCACGGTCTAAAAAAAACCTAAATTCGTAAACTAAAAGTCGTAATCACTCGAAGTTTGGCCCAAGCAATTCTATAAGCTTGTGTTGTTTTGAAGCGATCGTTTGACACATTCGTACGTTTGATTTGACTTTTTAAGCGTCAACATTCTCGGACGTATTTCCTCAAAGAGAGTTTAAAAAGGAAGTACAGAGTTATCTTTTAGATCTGCTGCAACTGATCAAATAAGTTAACGTGTAGGCTCTTAAAACACTCCTTGGTTTGCTCAATTTGTAAAACCTGAAACATTTGCATAACCAAAGAAGTATTCAAAGTAGGTTAAGACGAGTAGCCGCTCGTCAAAAGTGTCCTTACAGCTTGAAGATAGAAATCTGGCACTGGGAAATTGTCAAACAGGAGCAGAAGTGTACTCACAGCTTTTGTTATCTCTGTTTGAAGGGAGAAGTTTGGAACTGGGAAATCCAAGAGCGAAAGAGGTAGGCATAATCGACTACTTAACCCACACTGTTCTGGAAAATGAGTGCTCCCGAATTCTCCTCGCTGTCAAGGATGATCTATGCCCCTCCAAATCTCTTTTTTCCAACCTTAATTGTTATCAGGAGTAAGGTTATATAATACCCATTTTCTTCTTTTCAACTACTTTTGATAGTTGTATAGATTTCCAAGTGAGGGTAATGGAGAGCTGAATATAGTTGTGAAATATAAAGTTAACTCATTTTGCTTCCATTAGCCGTTACTGCGAGGAATGCGTAACCCTTCTAGGATTTGCTGAAAAACCCCACGTTTAACTGGCGACCCAGAACGTATTTGAAGTTGCTCTTTTCTAATGGTATTTTTCAACATATATGCTTGATGAGTTGGGCTTTTTTAATTTTGAAAAGTAAAATGACCAAAAGTTTGCATTTGAATGGCCTTTCGTATTGACTTCAGCTCGAGGTTGCTAAGAATAGTTTTCTTAAATCGTCGGCCAAGACGATGGGATTGAACATTTAATGTCGTAAGTACAAAAGAAAGCTCTAGCATAGAGACTGTGATTTTCCATATACTCTCTTAAACTGTTTCTCTAAAACTGTTGAGGAAAATATGGTTCAGTTTAAGTGCTAAAAAAGCCCACTATACTCCACACATAGTCGTCCAAACCCTTCTTTCTTGGGAGGATTCCCTTTGAGATCTGTGAGCACAATCCAATCCTCGTCATTCCAGTGATTCCTTGAGCCGTACGTACCTTTTTAGAAAAACGAATTAGCGAAATTAGATGCGCTTAACGATGTTGTGATTAGCCGTTGACAGCACCCTAAACCCATGCAAATTTGGCACCAATTTTGAATGGAGAACAATCATTTGAGGTGCTTGACGACAACTATAATAACTTTACTAGGGGAGCCAGAGAGCCGCGTACTAATTTCGCATAATATATTCTCTTGAATTTTTGCAAAATAGAACCAAATCCCCACAACTTTTATAAAATTACAATTAATGGAGGTTGCAAAAAAATTTTAGGAGCTGCGAATCAATGGACACATTTAAATCATGCCAACAGTACTGCCGATGAGATGCAGCATCTGTAAGAAGAATGTATTTAGTTATTTTTAGCTATTACCTTAAGTCGGCCCAAAAAGGTTGGTATTAACTCTCGCTTTCAAATAAAACGAATAATTTTCCACATCGGATGACAACGAGGATGGTGTTGCACACAATACATGTTGATCAAACGGAGAATACGGACTTCAATTGTGAATCAACAGTTAGCCCAAGAAAAAATCTAGAACTGGGTGAATTGACACGTAAAAAACTTCGCTTGGTTTATTTTTATTCTAAAATTTCTTAGAAAATATACTCTGACGAGCTAATATGTGCATTGTGATTGTGTATTCTTTGCCTATTTTAGGATGCTGTCAGATAATGACATACAAATGTTACCCATAAATAGAATTTATACGTAATGTCTTAGTAATCCGGGTAGCTGCAAAACAATACTTGGATCTTGAAAACACAAGATCCAGGATCTCATCGAGGGTGTGGAAACTTTGTCAAGATTGTTATTGAGTTGTGGTGTTAGGTTGTGCAAACCGTTATGAATAAGCTAAAGTGGAAACGTTCCACACCTTGTGTTGAAAATTAATTAAGTCGACTTGTAGTGTGAAGGTATTGTATTTGTAATGTCATAAGGTTGATTCATAATGCTAATCTATATATATCCTAGGCCCAAACTTGCAAATGCTCGTAAAAGTCTACTCTTTTTCCACCATCAACATGCTTAACCACACCATGTCTCATTTCATCGACCATCATTGGGTGTCCACAGGCAACAAATGCAATTGAAGTGCCATCGCACACTTCCACTTCCCGCGAAACAACCAGGTTGATGTCGGGCCTACCATGGTAGAAACTGATGTGGTTTAAATGAGAGTGAATTCTTTCTATAATATCCTCGTGGTTGCAATTTGGGTCTGCTTTTTCTATCTCGGAGACTTCTGATTGTACTGTAATTGTTGTGCTCAACGGTTCGTAACGACGACCCTTTATCTTAGTAACATGACCGTAAGGTTGAGTGTTTGGCCTTGTAATGTAAATGTCAGTCTCGACATTTGTGTTTCTCAAAATCATTAATTCGTTATAGAACCAGTTTAGAAAGTTGTAATCTCTGATGACCCATATCAACTTTATCTTTTGGCGTTGCATATGGAGTGGTCTTTTCATAGACAACTCTAAGGCTTCAGAGAACATCCCAGGGACTCCGTTTCCCCCTGCAAAAAATATAGAGGAGTGGTAGTGTTGTATATTGCAGGATTCAAGCCCTCCGCTGTAAGGGCCCTCGATTGTAACTCTCATTTTCTTATGGTTGTCCGTTGCGTCAATCAATTCATTTCTAATAGCGTTGGTAACGCCACCTTTGGCTTTGATGTAGAAGTTTATGTGGTTGGGAAGTTGGACGTATGAGAATGGGTGCGATTGGTAGAAACGCAGCGTCGTAACAAAGTAAACATACGCAAATCCACCCTTGGAGGGTTTCCACCAATCTGGAGTAGGTACTTGTAATTTTATTACATCTCCATTCATCAACTGGAAGTCGGCCTCAGGGAACCCAAAAACTAAGACTCTGCCCAATCTCACAGCTCTGTCAAGACCCCAAACGCCGCAGGAAATGTAGAAGAACCAGACGTAGCCCAAAGTCAGGACGTGAATCCACGCACCAACTAAAAAGACGACTGCTAAAAGGATGTGGACCACTAGGAAAAGATCATACCACCTACGTCTAATCGCAAGCAAACTCTGCACCACGATAAAACAAGCGGCGACAGTTGAAATGACGGCACCTATGTAGTACTGGTGCTTCAAGTAGTACAACTCTGCGAGCCCGTAGATCCAAGAATAGCACACTCCGTGAATCACAGTCATGACAACTATCAACCTTGCTATCCACTTGTGGAACATGATGAAAGTAGCATAGTTGATTCCAGTGCACCATTGTAAAATGTTATTTCTGCCCGCAAACATAACCAACAACGGCACACATATAGTTGCAATGACCCCAGATCTCACACCCACATGTTTTGCAACCGCGCGGTCTGGAGTTATGAAAAGTGGATCATCTTTGACTATCTCCAAGTCGACTCCCAAAAAGAGGAAGCACATGAATAGGAAGCTGCCTATCACTATGGACTCCACTCTAGAGGGCATAAGAATCTGGAAGAAACCAGCCATTGGGCCAGGTAATCTAATCTCATTAAGTTTGTAGGTGCCAAATGTAGCTGGCAACGTAATGTACTTCTTTGCCTTGTTCAACATCTTTGAGCTCTTGGATCTGACGAACACATTAGGAAACAAGAGCTTGCACCAGTTGTTTAATGCATACAGCAAACCAACAATGAACCAAAATCCGACCAACAAGAAACTGATAACGAACGAAATGTTGTAAGTTTTCAGGAGTGCCTCCGAGGCTCTTTGGTAGAGCGCACATGTTTCATCGTCAAGCTTGAGAGGTCTAGTGAAGATTCCACTCTCGTTAAACATGCTTGCTTCAGAGATGGGCACCGAGCTGTTGTTGTAGTATTCTAAGGCTAAGTTGTACTTCTCTCTTGTAATCTCAACTGCGTGGTCTAGCCTGCACCTGTCAACGTAGACGTGGTAGTTATCATCGGTGTCTCTCCCTCCCGACGCGTAGCAGCCTGCAAACATGGCCATCGCATTCTTGTTGGTGCATATACAGCCGTCCATTTCTGAGGCAGTACCATTGCAAAACATGCCCGTGTTCCCAACCTGCGACTTGCAAGCAAACCAGCTAGAGTAGTAGACATCTTTGCTACAGTAAGGCTTATCCTTCTGTGCTGTTGCGAGAGTGAAGAACAAAAACAAAGCTAGCTTTCTCATTATTTGATGTTGTGAAAGATTCAACTGATTTGCAACTATATATATGGTCGCCTCAAGCCAAATGGTGCCAGGTTCGTTCCACTTTGGACAATGCGCCCGATATAGAAATCTGCAGATTATTTGGATGCTTTCAGTACAAGATGGCTCACCTCATTCTCATGTTAGGCCATCACTGATTTGTTTTTGGGTGCAACCAACATTTTGCATCAGTAGATGGGAGCCCTGGTTGAGGTGCTGGAAAATAATTTCGCGTATTCCTGGACAATACATGACAGACAGGCTTAATTTAGGTACCCCAGGGGAGATTTGCCGCAATAACTTGCAAGACGTGCATATTGCCATGTTCTTTTATGCACAGGGTTCGTTTCGTTTGTTGGTAAGGCGGAATTCTGATACCAAGAGAGGGTTTAAACGAAACATGAAGCACATTAGGAAACATCATCTTGTTTCAACGGTCGCAGGGTTGCACTACCATTCCCTGAGTGATACATCATCGAGGTACCGAAATTTCACTATTTTAGTGGCCGACAAGCAATTGCTGGGTTCCGTCAAGAATATTTAAGGAAAGGCATCTGCCATCGTGCCATCTTTTTAGGCATGCTTTCCTTAGCCCAAGTCTTGAAAGTGACGGGACAGGACTTTGCGTCACAATAGTATTTCAGTATATGGCGCCAGTGCACCCTAAAGGACAATAAAAATCGCTGCCTCAAACTCTAATACAATGATCTTCTGTTTTGTTCACTGCAGGTAAACATCCAGAAGGATTTAATAAAGCCTGGTTTGAAGAAGATATGGGAATGTCTTAAGGTGTGTTGAGAAGCGGAGTGATGAGAAGAGACCTTTAAGGGATGGCTATTGTGTGAAAGAGAAAAAGAGAGGAAGTTGAAAACTGGATTGTCTTCAATTGTTGTGTTCCGCTAGGCTTTTTGATGGCATCACCTCAAAAAGTCTTGTCAAAAGTTTCAGCAAAAATAATTGTCAAGTCCGGAGCTAAGAATATCCGATCGTAACCGGTTTTTTTGGGGAACTGCCAACACTGTATACTGGTTGCTTAAATCACGATTCTGAATCAGTCAATACGTGTGCCTGAAAGAGCAAGGAAATGAGAAACCACCTACTTGTTGGAAGTTGTTGTGAAGTACTCCCTTGGTGACATAGTTTGAGACTCAGATTAGTCCAGTAATGTGAAACACAGGGACGAAACCTTTTTTGCACCAGTGTCCGATGACTGAAGGTCAAACTGGAATAATGGACAAGGGTTAAGGGGCAGTTTGATAGCGGTATAGTCATTTATGTAAGTTGTTTAACTCTGAAAGGGTATTTTGAAACAATCGGTACTTGAAACTGTCAAGGGAGGAGGTAGTGTGCAGCATTAGAGTAGAAACATACATTGGTCTCCGGAGAATGGTGAGTTTTAAGTAAAACGAGTTCAGTTTGACGATACTTAAGGTTTAGTTCTAAATTGAAGACCTAGAAGTTAAATGTATCAATTCTCCGGACGCTTTTCATATGGAAGTGAGTTTGCCATGATTCATTGCAGATTTACAAGAATTGTATTCCGAGAGCAGTCAAGAATAGAACCTCAACATGTGTTGGCCAGCGTTTCTGATGATACAGCTGCTCTTCATCCACCAGTACTAACAATTCATTTATGCTCAGCAATTCTGACGATTAAATAGTTCTGCTACATTCAGCAGCTCTCACGAAATCCACTACAAGCACGCAAACCTTCTAAGCAAACTTTATTAGAACCAACATACTACATTTGTTAACGAATAAACTTTGAATTTCAGTCTACACAAGAGATTCGTTCTTGAAAGAACTTGAAACTTCTGCCTCTTAGCACATAAACAGCACAGACATTTAGTGACGCTGTTTCTATTACTCAATACTTTAACTGTTAATCTGATACAGACATCATGAGAGGTTGGGTTAAACTTGGGAGGGAACTCGTCTTTTCTCAAAGTTAATGGCTGCAAATAAGTCGATGGCAGCAAACACAAAGTTAATCGCCACAGTTACTGTAACTTTGTGTTGACTACAGCTGTTCAATTCTTGGTAGAGAAGAAACACCTTAAAACTTCACTTAAGGGAGCGTGTGAAGTTTTAAGGTACCATTAGCATCATTAGCATTTATTGGCTGATATTTGGAATTCTCTATTTTCGTTGAGACTCTCTTACAGACGTATTTTAAATTTGTTGTTCTATCTGATTTCAAGCTATTTGTCTCCCAGTTTGTTAATAAAACACATTCAGTTCAATAAGAGTTGAAGAGAATTTTAATAAGCTGGTCACAGTCCAAAGCGATTAGACACGTGGACGAATTGTTGGATCCATTTTGATTTCACTACTATTATTGAAGAACATAGTGCTATTTTGTTATCAAATCCCAGCCCCTGAAATAGAAATCTAATTTTTTTGGCAGTGAATTGTTTTCCTTGCAGATGTGAAATGAAAATTGGAGTACACAAGAAAATTACAAAGTTCGATTTAAGCACACCTTGAAGAAAGCAATCCTGAGGATGATTAGCTTTAGGCTGTCTGTAGAAAAGATTACTTCTTTTCCTGTGCGTCGTATGGTTTGGTTTAGTTCAGGTTACTTAGAAAAGATGTATTCAGGTATAAGGAGTTGGGTACTTGCGCCGCGCCCTCAAAAAAGGTGCAGTAATATGGCAGAAGATTAGTTGTTTATTACGTACTTCAGTAGAATAAAGAGAAGCCAAGAAGAAGAAGCTACTTGAAAAAGTAATTGCATGAGAAAAAACGGCAAGAAACTGAGAATTTTTGATCACCTGACAGAGGTCTTGTGCTACTTTTCCAAATCGATACTGTTTGTGTCAGCTGTGAAACCGCTTCCTATGCAGGTATGTCTGAATTATTCAAGGAATAGTGAAATACCCCCAAATTCTACGAAATGTGTATGCTGCATCTCTCGGATATCCCACT
>JAKTUG010000053.1:8284-90824 GCA_030556545.1 Kodamaea sagamina
CTACGCTCGATCACTCTCTACGCTCGATCACTCTCTACGCTCGTTCATTCACTACGCTCGATCACTCTCTACGCTCGATCACTCTCTACGCTCGTTCATTCACTACGCTCGATCACTCTCTACGCTCGATCACTCTCTACGCTCGTTCATTCACTACGCTCGATCACTCTCTACGCTCGATCACTCTCTACGCTCGTTCATTCACTACGCTCGATCACTCTCTACGCTCGATCACTCTCTACGCTCGATCACTCTCTACGCTCGTTCATTCACTACGCTCGATCACTCTCTACGCTCGATCACTCTCTACGCTCGTTCATTCACTACGCTCGATCACTCTCTACGCTCGATCACTCTCTACGCTCGATCACTCTCTACGCTCGATCACTCTCTACGCTCGTTCATTCACTACTGACTCACTCACTCACTCGCTCCTCCTGAGTTCGTTTTTCATCACGTGACGATAGATCGCCGCAACTCTGACTCATCGTAATCAAATCTCGATTCTACACTATTGGCTGAAAAACTGTTTGTGAAATTTTCTCCACTATATATACAACAGATTCCCAGACATGATAAAGGCTAAAAAAAAATGTTATCAGCTAGCCGGTCCATAAATCTCAGAAGAATCGCCAGCCGACTGCTCGCCACCGCCGGCAGCGGTGCGTTCCAAGTCCCGGACGAGTTGAAAAGCAGAACCCCACCGTACACCAAGTTGATCCAGAACTTAGGCGCGGTGAACAGAATCTTGGACAACCAACCCTTGACCTTGGCCGAAAAGATCTTGTACTCGCACTTGTGCAACCCTGAGGAGAGTTTGGCCAGCGCCAACGGCAGCGTATCGAACATCAGAGGCGAACAGTACTTGAAGTTGAACCCAGACCGCGTGGCGATGCAAGACGCCAGTGCGCAGATGGCGTTGCTCCAGTTTATGACGTGCGGGATGTCGCTGACGGCAGTGCCGGCATCGATCCACTGCGACCACTTGATTGTGGGCAAAGACGGTGCAGAAAACGACTTGACCAAGTCGATTGCAACCAACAAGGAGGTTTTCGATTTTTTGCAGCTGTGCGGTGAAAAGTACGGAATCCAGTTTTGGGGTCCAGGGTCCGGAATTATCCACCAGATTGTGTTGGAGAACTTTTCTGTGCCTGGTTTGATGATGTTGGGGACGGACTCGCACACACCTAACGCTGGTGGTTTGGGTGCGATTGCGATTGGTGTTGGTGGAGCGGACGCAGTCGACGCTTTGACGGGAACTCCCTGGGAATTGAAGGCACCAAAGGTGTTGGGTGTCAAGTTGACTGGCCAGTTATCTGGTTGGGCATCTCCGAAGGATGTCATCACCAAGTTGGCTGGTATTTTGACGGTCAGAGGTGGTACTGGTTACATTGTGGAGTACTTTGGCGAGGGAGTCAAGACGTTATCGTGCACCGGTATGGCCACGATATGTAATATGGGTGCTGAGATTGGTGCCACGACGTCGACGTTCCCGTACCAGGACGCACACCGCCGTTATTTGGCGGAAACTGGCCGTGCGCCGATTGCGCAGGCCATTGACCAGATTGCCAAACTGCACAACTTTTTCCAGGCTGATGCGGGTGCTGAGTACGATAAAGTGGTGGAGATCGACTTGAGCACGTTGGAGCCACATGTTAACGGACCGTTCACGCCAGACTTGTCGACGCCGATTTCTTTGTTTGGCGAGACCTCTCAACGTGAGGGCTGGCCACAACAGGTGAGTGCAGGTTTGATTGGCTCGTGCACCAACTCGTCGTACCAGGACATGTCGCGTGCGGTTTCGCTCATCAAACAGGCTGAAAATGCAGGCCTCAAGCCCAAGATTCCTTTCTTTGTGACTCCGGGATCCGAGCAGATTAGAGCCACCATTGAAAGGGACGGCTTGATCGACACTTTTGAGAAGAATGGCGCGGTTGTGTTGGCGAATGCATGTGGTCCATGCATTGGACAGTGGGATAGAACCGATGTGTCCAAGGACTCGACCGAAAACAACGCCATTTTCACCTCTTTCAACAGAAACTTTAGAGCTAGAAACGACGGAAACAGAAACACCATGAACTTTTTGACCTCGCCAGACGTGGTCACCGCCATGATTTACTCTGGAGACATGAACTTCAACCCGGTGACCGACTCGATTGCCTTGGCAAACGGCGAGTCATTCAAATTTTCTCCTCCCAACGGTGACGAGTTGCCTGGTGCTGGTTTCATCAAGGGCCGTGCCGAGTTCTATCCTGAGGCCAACCCGCAACCAAAATCTAGTGTCGAGGTGAATGTGTCGCCTGAGTCAGACAGGTTGCAGTTGCTCGACCCATTTGCCCCATGGTCCGGCAGCGAATTGTCGACCAACGTCTTGTTGAAGGTTGAAGGCAAGTGCACCACCGACCACATTTCTGCTGCTGGTGCCTGGTTGAAGTACAAGGGCCACTTGGAGAACATCTCCAACAACACCTTGATTGGTGCCGTCAACAAGGAGACCGGTGAGGTGAATGTTGCGTACGACTTGAACGGCGACAAGTACCTGATTCCCGAGTTGATGATCAAGTGGAAGAACGACGCTAGACCGTGGGTGGTTGTTGCCGAGCACAACTACGGTGAGGGTTCGGCCAGAGAGCACGCCGCGTTGTCGCCTAGATTCTTGGGTGGCTCCGTCATTTTGGTCAAGTCGTTTGCGAGAATCCACGAAACAAACTTGAAGAAGCAGGGTATGTTGCCGTTGACGTTTGCCGATGAGGCAGACTATGACAAGATTTCGGCTGGCGACTTGTTGACCACGGTCGACTTGGCTGACTTGGTTGCCAAGGGGGGAGACAATGGGGGACATTTGAGAATGAAGGTGACCAAGACGGATGGTTCAGAGTTTGAGATCTTGTGTAAGCATACAATGTCGAAGGACCAGGTTGAGTTTTTCAAGGCTGGGTCTGCGATCAACTACATTGGTAATTTGAAGAGGGGGGTATAGAATAATAGAAAGATGTATATAAAATATTTTACTGAGACAATGTGTAGATGAGTGTGAGTTCAGCTATTAAAATTTGAGTGGACAAGGATTTGTTACTTGGCTCAGAACCTTTATTGAGGAAATCAGTTTGTAATGTTTTAAAAGTTCTTCGATTTTTTCAGTTGAACAGTAGTTCGATTGTTGATACTAGAGTGAGTAACCAATTTTTGATAAGATGTAATTGAAGTAAAATCAATTTAAAATTATTGAAAAAAATCAATTCAAGTTTTGGAAACAATCATTATGAAAATAAGTCGTTCTTAGAGTGAATCAGATTTCTCATCAGAATAATCTCATTAGAACGATCTCATCAGAACAATCTCAAAAAGATCAAAATGGTCACTAGAATATTCTCACTAGTATAATCTCATTAGAACATTCTCACTAGTATAATCTCATTAGAACATTCTCACTAGTATAATCTCATTAGAACATTCTCACTAGTATAATCTCATTAGAACATTCTCACTAATATAATCTCATTAGAACACTTTCAGAGAATAGTCCCGTCAGAACAATCTCTTTGGAACAATAACTCCTTTAGTACAATCTTTCAGAACAATCTCAAAAGAATATTCTTCTGAAAATCAAAAAAAACTCAATCAAATCAAAAGTAACCTACGCATAAATAACATCCAATAGATAAATCTAAAGTATTAATTGTATTTTAATGTATAACGAGTTGCAAGAAATAAAAGAACAGATGAATTGAAAATTTTTATGCATCAATCAAATCATGGGACTTATCAGCATCTTCCTCTTCTTCTTCATCCTGCTCGCCAGATCTGTCATAGAACTCGTTCAAAATCTTAGGACTGATTCTGTTCAACAATTCCTTTGGATAAATTCTCAACAAGGCCCAGGCCTGGTCCAAGGACTCGAAAATACTTCTGTTTTCGTAGGCACCCTGGGCAATGAAGGTCTTCTCGAACTTCTCCAAGAATTCCAAGGACAACTTATCCTCGGTGGACAAGGCCTCCTCACCGACAACGGCCTTCATGGCCGCAGCGTCCTTACCGATGGCGTACTTGGCGTACAACTGGTTCGAGACGTCACCGTGGTCCTTTCTGGTCATGCCCTCACCGATGGCCGACTTCATCAAACGCGACAACGATGGCAACACGTTGATGGGTGGGTAGATACCTCTGTTGTCCAACTGTCTGTCGATCGAGATCTGGCCCTCGGTAATGTACCCGGTCAAATCTGGAATAGGGTGCGTGATATCGTCGTTGGGCATGGTCAAGATCGGAATCTGGGTGATGGACCCGTTTCTTCCCTCGACTCTACCGGCTCTCTCGTAGATGGTCGACAAATCGGTGTACATGTAACCTGGGTAACCTCTTCTACCTGGGACCTCTTCTCTGGCCGCAGACACCTCTCTCAAGGCGTCGGCGTACGACGACATATCGGTCAAGATGGTCAAGACGTGTCTTTCTGTCTGGTACGCCAAGTACTCGGCGGTGGTCAAGGCCAAACGAGGAGTGATGATTCTCTCGATCGTAGGGTCGTTGGCCAAGTTCAAGAAGAGCGACGTTCTCTCCAAGGAGCCGTTCTCCTCAAAGTCCTGCTTGAAGAAACGAGACGTTTCCAAGTTGACACCCATGGCTGCGAACACAATGGAAAAGTTCTCTTCGTGGCCGTCGTGGACGTCCTTGGTGGGTCTGACCAAACCGGCCTGTCTACAAATCTGCGCAGCAATCTCGTTGTGAGGCAAACCCGACGCAGAGAAAATAGGGATCTTCTGCCCTCTGGCAATCGAGTTCATGGTGTCGATGGCCGAGATACCGGTGGAGATCATTTCCTCCGGGTAGATACGTGCGAACGGGTTGATGGGCGAACCGTTGATGTCCAAGTAGTCCTCGGCAAAGATCTTGGGTCCCTTGTCGATGGGTCTACCGGAACCGTCAAAGATTCTGCCCAACAGGTCTTCCGACACCGGGATCTTCAAGTTCTGGCCGGTGAACTCGACCCTCGTCTTCTTGACATCGATACCAGAAGTGCCCTCAAACACCTGGACAATGGCCTTGGAGCCCCTGACCTCCAAAACCTGACCCTGTCTGATGGTTCCGTCGGGCAACGTCAAGTTGACAATTTCGTTATAACGTGGGAACTTGACATTGTCCAAAATGACCAATGGACCATTGACTCCTCCAACAGTGTTGTACTCCACTCTTGGCTTAATCTTGAAACCCTCGGTGACGGCCTTCTTGTTCAACTCGTACAATTCCTTATCAGAGAGTGACATGATTGATTGATTGTTTTATGGGAAAACGTTGATAGTTTGGTTGTTTTTTTTCTAAAGGGGGTTTGCTTGGAATTGAAAAGTCGAGATTATAATTAGGGCAGGGAATTACGCATGCGGGCCCAGAGTTACCCATTGATAAGAAAAAGATTAGAAGGTTTTTATTGGGTGCAAAGGGTGGAATGTGCTGATGGGAGAGGATGTTAGTTTGCACTGGTTAGGTGAATGTTTGTAGGAGTTTAGTGTGTGCAATGTATTTAGTTTTTAGTAATGTTATTTGCGTTTATGGTGATATCTGGAGTATAGCAAGTATTTGGAGTTTTATTGGTGTGCGGAGTTTATGGAGGTAAAACTGTGAGATCTGAGGTGTACTGTGAGACCTACAATACACTTCATTCACACATAATATATATCCAGTTTATCGTATTCCTATATTGAATTAATTAAAGTAATCAAACATTCTTACTAACAACATCCCAATCATCAAACTTAAACTTAACCTGATTCTCAATCAATGAGCTCACATTCAAATCCTTAAGTGAAGATGGAACCAGCATCTCAACATGGATTAACCTACGGTACACCTGCTCCATCAACAGCTTAAGGTTGTCCTCAGTGTACGCCACTATCGAGGAATTCTTGTCAATGTCCAATTTGTACATGCTGAGTAAAATCACATCAAAGTCGTAGAAGGTGTCCGCATCATACCTGTCCTGGTTTAGCACAAAGAAAAGCTTAAAGTTGACGAGAATCTTGACAATGACAAGCAAGAACCGGAGGAATTCCTTGATGGAGAGCTTGTTGAAGGGCTTGTTGATGATCTTGTGCGGGATGATGATCATTTTCTTGTTCGCAGGAGGCTCGGTGACGGGAAGCGGAGTCAACGGCGACACCAGCCGGGCTGTATCTGGGCTTTCGGCAGAGTCCGGCCTTAGTAGCGACGCTCTTCGCTGGTTGTTTATCGTTTTCGAGCTGAGCGGGAGCTTGATGGTGCTGCCCAACTTGATAATGCGTTCGTTGTCCGCAGGGACAACCACACTCACCTCGTCCTCCTTCTCGTCGTCGTCGTCCCTTTTCCCCACCACCTTGAGCTCCTTCTCCTTTATCAAGTTGAAGAACTCGTGGTTCGGAAGCAAGTGCGTTAACTCTTGCAAGTACGGGAACTTTATGTTGAATATCTTGTGTAGCTGTACCTGTAGTGCAATCATATTCTCCAACACTTGGTTGATCTGGGTTACATTAGTTGTGAGAAACTTGCTCAAGGGTATTATGGGCTGGCTGAAGAACAACAACTGCTTGCCCTGCATCGAAAACACTAATTCTTTGAGCGTACTAAAATGCTTGAGCTTGAGTTTTAGCGAGTGCTGCTGGATTTGGTTAATCTTGAACAGTTTCAAGTCGCTCAAATGGCCAGCGACCTTGGTGTGGGCATCGGAGTACTTATCCAAGAGTCTTTGTTCATTATCCGTGACTCCCTGTCTTGTAACATCAATTCTGCTCTTCAACAGGGCAGACTCGACTCTTAGCCTATCATTCTTGTTTCGCGTCACCAGGAGCAACTTGTCTAGCGAGTTGATTTTGATCTTGTGGTTGAGGATCTGCAACTTGGTCAACTGTATAGCCAAGGCGTGGACCGAGGACGGCGAGGAGTTTGGGATCTCGGGGTGCGGGCCGCGTATCAGGGTCTTGCGGAGCGGCCGCGAGTGCTGGAGGTCGTCGCACGCGCCAAAGATGTTGTCGATGCGCTCCTTGCACAATTGGTTGAGCACGTCGTTCTTTCGCACCTCGCTCTGTAGTCTTTGCAACTCTTCTGTGGTGTCATGGGCCATTAGTTTGCCTTTGATTCTGGAGTCAGATTGAAGGGTGTGTGGGCACGTGAGTTCACCATGATACGCTCGTGAATACGCACGTGAGTTGACCATGATACGCTCGTGATTACGCACGTGAGATAACAACTCATTCGCACGAGAAGTTTGTGCCATGAGCACGTGAGTGGACACGTGAGAGTTTCTCCACCCACTTGTGTTTATCGGCAAGATCAAATTAAGCGATGTTCCACGTGACAATAAGTCCGACTATATTTTCCAAATGCGGTTGTGTTTTAGCCGTAATGTCATCGTTGCTAAAGAAGACGCCAGTGACTGTGCGAGATGTCGAGTCTCCCACGAACGACAAACAACCCGTCAGAATAGCGCTCTTGGGCGACGCCAGGGCCGGAAAATCGTGCATCGTCTCCAAGTTGGTGCACAACATCTTCCGCGACACCTACTACCCCACCAATCTGATCAACACGTCCTTGTTCAACTACCAGCCGGAGGACCACTTGAGCAGGGTCATTTTGGACGAGAGGAATACAGAAGTCGGGGCCAGAGAATTGCTCCTGCTGGAGCGAATCGTCTTGAGTCCGGTGTTGCACCAGCCTCTCACGCAAACGCCTCAGCAGCAACCTCCAGCAGCAACTTCAAAGTCCCGAGAGGAAATCACGATAGTGGGGCGAAACGACTACTACAAGTCGTATAAGTTGCAGGACGAGCAGGACGAGAGTGCTCCGCCGCGTGTGTCGCCCATATTGGTGGAGTTGGTGGACACCCCCAGCTTCAAGCCGAGCCAGACTGTGCCTTTTTTGGAGACATCGCTCTACGTGCACTTGGGAAAAGAGGTGTTGCGGAATTTGGCGAACGAGCCGCGCAAACCTGTGCTGACGAAACCGTTGCTCGTGGCGAGCGGCGCGAGTGCCTTGAACGGCAACATTGACGGGTATTTTTTCGTGTACTCGCTGGTGCCGTCCTTCAACCCTCCGGGCTACAATGAGATTTTAGAGAACGTAGAGCTGGCCCCGCTGCACACAAATCTCCCTGCGAGCGTCACGGGGGAGGCGTTCAACGTGCTTGCGATCATGAAGCAGGCGTTGGACGAGGCGTGGCGCGAGTACAACACCTTCAGGCGGCGCTGGGAGAGGGGCAAGGAGCACGACATCTTCCTGATCAAGAGCGCGCTCAAGAATATGTGGCAGACGCAGAGCACGGCTGAACTCGACAAATTGCGCACGGAGTTGCGAGGCACAGAATTGTTGGAGAACCCAACCGACCCTGCCGATCCCGACTGTCCTCCGCCGATATGGCTTATATGCACTAATGTGGATAGCAAGTTGAGTTCGCCGAGGTATGTGGAGAACGGGGTGAAGTTGGCGAAACATTGGAAGTGTGGGTTTGTTGCGGTGGATAGTGCTGGGGAGGGGGATGATGTGGTGATGGCGTTGATGGTGAGGGAGATTGTTGGGAGGAGGAGGATGAGGAGGAAGCGTTAACGAATGAGCTAACGAACGAACGAACGAGCTAACGAACGAACGAACGAGCGAAGCGAGTTAGTGAGTGAGATAGTGAGTGAGATAGTGAGTGAGATAGTGAGTGAGATAGTGAGTGAGATAGTGAGTGAGATAGTGAGTGAGATAGTGAGTGAGATAGTGAGTGAGATAGTGAGTGAGATAGTGAGTGAGATAGTGAGTGAGATAGTGAGTGAGATAGTGAGTGAGATAGTGTGTGAGATAGTGAGTGAGATAGTGAGTGAGATAGTGAGTGAGTTAGTGAGTGAGATAGTGAGTGAATGAGTGAGTGAGATATTTTTGAGACTGCCACAAACGATTGGCTGTTTAATACTGTTTTAGATTAAAAGTTCAACATTGAAAGTCTAAGATTGACAGTTCATTTTTGAAGGTTTAGATTGACAGCTCACTTTTGATAGTTGAAAGTTGAAGATTGAAAATTTTAGGTTGAATTTTTGATTGAATGCTTAAGAATCTCATTCCTCGAAAGTTTAAGATTGCTGTCGACTATTGGAGATTACTATTCAAGATCGACAATAATATAATAGTTTGAGAGTACTGTTTAAGAGTACTGTTGTAGATTGACAGTATTATAATTGTTTAAGAGTTCTGTTTAAGAGTACTGTTCAAGATTGACAATATTAGATTATTGTTTAAGGCTACTTGTTAAGACTGCTGTTCAAGATTGACTGTTGGAGATTGCTGTTCAAGATTGGCAATACTATAATTGTTTAAGAGTACTGATTCAGACTACTGTTCAAAATTGACAGTTTTAAAGTACTTTTTTAGGTTGACTATAAGAGATCACACGACCTTTTAAGATTAGATAGACTAAGATTGACAGTTTTAAAGTACTTTTTAAGTTGACTATAAGAGTTCACACGACCTTTTAAGATTGGATAGTCTAAGATTGACTTTCAATACTTAATTGTAAGATTGACTGTTCAAATCACTCGACTTGTTGAGAATCAGTCGAGTACACAAGGTTTCGATCCTTCCACCTTATTAGAAGTACTTGCATTATTAACATATAGGTGATTGAATAATGACATATAATTTTGAGAATATTTAGATATTACGAATTTGCAGCCAAAAAAATTTGGCTGCATTGTAAAAATGGTGCTCAAAAATAGAGTGTAAAAATGGTACCCCAAGTAGAGAACTTGAAATATTGGCAATCAATGTTAATGGAAACCCAAAGAGAAGTATAATCCGAGCGAAGAAAAAGTCACTTTTCCTCCACAAGAACTTTCAACATTTGTATGCACCAAAAGTACCATATCCAGAACAACAAAAGCAGAACCCAAAGTAGAACATAAAGCAGAACAAAAGCAGAACAAAAGCAGAACCTAAAGTAGAACATAAAGCAGAACAAAAGCAGAACATAAAGTACATAAAACCTAAACAGGAGCATACGCAACTCCTAACTCAGAATCCCCCTGCCCAAAATATAACAACCACTGCCCTCTAAACTGAACGATACCTTCGCAAAAAACAACCTTGTTGACCTGGCCAACAATCTCATTGCCCGCCAGAGGCCGCATGAAAGGGCTGTCCAATCTGCCCAACGGCCCCAGCCTGATGTTGTCATAGTCAATCAACATCTGCCCGATCGAGTAGGTGTTCGGGGCAAGGTCGTGCCCGCCAGTGGTACTCGCATTGTAGATGAAAACCCACTGGTTCTTGCCGTTGTTCAACTTGATCGGGGCCGGCCCCGACTCAATGAGCTTGTTTTCCCATGTGTGTTTCGGTTCTGTGAAGCGGTTGCCGTTGTAGTCGCCGTTGGTGAGGTTCCAGTGCACCAAGTCGTCGGAGACGGCTAAATGTAAGTGCGAATCGCCAAATATCATGTAATAATGGCCATCCTTGTTGCGTTCCGTGAACACTGCGCCCGATTTCAGCCACTCGTACCTAATCAACGGCCGGTTATCCCAACTAATAGCGATATCCTTCCAGTGCAGAGGCACAAACGAAGGGTACTTTGTCCAGTGAAGCAAGTCCTCCAGCGTAGCAACACACAAACGAGCAGTCCGCAAGTCGTATGCCGTGTACGTCACGATGAACAACTTGGTCAACGGGTCCCTCACGATTCTTGGGTCCTCCAAGCCCCCCCCCAACTCCCACGGCTCGGACGCACGCAAGATGGGTTTCGGGTGCTTTTTGAAGCGGAAGCCGTCGTCGGACCACGCGAGCCCGATCGACGACTCCTTCGCCTTGTTCTGCGCACGGTACAACAAAAACACCCTGTCGTCGATCACCATGGCCGTGGCGTTGTACAAGTAACCGCTCTCGAACTCGAGCTCCGGGTTCGGTTTCAAGATGGGGTTGTGTCTGTACTTTGTGAACGGGCCGAGTGGGAACAGCCTCGGGGCTGTGTAGTGTTTGTCGCCGTCGGTCGAGTCGCGGCTAATGACTGGCAACTGCATTCTAGAGATGTGTTCTCCAAAAAAAAAAAAACGTGGGGAAATGTCGCGACGTTATCAGCTGCTGCCAGCACGACATTGGAGGGAGTTGTCGCCCTTCAAAAAAATGTTGAACAAACAAGTTTAAGAAAAGCCCACTTTTACTCCTGGGCACCGTCAATTGAGTGTAGGCAGGTGCGATTGAAGCAGAGAATTGCAACGGATTTGCACGGCGGGACATCAGAATCAATACTACGAGGCAGCTTGCACCAAAATGGGCCAGCTACTCTCACACCCAGTGGAGGACAAGACTATCGACTTCAAGTCGCACCAGACGCTTTCGTACTGTGTGGGCACGATGCAGGGCTACCGCATGACGATGGAGGACGCACACGACATCAAGATCAACGAGGACGAGACGTTGGCGGTGTTTGGGGTGTTTGACGGGCACGGCGGCACGCAGTGCCTGGAGTACCTCAGCGAGCACTTGCCCAAGCACATTTTCCGGCAGCTCACGGGCCGGCAGTTGCAGTTGAAGGAGTACTTGGCGACGATCAAGGACGCGTTTTTCAAGGTGGACCACGACTTGGCGGCGTTGCCCAACTTGATCAACTGCGGGTCGACGGGGATCGTGGCGGTGGTGGTGCGTGGGCGGTTCATCGTGGTGGCCAACACGGGCGACCTGCGCTGCATCCTCCTGGTGGACGGCAGACCCAAGACGTTGTCGTACGACCACAAGCCGGTGCTCATGAATGAGCGCATCCGCATCGAAAACAGCAACGGCTACGTGTTGAACAACCGCATCAACGAGATCCTCGCGCTTCTGCGCGCGTTTGGCGACTTCAAGTTCAAGTCGCCGTACATGAGCAACACCAAGAACAAGTACATATTGGCGAACCAGGAGCAGTTGTCGCGGCAGCGCCGCGAGGGCGACGCCTACAGGCCGCCGGTGCCCCCGAAGTCCCACGGCACGCTCCACGGGCAGCCGCTAGGCCTGCCCCCGGTGCCCGGTCTGATTGCCCCTGCGCTGCCCAAGCAGCTGCTCATCCATCTTCCCCCGGAGTTGTTCCAGGTGAGCGTAGAGCCGGACTTGTTGGTGTATGACTTGGCCTCAGAGTACACTTCTGAGCCCGAGTTTGTGTGTTTGGCCTGTGATGGCATCTGGGACTGCTACACGAACAGCAAGTTGGTCACCACCGTCAAGGAGATGTTGGGTTTGGGCTGGAAGATCAACAAGATTGTGGAGTTTATTCTTCACGACTGTTTGTTGATGGCGAACAATGTGACTGGAATTGGGTTTGACAATATGACTCTTATTATTATTGCTGTGCATCCTACGTGCAGTATAGAGGATTGGTATGAGAAGATGAAGAAGTAGAGTGGGGGTTTTAATTGTTGTGATGGGTGTGGATGATGGTTTGAGAATATTATATGGAATTATAATTCTGTGTTGAAGTGAGAATTATGATTTTTATTGATATGGAATTATAATTCTGTGTTGAAGTGAGAATTATGATTTTTATTGATATGGAATTATAATTCTGTGTTGAAGTGAGAATTATGATTTTTATTGATATGGAATTATGATTCTGTTTTTGATAAGGTTTATGGTTCTGTATTTGATATTAGAATTATGATTCTGTGTTGGTATGAATTGTGGTTCTGTGTTTGATATGAGAGTCATGAGTTCATCAAAATACAAGCTCTCATGACAAATTATACTTGACTGATTGAATTCGAATAAAAAGGAATACCCAAGATAGGTTGAATTCAAAAATGAGGAATACCGTTACTGGGTTGATATCAAATAATAGGGAATCCCATATCTGGGCTAATTTCGAATAATAAGAAATACCCAGTACTGGGTTGAATTCAAATAATAAGAAATACCCAGTACTGGGTTGAATTCAAATAATAAGAAATACCCATTACTGGGCATAAACAATAAGGATAGGCCAGCTCTCCTTGAAAGATTATCCATCACCTCACCGCGCCTATACCCACAGCAAGTTCGAAAGACACCAAGCATTAAGTATAAACTGCACCAGTAACTGAACGACTTACGACAAAAGCACGCTACCATAAAGTAGACCAATAAATGGCATTGAGGTAGTAGTATGTATCGAGTAGGGTGTGAGAAGAGTTGGAATGAGATGATTCAGGGAATGGTACTGAGTATGTGCAGAGAATGCAAGATATGAAATAATGTGAATATAATAAGATGAATACAAAATACAGAAGATAGTTCAGATATGATATGAGAGAGAAGTATAGATAGATGACATAATAACACGAGATGATTACGGAAATAAGACTTAAGTGAGAATAGTGAGACACACAAAGTAACGAGAGAAGTATAGTAAGGGAACACAAAAATAACAGATGAATACAGATATAACGAGAGTAGTATAGAGAGATGACATACAAAAATAAGAGAAGATGGTACAGAGAACGAGAGAAGTATAGTAAAGTGATACAACAAGAACAGATGAATACAGAGATATGATATAACGAGAGAAGTATAGTAAAACGAAATACGGCAATAACAGACATAACAATAACAGAAGACGTAGAGAGTTAACGAGAGAACTATAGTAAGGTTATACAACAATACAGAAGGCAGAGATTTAACGAGAGCAGGATAGTAAGCGGGTATACAACAATAACAGAAGACAGAGATTTAACGAGAGAATTATAGAAAGCTGATATACAACAATAACAGAGGACAGAAATTTAACGAGAGAAGGATAGTAAGCGGGTATACAACAATAACAGAAGACAGAGATTTAACGAGAGAATTATAGAAAGCTGATATACAACAATAACAGAAGACAGAGATTTAACGAGAGAATTATAGAAAGCCGATATACAACAATAACAGAAGACAGAGATTTAACGAGAGAAGTATAGTAAGCTGGTATACAACAATAACAGAAGACAGAGATTTAACGAGAGAATTATAGAAAGCTGATATACAACAATAACAGAAGACTTACAGAGAATAACGAGAGAACTATAGTTAGCTGATATACAAAAAAAAATGAATACAGTGATATGAAATAACGAGAGAATCAGTAACTGAAATTGAGTACATGTTTATGATACACCACTAGAAGAGTACCAGAATACAAAATAACTGAAAATGAGCAAGATAATGAAATAACAAGAGAATAGAAGATGACAGCAGAATGCTTAAGAAACTGATAGAAATAAGAAAGCTGACAGATAAAGTACAATGACACACTAGACTGAGAAAATACACCAGAATGAACAAGACAACTAGAATTTAAGAGTTCACATTTTTCAGATTACCGATAAAGACAACAAATGAGACTCCTTCACATTGCCAGTTGCCGAATTATTTCTGTCATTATAGAATTGCCAAATTTCGAACCTCAAACTCTTGAAACTATTCTAATTCATCCACAATTTAAACCCATTTTGAAATAAAACTAATTTCAAGTTCCTCAACAAACACTAAAGACCATCGAAACCTTAAAACTTCAAGAACAGACAACAAAACCACCTCAGAAACAGACAACAAAACCACCTCAGAAAACAAAACCACCAAAACAGACAACAAACCCACCCTTCTAACTCCCATCCCATCACCCAATCACTACCACACCACACTTTACCCTCCCTACGTCGCTTCCTCGTTAGCAAATCCAACCACTCATTTTGCACCCAATCCTGCACACACGGGCCTTCCCAAACCGACAACAGGTAAACAAAGGCCGGGCGGGAGCAGCCAAAACACCTGATTCAGCTATCTCACCACGATTTATCCCCCCAGCGCAAACCCGGTTCTGCCACTCACAAGCACTGTTTTTCTGGAGCCCCAAAATTCTTGCACGATTTTTCTCGCAAGTTGACAAGGAAACAGCAGCACAGGCCGGGAGTCACAGGATCCCCAGCACACACACCAGCCCGTTGCGATTCCCAGAGGGCATTTTTGGCCTCTAACGCCGGTTAATTGAGTCTTTTCAAGGGCCCCCCCTTTATAAATTTTTCTGGCATCGGCGATCTCGCAGAAACACAAACAACCATGACGGAGGTCGAAGCGTACGAGGACCCGATTATACGGTTGATACAGGACCCGGACTTGAACCGCGACAAGGGCAAGACGACGCAGTTGGTCAAGTTGATTGGCGGCTTCCCGTTGACGGAGCGCAAGGTGAGCAAGTTGTGTCTGTCGAGCTTGAGCATGTTGCAAGCGTTGGAGAAGTTGCGGCTCACGTTCAAGAGCTGGGAGTTTTTGCTGTTGGACTACAACAGCGACACGCACTTTGAGCAGGCGGAGGGTGGCGACGAGACGATCAAGTCGTTCAACAACAGCATTGCCGCGAAGGTGTTGGTGACGTGCACGGAGCTCAACGTGAAAGTGAGCCGGGTGTCGGTTGACCTCGACCATATTACGAAGGCGTCGCGTACGCTCACGCCGATAGAGTACATTTCTGACAGTGGCACGCTTTTGACGTCGCTTTTGTTGCGCACCATCAAGTTGAAGAACGAGGTGGCCGACTTGTTGACGGTCGCGTATCTGAAGGCGAAGTTGATTACGATTGGCAAGGAGTTGGAGGTGATGTTGGCGGAGCAGGACGATGCTGACGATGCGGATAGTGTGACGGTGCTAACGTACAAGACGTTTATAGTGAACTTGCTCAAGCAGTTGAACACTTCGATAGATATGGAGGACAATGAGGCGAAGTATGAGTGTTTGGCTGTGATTAATGATATGGAGAAGATGTTTGATGTTTTTAAGTTGGAGAGGGCTAAGGATATGGCACAGAGTTTTATGGGTTCTAGTCAATCTGGTGAAGGGAGAGAAAAGCATCATCAAGAGGAAAAGCATCATCAAGAGGAAAAGCATCATCAAGAGGAAAAGCATCATCAAGAGGAAAAGCATCATCAAGAGGAAAAGCATCATCAAGAGGAAAAGCATCACCAAGAGGAAAAGCATCATCAAGAGGAAAAGCATCATCAAGAGGAAAAGCATCATCAAGAGGAAAAACATCAATATCAACAAAAACAGAAAGGAACAAACGAAAGAGGACAAGAAAAGACAAAAGAACAAAAAGGACAAACAGATCAGGTATCAAAAAATCAGAATAAAAAACCAAAAGATCAATCATATGAACTCCCAAAACCATCATTGGATGTCGATCTAGACACCGACTACTCCAAAACAGAAAAAGAAGTTGTGGTGGAGGTAGAATCAGGAAGTTCATTAGAACTCCCCAAACCAAACCTCGACGACGAGTACGTCGACTTGGGCACCCCCCGCGCAAAAGCCATCCCCACACCCAAACACCGCCGCGCCACCTCGCGCATCCACAGCCCCAGAAATACCCCCGTCCCAGACGACTACGATTACGACTACCTGGACTCCGAGTACGGCTCCAACTCCTTGTACCTGTCGCTGATGTCGCACGGCGCCATGGTGCACTCCATCACCAAGACACACGAATCCCCCACCAACAAATTGCATAGAAAGGACTCGATGTCGTCGCTCTCGACGTCGACGCTCTTCCAGAAAACCACCATCTCGGACGAGTTGCCGTACTTGATGACGGCCTTCAGCTCCGCGCGAAACTTCGAGGAGGACGTCAACCACTTCAAGGAAGAGGACCAGAAGGCCAGGCCCAAGAAGCCCAAGCAGAAGGACGACGACAAGAAGGAGAAGCACTTTTTCTCCCACAAGGCCCACTTGCCGAGCGCGCCGCTCTACTCGGAGTCTGTGGTGTTGCAGAAACCCCACCTGGCGTCCTCCTACATGTACTCGAACAACTCGCTCTTGTCGAAACTAGGCATAAAGCCGCAGGTGATTTCGACGGAGCTCCCGAGAGAGTTGGCTGTGTCTGGAAAGACCAACCTTGCATTGCCGGTGCCGGCGAAGAAACTTTATATCAAGCTGACTGGGGAGGACAAAGAGAATGAAAAGGAGAGTCATCCTTTAACGAAGGCCAATTTGGAGTCACATACTATCAGCATGCCTGAGCTTGTTGATTGATAGCATCTAGTGTAATATTATTATATTTATTGTTTTGTAGATGGGTTTGGGTTCTGGATGTTTTGAAGATCTGATTCTGGATTCTGGATTCTGAGTGTTCTTGACGTTATGATTCTAGATGTCATGATGTTCTGGATATCCTGGAAGTTCTTCATGCTCTGAATTCTGGGTGTTCTGGATTATCAGGACTTCTAAATTGTTCTATTTTGTGTTTGAACGTTCTGGGTTCTTTGAATTGTTTCTAGATTATTTATTATTGTTCTGTTTCGTTCTATTTTGTACACTGTTTTGTTCTTCTCTTTTCCTTCTACTGTTTGTTTGGCATTTTTGGGAATGTTGTGATTGAAGATTTACAATTATGTTGTATCATGGTTATTTTGATCGAAGATTTACAATTATGTTGTATCATGGTTATTTTGATTGTGAACAATCACATATTCAAAAGCTATGAATCACCTAAATGCACTTAAAAAGCATTCATATAAAACGATGAACAATCATGTAGGTTTACTAAATATAAGAATGTAAATAAAGTGATTTGGTTATTTTGATTGCACATAGATCACCAAATATATGAATGCTTCGTAGGAAGTGGACATTTTGAATATGTGTTTGTTCATAGATTTACTGAACATGAGAATGTAAATTAAGTGACCTGATTATTTTGATAGTTCATGGATTCACTAAATAAACGATTGCTTATCAAGAGATTCCATGATCATTTTGAACAAATTATTATTCAAAATTTACTAAGTGTATGATGATCTTCAGGTTCAATTAGTGATGGTTATTTTGAATATGTGATTGTTCATAGATTCACTAAATATATGAATGTTCTTTAGGTTCAATTGGTGATAGCTATTTTGAGTATGTGTTCGTTCATAGATTTACTATGTATATGAATTTCAATTAAGCGAGTAGATGTTCATAGATTCACTAAATATATAAATGCTTTCTAAGTTCATTAAGTGATCTCAAGGTTATTTTGAACATTCGATTGTTCATATATTTACTAAATATATGAATGTCAATTAAGTGAACTGGTTAATTTGATTGTTCATATATTCAATAAATATATGATTTTTTGCAATTCCATGGGCATTTTGAACACTCCATTATTCATAGATCCACTAAACATAAGAAGTTTTTAAGATCAATTACAAGATTTAAGGACATTTTGTTGTGTTGTGATCATTCATAGGCTGACTCAATAATCTACCAACTTTTTTTTTCATTTAAGTTGTTGCTTCATCACTTTTCTATCAATCAAGAGTTCAAGACTTGAAATGAACATCCAAAACCTAAAAATAATCAATCTTATTAAATTCTAATCTATTCTATCATCCCTCCATCAAACTACTCGACGGCCGACTATCACACTTATAAAGCTCCTTCACAAAAGACTCCCCCCAAAAAGCAGACGTGTACTTGGAAATATACGTAAACAACTTGTTAAAGTTGAACTCCTTCTTCTCCGTGGGCAAGGTCAAACTCTCCTTTATGGCCTGGCTCAACTCCTCCGTGTTCCACGGGTTCACCACAAGGGCGCCGTTGAGCGACTGCGCGGCGCCCGCAAACTCAGACAACACCAACGCCCCCTTGTTCTCCTGCTGGCACGCAATGTACTCGTACGACACCAAGTTCATGCCGTCCCGCGTTGAACTCACAAGACACACGTCCGAGATGTGGTACAAGCTGATCAACTCGTCGAACGGCACCGACTTGTGCAAGTAGTGGATCGGCACAAACTCCACGGTCCCAAACTTGCCGTTGATGCGCCCCACCAACTCGTTCACCGTGGCCCGGAGCGACTGGTACTCCTCCACGTCTCCACGCAGAGGCACGGCCACTTGTACCAATATCACCTTGCCGATCCACTCGGGGTTCTCGGTGAGAAAGATCTCAAACGCGTGTAGTTTCTGCGGCACTCCCTTAATGTAGTCCAATCTGTCGACACCCACAAGTATCTTGGTGTCTCCAAACCGCGATTTGAGCTGCTGAATCCGCTCAATCACCGGTTTCTTGGTCAAACCTTCTGTAAACTGGTCCACATCAATACCAATCGGGAAAGCACCAATGCTGATGGACCGGCCTTCAAACTCTATCCCGTTCGGCAACGTCGCCACGTCCGACACGATTCTCGACACCGACGACAAAAAGTGCCTGGCGTAGTCGTAAGTGTGGAACCCAATCAAGTCGCAGCTCAACACACCCACCAAAATCTCCTTTCTCACGGGCAAGATCCTGTAGATCTCCGACGACGGAAACGGCGTGTGCAAGAAGAAGCCGATCTTGATGTTCTTCTTGGTCTCGCCAATCTGCTCGCGCAACATCTGCGGGAGCAACATCAAGTGGTAGTCGTGCACCCACACCATGTCGTTGTCCTGCACCTGCTGCGCGATTTTGACGGCAAACTGCTTGTTGGCCTCGATGTACGCGGCCCACGCGTTCTCGTCAAAGTTCATCTCGCCCGGGTGGTAGTGGAACAAGGGCCAGAGGATGCTGTTCAGGAACCCGTTGTAGTGCAAGTCCGCGATCGTGTCGCTCAAGAAGATGGCCGTGCACTTGAACTTGTCCATCAAGTCGCGGTTGACCTTTTCCTGCTCGTCCTCCGGCAACTCCAACCCGGGCCACCCAAACCACTGGAACTCGGTGGTTTTTTTCAAGCCTTGCAAGGCTGTGACAAGGCCGCCAGATGACATGGAGTAGTCGTACGACCCGTTGGGTGATCGTTTGATGGTGACCGGCAACCGGTTGGACACAACCAACACTTTTCCTGATACTTTAGGCATTGGTGATGAAATAAAGTGGTTGGTTTTTTCGGAGAATAAGGTGATGGATAATTTGTAGGGGAAAAAGAGAGGTGATTATTGTGAATGGATGATTATTGTGAATGGATGTTTATTGTGAATGGATGTTTATAGTGAATCGATGATTATTGTGAATGGATGTTTATAGTGAATCGATGATTATTGTGAATGGATGTTTATAGTGAATCGATGATTATTGTGAATGGATGTTTATTGTGAATAGAGAATTATTGAATAGGTTGAAGAGAGGATTATTGAAGTGAGGACCATTTGTGTGGGTATGGAAGAATAATGGGAGGATACTATTTTGCTCTGCTCTGAGGTTGGGGCAGTTGTTGTAGTTTGGACCGGGAAGTGTAGGACTGTAAACGGTAAAAGGAGTATTTAAGTAGTAGGTTTGGTAGACTAAGCCAACAGATTTGTGGATTCCATAGCTGGTGCTTAGCATCAAGGTGTTTCTACTCCACTGTACTTTCCAGTTAACCAATTATTTCTGCAGAACGGAGAATCTCAAATTTGCAGCCTAATTTTCCTGGATTGCAGCGTGAGTTAATAGTGCGGCAAGAAACTATTTACAATTAATTAAATCACTTTTCGATCAAGTGTTCAACCTTTTTGTTTCTTTGGTTGTCAAAGAGGTAGGAACAAGTACATCAATCCTCCTCAAAGGAACTCACTTCAAAATTTTTCCAATATACATATTTGCGGTGGCCACCATCATAAGTCATTGAACTTGTAACAGAATGCTTAATGATCTTCAGTTAAGAATGACAGAAAAAGTTTCTCTTCAACCGTATTACTTCACAGTCAACCTCAAAACTTGACAACAAGTTCTACATATCTGTCTGTTCCCATATTACTTATTCTCTTAGTCAGTTCTGCTCATGAAACCCGTTAGATATATAATTAAACACCTTCACCTCCTCACTCACACCATTATTCACTCAATTATCATATTCCCTCTCCCACTTTTATACCCCACCTTTTACCTCTCTACACCTCTCCCACCGTTCCTCTCCCAAACTAAACGTTTGTTCGCTGGCAAATCTAAACTAAAAAAAAGACATTGATCCAGACACCGTATTCTAAACAAACTCTCCAAGTGATCTCGACCACAACACAATGTACAATCCTTACAGTGACCAAGCCGCAAACGCACCCCCAGGGCAGGGATTGCACCACCCACAACCCCAGCATCCCGGCTACCAGCAGAACCAGCAGCAGTACCAGCAGAACCAGCAGTTCCAGCCCAACCAACAGTTCCAGCAGAACCAGCAGTTCCAGCCCAATCAGCAGTTCCAGCAGGGCGCCGGCCAGGCCGCGCAGTACCCCAACTTCTTCAACGACCAGGCCGCCACGCTCGCGTCGCAGTTCGCCAAAAGCCAGTTCGAGTCCTCCAACCAGTACTTGCAGCAGAACTTTGGCTCCTACTTGCCTGGTGCCGGCGAATTGAAGTTCTACTTCCGCGTCTCCAACTCGTACGTGTTCAGAAAGATCTTGCTTATTCTCTTCCCGTACCACAGCAAGAACTGGAACAGGCGCGCGTTGAACGAAGTCGGCGGCGACGCCGGCCTGCCTCCCCAGCTGGCCGCCCCAGGCAACGCAGACACCACCCAGTTTGCTCCCCCCATCTACGACGTCAACTCCCCGGACTTGTACATCCCGTTGATGGCCTTCATCACCTACACCTTGTTGTGGGCCTCCTTCCAGGGCTTGAAGGGCGACTTCCACCCGCAGGTTTTTGGCTACTTGTTCTCGCAGACCTTGGCCTTCTCGCTCGTTGACATTGCCATCTTCAAAATAGGCTTGTACTTGCTCAACTGCTCGACCCAGTCGTCCTTGTGGGACTTGGTTAGTTTTTCGGGCTACAAGTATGTGTCCATCATCTTTTTGTTGTGCTGGAAGCACTTTTTCGGCAACGGGGTCATCTACTACCCATTGGTCTTGCTCCTTATCATCAACTTGGCTGTGTTCTTGATGAGGTCTTTGAAGTTTTTGGTTTTGCCTAACGGGGTTACTGGTACGGCCAACAGTATTACAATTAGCCAGAGAAGGATAAGAATTCAGTTTTTGTTTGTTTATTCTTTGATTGTGCAGGGTGCTATTATATTGTATATGAGCAGATGATTGTTCGGGTCTATTTATTGAAATGGAATTGTGCAGGGTGCTGGATGAGCAGATGATTGTTCGGGTCTATTTATTGAAATGGAATTGTGCAGGGTGCTGGATGAGCAGATGATCGTTCGGGTCTATTTATTGAAATGGAATTGTGCAGGGTGCTGGATGAGCAGATGATCGTTCGGGTCTATTTTATTGAAATGGAATTGTGCAGGGTGCTATTATATTGTGATGAGCAGATGAGAAATGGTAAAGTCTGATCATGTTACAATTGTATATTTATTTATGTATTTTGTACTAGTTTGTATTGGTGTAGTGAAAGGATGATGAGTCTTGAGAATAGACTTGAAAGTTGAATGTGAACAAACTTGGAAAGAGTTGTAATTTGTGGGAAATGGCTTGATTGGGCGAATTGGAAACAGTAAATTGAAAGTACAGGGAAAGGAACAATAAACTAGAGAGGACCTGTTCATTGTTGAGAAAGAATCTAGAAATGGAGTTCATAAGTTTGTGACTCTTAATCGGTAGATTCAAATATTTCAGTTGAATTTAAAGTAAAAGAATAATTTCACTGACAGTTATACTATTCCCTAGAACACTCTTAAACCGAATATTCTGACAATCACACAGTAAAATAACTAATCACTGCTCTACCAACGTCAATCCACTTCTCAGATACCCCCAAAACCTACTAAAAATTACCTCTAACTTCTCAAACAAACCCAAGAGCAAATAAAGACTTTTTGCCGTCTCCAAAACCAAACACACTCCGAACCTAACCCCAAACCTCACTCCAAAGTTCACTACACAACTCCAAACCTCTAAATCAATACCAATCAATAAGTACATCACGTGCCCTGTACACGTCTTTTTAACGCGTAACCTAAATACAAATTGGGAAATCAAATATCCAAATTTTTGTTGCAAATTTCAAATCATCACTTGTTAAGCAACACCTAAATCCTGGATGTCTTCACGAGGTAACTTCAAAGGGTCCACAAGTGCCCGTTTTGTAAAGAACAAAACCGTCACATCCAAGTTCAGAAAAAGAGCCCCAGCAGAAGAAGATGAGGAAGCCCAACGTCTTGCACAGAATCCAATGTTGAACGATTCGATCCGCAGAAGGGAACTTGTGGAAAAGATTGACAGCTTAGACGCGATCATGGGCTTTGACCGTTTCGACCATGGCGAAAATGACGGCGCTAAACCTCGTAAGGGCTGGTTGATCAATATGCATGCCACCACTGCACCAATCGAACTGGACAGCAAAATATCCGGCTCTTCTGCCGTCGACTACTACTTCTTGGATGAAGAAGGTGGCTCGTTCAAGGTGACGCACCAGTTCAACCCGTACTTCTTCATAGAAGTGTTACCTGGAACTGAGTCGGAAGTGGAGGAATGGCTCCGTAAGTTCTTGGAACAAACAAACCTCAAATCGATAGTGAGGGAAGTGAAGCAGGATTTGGCATTGCCAAACCACTTGGTGGGCTTGCAGAAAACATTGATTAAAGTGTCTTTCCATAATGTTCAAGATTTGCTAGGAGCAAGAAGATTGTTGAGTCCACTCATTACTGACAACCTGATGAAAAGAGACACGAGAGACATGTATCTGATGTTGAACTTTAACAATTCTAACAGCAACTACGGAACTGAAGTTAACATGGAAACGAATGGTGAGAGCACCAACAATGCCGATCCTTCAACATACATAATAGACATAAAAGAGTATGATTTGCCTTTCCACGTTAGAGTTTCCATCGACAATGGAGTTAGAGTTGGCAAATGGTACGACGTGTACGTCAAACACTCGCAAGCGACCTTGGTGGAGGACAAGGAGAAGTTGGCGTTCGCCGATCCCGTGGTTTTGGCGTTCGATATAGAAACGACAAAAGCTCCTTTGAAGTTCCCAAATGCCCAAGTCGATCAAATTATGATGATTTCGTACATGATTGACGGAGATGGGTTTCTCATTACAAACAGAGAAATCATTGCTGAGGATATTGAGGATTTCGAGTACACTCCCAAGCCAGAGTACCCTGGTTTGTTTACCATTTTCAACGAACCAGATGAAAAGCATTTGCTCATGAGATTTTACGAGCATATCCGTGATGTAAGGCCCACGGTTATAGCCACTTTCAACGGTGACTTTTTCGATTGGCCCTTTGTTGAAACCAGAACCAGATTTCACGACATGGACATGTTTGATGAAATTGGATTTGCAAAGGATAACGAAGGTGAGTACAAGTCCAAATACTGTGTACATATGGACTGTTTTAGATGGGTCAAGAGAGACTCGTACTTGCCGCAGGGTTCGCAGGGTTTGAAGGCTGTCACGACTGCAAAGTTGGGCTACAACCCTACAGAGTTGGACCCTGAATTAATGACTCCATATGCATACGAAAAACCACAATTGTTGTCCGAATACTCGGTTTCTGATGCCGTGGCAACTTACTACTTGTACTACAAGTACGTGCATCCCTTCATCTTTTCCTTGTGCACTATTATTCCTTTGAACCCTGACGAAGTTTTACGGAAAGGTACAGGTACCTTGTGTGAAATGTTGTTGTCTGTCAAGGCGTACGAAGGCCAAATTTTATTACCAAACAAGCATAAAGAGCCCATTGAGAGATTCTACAATGGCCACTTGTTGGAGTCTGAAACCTATGTTGGTGGCCATGTGGAATCTTTGGAAGCTGGTGTATTCCGTAGTGATATACCTTGTGACTTCAAAATAGACCCAACCGCCATAGAAGAACTCATTGGCAATTTGCATAATTCTATCAAGTTCTGCATTGAAGTTGAAAATGGGAAACTGGTAGATGAAGTGGTGAACTACGATGAAATCTATCAACAAATCGAGAGTCTGTTGTTAGAATTGAAAGAAAACCCTGTTAGAACTGAACAACCTTTGATTTACCATGTGGATGTTGCATCCATGTACCCAAATATCATGACATCAAACAGATTGCAACCAGATTCAATGAAGTCTGAAGAAGACTGTGCATCGTGTGACTTTAACAGACCTGGTAAAACCTGTGATCGTAGATTACCATGGTCTTGGAGAGGAGAGTTCTTCCCTGCTCAAATGAATGACTACGGTATGATTAAGAGAACGTTGCAGAATGAACTGTTTCCTAACCCCAGATCCTGGCTTCCACCTAGAACTTTTGACGAGTTGCCATATTCTGAACAGGCAACCTTGATCAAAAAGAGGTTGAGTGAGTACAGTAAGAAGGTATACCACAGATTGAAACAATCAGAGGTTGTTACTCGTGAAGCTATCATCTGTCAGCGTGAAAATCCATTCTATGTTGACACTGTGAGATCTTTCAGAGATCGTCGTTATGAATTCAAAGGTTTAGCTAAAGAATGGAAAGGCAAGGTTGGAAAAATCGACAAGAGTGATGCTATCGCAAAAGATGAAGCGCAAAAAATGGTTGTTCTTTACGATTCATTACAATTGGCACATAAGGTTATCTTGAACTCTTTCTATGGTTATGTTATGAGAAAGGGATCTCGTTGGTACTCGATGGAAATGGCAGGTGTAACTTGTCTTACTGGTGCTCACATTATTCAAATGGCCAGAAAGTTGGTCGAGAGAATTGGGAGACCTTTGGAATTGGATACTGATGGTATTTGGTGTATCTTGCCTAAATCATTCCCAGAGAACTTTAACTTGAAATTGAAGAATGGAAAGAAGATTTTCTTGGAATATCCATGTTCTATGTTGAACTACTTGGTCCATCAGCAGTTTACGAACCACCAGTATCAAACTTTGGATAACCCCGAAACTTTCAAGTACAAGACGAGATCTGAGAATTCTATTTTCTTCGAGGTTGATGGCCCTTATAAAGCAATGATTTTACCAACGTCTTTGGAAGAAGGTAAAAACTTGAAGAAAAGATATGCCGTTTTCAATCACGACGGTTCGCTAGCTGAATTAAAGGGATTTGAGTTAAAGAGAAGAGGAGAATTGGGGTTAATTAAAACGTTTCAGTCGGATATTTTCAAATTGTTCTTGGAAGGAGACACATTGGAATCCTGTTATGGGGCTGTTGCAAAGGTAGCTAACAACTGGTTGGATGTGTTGACAACTAAAGGCGGGTCCCTTGGTGATGACGATTTGATCGAACTTCTTAGTGAGAATAGAAGCATGTCGAAACCCTTGAGTGAGTATGAAGGCCAAAAATCGTCCCCTATCACTACTGCTAAGAGATTGGGTGAGTTTTTGGGAGAAGAAATGGTGAAAGATGCTGGGTTGGCAACCAAATATATCATAAGTGCTAAACCCGTAGGGTCTCCCGTCACAGAAAGAGCGATCCCAGTTTCCATTCTTTCATCTGAGAAAAAGGAATACTTTTTGAGAAAATGGCTTAAGGACCCTTCCTTGGATAAGTTTAGTGTTCGTGATATTATTGATTGGGACTATTATTCTGAACGTTTGGCATCTGTTGTTCAAAAAATCATATCTATTCCAGCAGCCTTACAAAAAGTAAAGAACCCTGTGCCCCGTGTTCCCCATCCAGACTGGCTTAGAAAACAAATCATGACAATGGAAGATAGCAAGCAACAGAGTTCTATAGCTGCATTTTTTGGAAAATCAACCAAGGAAGAAGAACTGAAAAAGAATGTTCAAGCAATAAAGGACATTGAAGATTTTGGAGAGTTGGACGCAGGAATACCCAAAGGTAGAGTCAGCAAAGTGACATCTCGAAAGAGAAAGGGGATGAGGAATACCGTGGTCGACGCAGAAGAAGAAGAGACAAACAATGCAATTTTGCGTGGCCCCTGTCCTCCAATGACAGAAGATTATGAAGGTTTCATAAGGTACCAAAGAGCAAAATGGACCGTTCAGTCGAAAAACAGAGACAGCAGAAAGAAGTTATTTGGATCCAACTCTGAGACCTCAAGTAGATCGACGGTTGGAGGAATTTTACGTAAGCAAGCGGAGAACGTTGCTGGTACAGATTGGGAGATCTTGCAATATAAATTGGATCATACAAAGCCAGGAGATCTCAAAGTGCACGCACTGGTTGGAGGGAAAGTGCATTCGTTCACATTCCGTATTCCAAAAAAGATATTTGCAGCATTTAAGTCGCAGATTTCGCCCAGACTGGCAATTAGTGGCTGCGAAATTGAAAAATCAAATGCAATTTTACCCAATGGGCATGACGGTTCTAACTTATACAAATTGACAATGCTGGAGACAGTGTACAACGAAGAATTGACCAATTTTGAAAGTATTTTGCAGGATTCTAATTTGTTGGGGTTGTATGAAACCCAAATTGGATCAATCGAGAGAGCTATTATAGACATGGGTAACATTGTGAGATTTGACGACACAAGGGTTGGTGCGTTGGGTAGAGGTCTCAAAAATGGATTCTCTCCAAAGGAGTTAATCAAGGTTGAGAAGAAAGACTATTTAAAGAGATTTGATATGAAAATCATGTATTTGCTTCACATTGTCACTAATGGATATGAATTGTTCACGCTCTTTACCTCGTGGGACAACCAGACTCAAATGTTTATCTTGAAACCTTCGAATAACGCTCAGGAGTTACCTTCTAACATGAGCAAGATTTACAAAGAAATTTACGACATGAAGAAAGACAAACTCTCCAAACATTTTAGGATAATAGACTACCCTGAAGATATGGATTTCGACACGACATACTACAGTTCCAAACTGAAGTTGATAAAGAAATTGAACCTGACGATAGGCAAGATCCATGAGAGCAAAAGCAACAAAGTTTTATTTGCCATCCAATCGCCTTATTCAAAAGTTGTATTGAATGTGATGCCAGCCACAGCTGACTTGCCAACCGTGAAAATGAATATCAACGAGTTCTCCTTGCCTGCTATTGGCTGGCAATCGTTGATATCCAAAAGGGTTATCAACCACTACTTTGTATTAGCATCCTGGATAAAAAACCTCATTTCTTTGTCTCAGTATGGTAATGTCCCATTGTGCAACTTGCAAATTGAAAATGTTGGTTACTTAATTGATATTGAGTACGCAAGAAGATTATCTTCTAACAATATCGTCCTTTGGTGGTCAGGAAACCCGCTTCCCGATCACGGAGGATTTGAAATGGACAAGTCGATTGATTTCGAAAACCTAGAGTTCCCAACCATCAACAACCCAGAAGTGTATGAAACCGCGTGTCTTGAAGTCGAAATCGGTACTTTGACCATAAACAGTATTTTGACCAGCTCATTGATTAACGAGGCAGAAGGAACCGACTTAGCAGATGACATGGTGCAGTTTGATACCAATAATGGAGCGTCGACAATGGCCGAAGACTCATTTTCAACACCTGCTTTGAACATATTAAGAGCAATGGTCAAAGACTGGTGGGACGACGCGTTGAAAAGCAATATCAATGCTGACTCGATGATGAACAACTTGGTGACTTGGGTACAAAGGAACAATTCGTACCTCTATGATTTTGCCTTGCACTATCACGTACACAACTTGGCAACGAAGGCTTTGTTACAATTGATTGGAGAGTTTCGGAGAATGAACGCGCAGGTGATCTTTGCGAACAGAAACAAAATGTTGATTCAAACATCAAAGATCTCTGTTGAGAACTCGTATGCCTACGGCCAGTATATCTTAAAAGCTGCAAGAAGTAAACCCTTGTTCAATTTTTTAGACTTGAAGATTATCAAATACTGGGATTTGCTCGTTTGGATGGACGAATACAACTATGGAGGAAGAAGCTGTGATGAAATCACTGAAATGGATGAACAGGACTTGGGCTTAACTAATCAATGGCAAATCAAGAAATTCTTGCCAGATATAGTTGAAGGAGAGTTTGAAGATTTCATTATTATATTTTTGGATTCCTTGACCAAACAGAAGAATGCAATGCTTACTGGAGGCACACAGTTTTCGACACAGAGAGTGACGCAGATAGCACACATTCTCAGAGGCCAGAAGAAGTTGGCGTCTGGCGAAATGAACGGCTCCAATGGAGAAGAAATTAATGAGGACGATATCAAAAACGGCGTTGTGGAGAACTTTAGAAAGCAGTTGCAGAAGACAGTTCAAAAGTTGTACAAACTTCAAAACAATTCGATAATCAATCCAGACTTGGCAGAATCGTACAAGTTCCCCAAACTCCCTGGGTCCCATTTGCTTATGAAGAACCCTACTTTGGAGTTAGTCAAATTCTTGTGCTCTATCTTCAGTTTATCCAAAAAGAGAACTATTGAGGTCCGGTTGTTAAGAAAGGAGCTCTTGAGTATCTTTGACGTCAAAGAGTTCAGTAATGAAGCCAACTTTAGAAACCCAAGCACGTCGTTGAAGGTTCCTCATGTTATATGCGACTATTGTAGTTTTGTGAGGGACATTGACATGTGCCGTGACGCAGAAGAAGATATTTGGAACTGTTCAAAGTGCAGTAAGAGCTACAATAAAATCGCAATAGAGGAGGAACTCATAGCTCAGTACCACCAAGCTCTCACCAAGTTCTACAACCAGGATTTCAAATGTGGCAAGTGCAACCAGATTAGAGGCAACAACATGAGCTTGTTCTGCAAGTGCTCAGGCGAATGGGTGGAAACAGTCAACCACGTGGATATAGAGAAGAAACTTCACGTGTTTTCCCGCGTGGCAGACTCATACAACTTGCAACTCATGAAAGAGTTGATAGAGGAGTATACATACTAAATAGAAAAAACACGTGATTACATATTCACTCGTATTTTTGATAAAACGACTTACTGAAAAGTTTATGATTATGACGGTAGATGGCTTGGAGTCTGTCAGAACGCTTGTGCGATGCAGAGAATCACAGATTGAGCTTTTGAATGCCTTTGTTTCGAAGGATACGCGGCTACTGGCAAGCCTGCTCATCGTCCATGGATACAAATCAATCGGAAAAACATTCACTGTGGAGAAGTTCTTGAAAGCAATAGACATAAAACACTCGGTAATCAAGTGTGATGAGTGTATAACGAAGAAAATCATGCTACAGAGATGCTTCAAAAGCATCAAAGAGGACAGTGGAGTGGGCCACGACTTCAATGCTGAGCAGCGTTACGGCACTTTGGGAGAGAATTTTTCGAGTTTTGTTACCATGCTCGAACAGTTTGTCGAGCTATCTGGCTATAGTGAGCAGCATGTGCTAGTGTTGGACCGGTTCGACCAGTGCATGGAATCAACAGACGATATCTTCCCAGCTTTTGCCAAAATTAATGAGCAATCGAGTGTCCAGAACCTTACTGTGATATTTGTAATATCCACAGATATACCGAAAGATATTGTCACAATGAGTCTACCTCTTGTGTATTTTCCAAACTATAATGAAGACGAGCTCACTGAGATACTAGAATCATCGCAGTTGTGCATTTTTGGGGACGATGAATTGGATGCAAATCCACAGAGTTACGAGTTCTGGAAACAGTACATCAAAATCATTATCGACTTGTTTTACGTTTACACGGGTTCCGACATGAACCTCTTGATGAACATTAGTCTCCGGTGCTGGGACCAGTTCATAGAGCCTGTTTTGCAGGCGAAATTCCAGTTGACTGACTTCTTGAAGGTATACAGGGAAAACATACATTTGTTCCAAAACGAGAGCTTGATGAACAACTCTTCCTTAAAGGAGTACCCCAGCATGGAAGAAGAACAACAGTTGGAGAACGAGAGTGTCCAGGACTTACCAGAGCACTCCAAATTCATCTTGATTGCTTGCTATCTTGCCTCGTTTACCGAGCAGAAGAACGATTTGCACTATTTTTCCAAGGTCAAAGCAGTCAAGTACAAGAAAAGAGCTACTGCGGAGGGAAAAAAGAGCAAGAAGCTGATGAGCAGAGATGATATAGATGCGAGATTGCTTTCGCCTAATTACTTTGACTTGGAGAGAATGTTGGCTATTTTGTCTGTGATATATAGAAGCCATTCGCTTACATTGACCAAGTCGGAGGTGAGGAGATATGATGACACTTTTGAAGATAAAAAGGAAGCTGAGAGGGCCAAGTTCACTTTGAGCAAGAATATTGATTTGAATAACCAGCTTGCAACGTTGTTTTCGTTGGGGTTGATCAGTAAATCTGCCAATTCTGATATTTTAGGTGCTAGGGTACGTTGGAAGTGTAATTTGAATTGGATTGCAATTGAGCAGGTTGCAAAAGAGTTGGAATTTCCGATAATGGATTATTTGACTGACGATTAGAATAATGTATAGTCTAGACAATTACTTAATTGTAATTAGAATCATTTAATTTGGTTATATAATTATATTCCTTCTCCATTGAAGCATTTGCAATGATAATTTAGTGATATCCAAAGGCGCGAGTTTTGGGTTACTAAGCAGAATATCGGTTCAATTTATCAAAGGGCAGTTGATTCATATCAATGATAATTCTTCAGTTTATTAAAATACTTAAACATCCCAATTATTACTAGCCTCTCACTTACTAGCAAATAGTGTTAAACCTTTCACATAAATATCGTAGACATTATAATACATAATATACATCCAATGATCTTGAAGAAGACTATTCAAACTTTATCGTTGAGACATGCACAAATGCGTCCTCACCCACTCTTCTCACTTCAACCTTGTCCTCAAAATATGTTGTCTTCCAGTGGTCCATTTCATATGCTGAATAAGGACCATAAATGTCCTCCTCTCCTATCCACCTGAACTCCCACACTTTCTCATTGTAATACGAATCTTCCTTCTCCTCTTGGTTTTCACCTTTTTCAGGGCCTTCATCCCTTTCTAGGACTCTCTCATTCAAATCTCCAACTTCCTCAAACTTACGCTTTATTCCTTGCTTATAGGCGAGCCCGCTCTCCTGTGCATACAACCTCATAAGTTCTTCTCGAGACATGTCATACGTCTCAGTCACTGACTTCTCATTGACGAGAAGCTCGCACAACTCCGTAATTCGCAACACATGTTCACGATGCTCCTGATTCTCCAGGTCTTTCTTCTTCGTATTTTTCTTCTTCTTAGGGTTCAATCTTGCTAATGCTTCCATCGGGGTTTCACTAGGTTCCAAGATCTCAATTAACCCGAACAACAAGTTTTCCGATGAGTCAATCATCTCAGTCCTCAGTTTCGACTGTTCGTCCCGTTTGCGCTGAGCAATGGCTGCTTTCTTTATATCCGCTTTCTTGTAGTCTTTAATCCAGCCATCCTCCGCCTGTACTTCCTCCTCTTCATTTCGCATAAAGTTACCATCCACATCAAATTTACCGTCCTCCAAGTCTTGCCTTATACTGAAAGCTTCTAGTTTGGGTTCCTTCTTTCTTACAATGTCTGTGTCCAACTGCTCTATATTGGTATAGTATGCGTTTTCCTCTTCTGATGACTCGTCTCGAGAGGAATTTATAGTGGGAAGAACGGCATCATCTTTATTTCCAAACTCATCCGGTTTCTCTAGTTCTTTTTCAAACTCTTCTATGTCTAGTGTTTGGGATTTTTGAGGTTTGGTTTCTTTAGGTTCGTCATTATCACTTGCAAACATATCATCGTCATCATCGTCTTCCTTTTTGGAATCGACTTTAGGTTCATCTTCTGAACCTGAATCCGAGTCATAATTCAATCTTAAGTCGTTCTTATGCTTTTGTTTGTATCTTCTAGAGTTTCCAAGTCCGTCATCAACTACCAAGTCTGGGGCTTCTTCGTCAGACATTTTTGAATAGTACTTGAATTTTAGTTCTTAATCTTGATCTGATGGAGTATGGTTTTCTCTAGCCAATTCTTCTCCTCCTCAATTATATCTCCTTCTTCTTGATAATCCAAATTCAGTATATCAGTCACTTTCTCCAAACATTTATGATCTGAAATTTTGAGATGAGCACTAAACATGACAAATGAAATAGATATCGAAATAAGCGGTATAGACACCGACGAAGTGCTAAACTTGGAACAAGAATATTACCAGAAAGGATTTGAAGATGGCAAAAACCAGGGAATAACAGAGCAACTCATTGAGGGTAAAGAATATGGGTACCAGACAGCTTTCCAGAGGTACTTGATAGTGGGATATATCCAAGGATTGGTCAGTGACTGGACAGCCAATATCACCTCGTATTCGAACATCAACGGATTTGAAAACCATATAAAACAGTTGAAGGACCTCATTGAGGATATTCCGATCACCAATGAAGAATCACTGGTAGCAGAGTTTGAAAAGCGGATCAACAAAGCAAGAAACAAGTTGAGAGTGGTGACTACAATCAGTAAGGAGAGCTGGAAGATTAATAAGCTAGATGATTTATTAAAGGAGGTTGGAGGACAGACGCAAATTAGCGAGGATGTAGATAATATGTGGTGAGTGGAGTAAGTTGATGTTTTAAAAGTGTTATATTGTGAAGTTAATTGAGTAATTCGGCTCTTTAATTTGCTGTTGGTTGTGTGAAGTAGCAGTTTAAATTGCTGTTGCTGTAGTTCTTTAATTGCTGTTTGTTGCAATTTCTGGCAGATCCCAGTTTCATTCGCGTTTTGTTAAATATTATCTGTTTAATTTTCTGAGTATTGAATATTTAATTTTGCAGTTGGTGAATTGAATGTTGGTGAACGGAATAATTGTACAGTTTAATTGGGCAGTTGTGTCGATTAGTATTGCTGACTGTTGCTTTGGTTGAAGTTTCAATGTTTTAATGGTAAATGTCAATATCTATTGACAATGTCAGTTTTAATTACCCGATGCCAAAACTAAACTTAATTAATAGTCTCGAAATGAGTAATGCGTTAGGATAAGTTAAAGTTCAAAATGTTATACGTCAAAAAGTAGCGATACCGAGTTGCAACTTAGAATTGCGAAATCGAGATTAGCGAAAACTCGATTTTCAAACATGTACATCTCCAGCAAAAGGGCGAGACTTAGAAGTGAAATCGGTTTTCTGTTTCTCTGTCAATGTCTCTGTATAAAACCGAGCGCATGTTAAACTAAGCGCAGCAAATGTTTTCATTTTCGAACTCGAGCACACCTTTGCGAGAACGTCGTTTGTTAATTGAAATGACTCAATTTCTTTCAAGCTTATTTAGCAATATCAGCAAAATCTCAGTTTTCATGGTCCTCCAGTCATGGGAAAATGAAAATTCGGTTTTTGTATTCCGCTCCACTGAATACCAGGCTTTCAGACACAATAGGAGAGTAGATTCTGAGCGTAGCGAGGATTTTCGAGCAATAGTACAGTCAATTGCTAGCATCACCCGGTTTTCAAACTCTTCCAATTCAGGATCAGATTTCACACTCCTATGTGCGTACTGAAATCTCAGCTTGAGGGCTCCACCGAGGGTAGTGAGGATTTTCCTGTAGTAGGTAGGGAAAACTCACTAGTTGGCAAAAGGTCGTTCTTATCTTTTAGGGTAGCGAAAACGTCACTAACTTCGTTTCAATGATTGTTCGTGCATACCGAAGGCTACTTTCAATTATGCTTTACCAGCTAAGTTACGAAACATTGCAGATTTGAAAATCTCAGATATTTTCAAGGGTTTTCAGTAGGAGATGAAACACTCTCAACGCTTTAGATGTTTGAGCGTGCTCAAAACACAGTGCTCAGTCAAGTTTCTCGAGGTTTGAGAGCGAAATCATCGCAACGCTCGGATTTCAAGCAATAAGAAAGTGAACACCTGGTGATCGGTGATTCTTCCAGTAACAGAATAGTTAAAACACTCGCTCGTGCGCAGTGAATTCTCAGTTCCCTCAAAATTTCCATTAATAGGAAAGGCTAATGATGCATTGAGTTCTCGTTCGTTCGATTCTAACCTCACATCGCTCGGTCCTTTTAGCGATATGATAGTGAAGGCACTTCCTTGATAGAGCTTCAACCTCGCTTCGATGATTCCCAGAACAGGGTAGCGAAACTCGTTTCTCGTTCGATTAGTTCGAATATCCAGCAATAGTGAAACCGCCGCTACGCTTAGATCACAACTTGCTCACTGAAACACTGTTCTCAATTCTGCTTCTGCAACAAGAATAGCGAAGTACTCATTTCTTCCAAGTTTTTCTGGTAATAGGTGGTGAAATGCCTCGGAGCGCTCAGTTCCCGCATTGCTCGAATCTTTCAGGGATAGGTAGTGACATCACTGAGCAGGGGCTTCCAGTAATAGGACACTGAAAACTTAGTTTCGTTCAAATTATCCTTTGCCTCGCTCGATTCAACCAGGATAGGATAGTAAAACCTTCGATTAGGTCTTTCAATAATGTGAAAATGAACGCTCCTGTTTTGCATGTCCTTCCAGCAATAGGATAGTGAAAACATTCGCTTTGGTCTTCCAGCAGCAGAATAGTGAATACTCTTGCTTTCCATGTTCCTCCAGTTATAGGATAGTGAATAAACTCTTTTCGAAGGTTCTATAGTGTGTGTCTTTCGCTTTGCAGATTCTTCAAGTAACTGCACCGTGAAAACCCTCGATGCACTTGGTTCTTGCTTCATTCACTCATTCCAGCAGTGGGTTATGGAATCCTTACTTCCCCCGGTTCTTGCAGTATACTAAAAGCTCGCTACTTTTGGGTCTCGCTTCGCTCGAATTTTCCGTTAATAGGTTATGGGATCCTCGATCCGCTCGGTTCTTCGTAACCCTCGCTACGCTCGGGGCTAACCTCGCTTCGCTCGGCTAGAAAGCAAAATCAAAATCCAACAACCTCCTCCCCGACTCCAACCTATAACTCAATATCCCCCCCAACGGACAATCGTTCACCCCCACGACCAACTCCTCCCCCCCATTCTCGATCGGCGCAAAGTTCAAGCCCGTGCACTTGCCCACGTAGTCGATCGACTGCACGCGCGGGATCTCCCCCCCCTCCAAGTCGTCCAAGCGCACCACGCCAATGTGGTCCAACGACTCCGCCCACGCCACGTACTCCCCCGTGTAGCTGAACTTGCAGTTGCGAACCGGCCCGCCCAACGGCACGCGCGCCCGCGCACCGAGCGACCCGCTCCACGACCACGTCGGCGCGCCCGTGTTCCTGCGGTCCCAGAGCTTCACGGTGCCGTCCTGGTTGCCAGTCACGAGCACGTTCTCGTCTGCCGGCGACCAGTCGCAGCTGAACCCGTAGTCGGTGTGCCCGCGGAACCGGAGCAACTGCGCCGTGGCCACCACCAGCACACGCCGGTCCACCATGTACGAGTCCGCACTGTCGCCGGTGACAAACACCTCGTGCGCAGACCGCGGGTTGGTGGCCGCACAGTTGACTGCAAATTCACAGCGCATCACGTTGCGAACGCTGTGCCGACTTCCAATGTCCACCACGCGCATCGTTTTGTCGTTTGAGGATACTATGAGTTGTGAGTTGCGCTCGTCTATAATGATATGGTTGGTGATGCCGTCGCTGTTAGACGTAAGGTGGTACTCTCCAAGTACATTATCTGTAACTGTATCAATAAGGATATAACCACCTTCAAAGGTTCCACATGCAAGTAGTGTATTTGTACAACACATTGTGGAAATTCTGTTGTTGGAGTTTTTGGTCAATTGTCGTGAGTCTGCTAAACAGTCGACACTAATTTGCAGCAGCAGCAGCAGCAGTCTGAGTCTATTCACTCGAAAATACGTATAAACCTCATCACTCTCCACTGTATTTACCGTTTGTAAGTTAAAATCGTGATAATAACTCAGAGGATAGTATATTCCCCTAGCGAGATCAGAGCCACAGCACACCAAATTTCGTAGCTGAAAGTGGGTAATGTGCAACTTCAACTTGCTGTAGAAGCGATGGAAGCGGAAAAAGTCTGTGACGAGGCAGTTGTGCGGCCTCACCTCCTCTAGCGCGCGTTTTCGCGACCGCGGCACGTTGTAGAACCACTGGTGCTGGCTGACCCGCGCACGGTCCGCGTAAAACTTGTCCCTGAGGCCCGGTGGCCACCGGATGCCCTGCAAGTCCGTCCGCTCGAGCAGCGTGATCAGCAACGGAAGCTTATCCTCGCGGTACTTGAGCGAGTTCAACACGCTCAAAATGTCCTTCTTGCTGAGGTGCGAGTGCGGGTCGTAGAGGAGGTTGTAGAGGAACGTTAGCGATTCCGATTGGGTGAGCTCGTACTCGTGGTGCGATAGCAGGTTTTGTGCGGAGGTTGTGTCGGAGTCGGAGGATGGTGAGTCTGGTGTGCTGAGCGTCTGGGATCCTCCTTCGTCCGCGAGCTGGTAGTACTGGCGGTGTGGTTCTCTGAGCGCGGTGTCGGTGATTTCCAACTGCTCGCGAGATAACTGGATGGCCATTATGTAGGAAAATGGTTTTGTCTCTGGTGTGTGGTTTGGTTTTGGTGGCAAGTGAATGGGTGGTTATAGATTTTTTTGATTTTTCGATCTGGTGAAATGATAGTGGGGACTTGAACAGAATAAATGAAGAGGGAGTGATAATTATGAATAATAAGAGTTTAAGAGAGAATGAGAGTGGAAATGATAGTGAGTATGAGAATAGAAAAGATATTGAATATGAGAATAGTTGTGAAAGTGAGTGAGAATAATTATAGAAAATGATCAGTGGATATGAATTGTAAGATAGTGAATAATTAGGATAGTAGTATGTTGAACTATTAGAACGGTAGTGTAAGAAAATAATGAGAACGGTGTAATGATAGTGAATAATGAGAGTAGGATGAGAGAAGGAATGATAGAGAATAATGAGAAAAGTAGTAATTTTGGGTGGAGGAACAATAGTATTGATAGAGAATAATGAGTGCAGTTGATCCTGAATACTGAGAACTGTTGATCCTGAATAATGAGACTGTTGATACTGAACAATGATAATAGTTGCCACTGAATAATGATAACAGTTGATAATGAATCATGTTACTATTGATACTGAATAATGAGTATAGTATTATACCCTTCACTCAACTCAAATCAGATATCATCACCTTCTGAAACTCATTAACAGGTACCTTCAACTCTAATTTGATGACAACACATAATGAGGTGACTTAATGTGAAAGTAGAGAAACAAATTATGGATTTCTAAACTTACAATAAAGTACTGATAATCTAAGATCATCTGGCCATTTCTCTCAAATCCTTCCTCAGCTGCAAAAACATAATTTCCAAGATAATGCCTTCTGCATAATCATCCAGTTTCAGTCTGTTTCATTCAGTTAGGTGGCTACCAGGTAGTTCTCCTCAAACAATTGCTGAAACTGCATTCAATTGTCTAAGATCAGCACCCTTTTGGTTCCCTTGTATTTTGGTGAGCAATTTGTGCCTTCATTGTGGCGCTCATAATCCGTCCGAACGATTATAAATTGGGATAATTTGGCCGATTTCAAGTCCATCAAAGATGCCTCATAAATACCAATTCGACGTTACTATGACCTGCTCGGGGTGCTCGGGTGCGGTGAGCAGGGTGCTCAACAGGTTGGAGGGCGTCTCGGACGTGGACATCTCGTTGGAGAAGCAGACGGTTGACGTTACCACCCAGGATGCTTTGGACTACGACACGGTTTACAACACCATTGCGAAGACGGGAAAGAAGGTTAATGGTGGCAAGACTATTGAGTAGGTGTAAGCATGTGAATGTTTGGTTGTGAGGAGTATATTTGAATAAAGAGTTTTCAATGAAAAGTCAAAAGATTGAGAAATGTAGTGGAGAGGAATGTTTGATGGTCAAGATGTTTTATGATTTGTAGTAGAGTGGTGTGGATTGAGTAGACTAAATTTTGAGTGGAATTTGAAATACTTTGAATCTGTTGAATTCTACGACCTAGATGGAAATCACTACTAAACAAAATACTTGAAATGACTATACGCATTTCTATTTATAAAACACATTTGGAGTTCGCATGATATATGAATTGGTTTATTCTCAATGTTTAGTTGCAGCCAGACTATACCACAGAAGTTCCATGATAATTCTGTATTCTCAATGTTATATTTGCAGCCAAACTATACTATACCACAGAAGTTCAATGATAATTCTGTATAACTTCTTTGTAGAGAAACATACAAAAGCTTAAACTTCATTCCCTCGCTCAATCTAAAGCTTTTGCATGAACGTGCAAACACTCCTCATTCACTCCTGCTAAATCTTCTAGTTTACTAGTATATCCCCAAAACCAATCATGTATTCTTATATATTTCAGATAACATTCGCATCCTGATATCAACATCATTCATATCCTGATAGCTGCACCATTCTTTTGTTTTCTTGCCATCATCCTGATATCACATTTTTAAATCTTATATATTCCTGATATCAACAATCTCATTGATATACATATCCCTCTTCTCACTCAGCTCAAAAACATTCTGCAACATCTTACACAACTCACTAGTCTCAACATCATGGAGCTTTCCCTCATTAAACCTCTCCATTATGTCAACCAAACTACTCTGCAACAAAAAGTCGATGTTGTCCAACTTGTTGAACGACCGTAGGTTCGTCGTAGGCTCTCCAATCTCCATCAAGAACGGTCCCGTCACATTCCGCAACTGGTTGATCACCAGCGAGATCTTCTCCGACTGCGTCTCGCCAATGTCCAGAAGCCGGATGATCGCCTTTATGGCCGAGAAGTTCACACACTCAGAGAGGTTTATCACCAACTCCTTGAATTTGCCTGCGTTTGTTTCTTTCAACAGCGACAACCCGTTGAAAAGCCCGTAGAGCTCGCCTGTGAGGTTGTACACGTTGTCCTCGAACTCGTCCTCGCCGTAGTCGGTGATCACCAACAACTCGTTGATCACCCTTTTGATTTTCTTGTAGTATTCTATCACGCTCTGGTTGAACTCGCCCGACACCAACGTCATGAAAACCCCAACCCCCGTGTTCTGCGAGAGGTACTGGAAGTCGTTGTACATGAGAAAGCTCTCGGATGCCCTCGCGTACTTCCCCATGGACAACGCAAACACGGTCGATATCAACAACGGGCTGATTTCGCCGTAGCTGCGCATGTACAGGCTGATTATGGGGGCCAACTTCTGCGCAACCAGGCTGATTTTGACCGTCTGAGTCTTTGGTTCTTCGTCTTCATCCCAGTCTGCATCCCATCCATCGTCCCAATTATCTTCGTCCTCCTTTTGTTTCTCCATTTCTTCCTCCACCTCAACCTGCCAGTCCTGTAACTTGACCAACAGCTCCGCTGCGAACACATCTTTAATCTTCTCTATGAATTCATTGACGTTGGCATTGTTGTAGATCTGGTGCAAGTCGGCTTCGATGTTCTCCACACTAACGTCTTGCACAGGAACTTCCAGGGCCAACTGCTTCAAGTGCGTGATCTTGTCCAAGTCAGCCGCAACAGACGAAATGTGCTCGTGAACATGCTCAGAGGCCGCTTTCGAGATCTTCTGCTTCAATTCGCTCACGTCTATGCCCACTTTCCCCAAAAAGACGTGCAATCCGTACAAGCTCTCAAACACGTCTGTTTCAGCATCTTCAAGCCTGACGGTTTCGTCGCCCTCCTCGCCTACCAACTTGAAAGTCTTTTTCCCAGTGGAAATCTTCTTTATTTGAGCCAGCCAACTGGCCTTCAAAACCCTGTAGTTATCTAGCGTGATCAGGTTCTTCACCACCAAGTTGTTGAACTCATGTAAAATGTAAATGTTGTTGATTTCCAGCTCAGTAACAAGCAACACAACATACTCGTTCAACTGCACGACAAACTCGTCGTACAATCGTGCCACCTCGCTTGTCATCTGCTTCCCATCCAAAATCTTGTCCACGGACTTGAACAACACAAACAACTGCTGGAAGTCGAGCAAGTCGGCAATCTCTTTCTTTTTCCCTAAAAGCTGCTTGATCTGGCCCACCTTCTCGCCCAACTGCTGTTGCTTCTTCAATTGTGAGATTTCCACGTTTACGGAGTCCATCTTCTCCTTCAACTGTGCCAACGTCATTTGCTTGAATTCATCCTGATCTGACTTTCTGCGTCTGAAGTTTGCTACTAGAGTAGGATCCTTGGCAATCGCATCCTTGTGTATAGGCGAAAGCGAATCTTCAACACGTCCCAAGTCTACCTTGTACTGTGACAAAAGGGTGCTAATGGACATACTTAATTTCGAAAGATTTATATTTTTGTAAGTAAAGATTATTACATTTTAAGTCGCATTTTTTAATTTATTCCCATACTAATTACATCAAATCCTCAGTGATATCATCAGCATACTCATCATCCTTGTTCATTCTGTAGATGGCAATGAACATACTGAACGTATTCATGAACATTTCCACACTAATTACATCAAATCCTCAGTGATATCATCAGCATACTCATCATCCTTGTTCATTCTGTAGATGGCAATGAACATACTGAACGTATTCATGAACATTTCCACACTAATTACATCAAATCCTCAGTGATATCATCAGCATACTCATCATCCTTGTTCATTCTGTAGATGGCAATGAACATACTGAACGTATTCATGAACATTTCCACACTAATTACATCAAATCTTCAGTGATATCATCAGCATATTCATCGTCCTTGCTCATTCTGTAGATAGTAATAACCAACTGAACGTATTCATAAACATTCCCACACCAATTAAATCAAATCCTCAGTGATATCATCATCAGCATACTCATCGTCCTTGTTCATTCTGTAGATAGTCATGAACATACTGGTCACATTCAAAGTATTCATAAACCACTCCGGCACAACCCACTGTGCATACTCAATCACATTGAAACTCATGTCCAAAAAGTTACCAATTAATTCTATGTAGAGCATCATCTTGTCAAACTTCAAGTCCTTCAACACCTTTTTGTACTTGCCAATAATGTCTTGATTAAGGGTCGACGCCGACTTGTTCGCAGACGACTTCAAGATCTCCAACTCCAACTTGACTTTCGTTTCCTTGCGTCTCACATTGAGCAATTGCGTTAACGTCTTCTTGATCAAGAAAATCAAAATCACAATCCATAACTTGTTGGTTTGCTTCAACAACCTCACCAAACGTTGGGGGAACATTGGGAATTTCGAGAATAAATGTAAGTTGTCAAGTATGTTTGCGAGTGTTTCCAAAACCTCAACCACTATGTTCTCCAATCTTTTGAAGGAGAACTTTTTGTAGGGAGAATGGACCTTTCTGGCCGTGGGTTTAGTTTCCGTCACGACCTGGCTGTTGGACGTGCCCTTTTTCAAGTCGAACTTGTCGAAAAGTGGCGCGTACTTGGGTTTCGGCGTTGCTGGGAGCCTTCTGTAGTTGAAGTCTGTCTTCTTTGGCGGGTCCAACAACGACTGAAGCTTGTCTAGTTTGTCCTGTGTGATATGCGAGTTGCCCTTGACTTGTTCTTGCTGGGCGAGTCTGATGAGATTATCTATGATGTCTTTCTGCTTGGGTGTGGATGCGTCGATGGCGGCTACACTCTTTGGAGCGTCTTTGGGGTTGTGAGTGTCCGAGACGATGGCGACCATTACTGAGGAAATGTTTTATTATCAGTGGAAAATTTGTTAAACCGCGGATGCAAAAGAGAGTATGACTTTTCGGGTTGGATGGACTGGGGTTGGTGGTTTTACTAGTTGGGTTGTGTTGAGTGTATGTATGATGATAGAGGTTTGGATATGTAGAGAAATCTCCACTTGAAGATGCTTATTTTTCATTTAATTAGTTTTACTGCTGTTCCGAGGGTATTAATTTGCAGTATTTTGGACCCTTGAACTACATTATTCATGCGATATCTATCATTTCTTTATAGTAATTGGTGTCAAACCAATAGCTTAACACATTTCTCTTTCTAGCTGCTCTTCCAAGATGCACCCTGGCCCAATTGCGTTCCGATTTCTTTCTCACTTTTATACCCCATATCCTACCCATTTTTGTCAATCCTTTAAATTAACTTACTTCCTCACTCAATTTCTTCACAAACCCAGCTAATTCTTCCACAAACTCAGCCTCATCAAGCACCTTCGCGTTGAAATCTCCAAAATCTGCTTCCTTGTTCACATTCAATATCTTGTACGCATTGCTGTACTCAATAACAATTTTGTCCGCTGCAAACTCAACAGTAAGCCTGTACGCACCCTCCTCCAAGGCCTTCAACTTCATTTGCTTCATATCGGTGAACTTGACCATGACGTCATTCAACTGCTGGTACCATCTGCAGAATTCCTGGAACTTGTCTGTTTCACCTTCGCTGGACTTTTTAGTTTCACCCGTAAAAGCCTTGAGATTGGCCAACTTTTCTGTGGCCTTGCTAATCTCTGCATTCTGCGACTCAAGTCGTGCTTTTCTCTCGTCAATGTCCTTCTGCAACCTCTCCAACTCTTCTTTAGTCACCAGCAACTCACTCTTCTTTTCAGAAATCACCTCTTCTATATTCTCAGACTCATTTTTAGGGGCCATGCTACTGAAAACCTCATTGTAGTCACTGGTGGTCCAAGTGGACTCCTCCTCTGCCAAGGCCTTGTTAATTTCGTCTTCCAAACTGGTCAAGTTGCCCACCATCCAATCGGCTTTTTCCAACTTGGCTGTGAAATCACTGTGAAGGTCAATACTCTCATTCGAGATATCCTCCAACTTTCCAATTTCCACGTCCAATTCCTTCTTAAGCTCCTTGAGGTTGGCCTTCTTCTCCAAAGCTTGGCCCTCAACTTCACTAACATCCTTCTCACTCACATCCCCCACAGTCGGAAGCTCGCTGATTTTCCTCAAGAACTTGTCTCTCGTCTCCTGTTCAGAGTAGGCGAACCTCAATCTTGAAAAGACCTGGTGCTGGTATTGGAGTTCTTCGTCGACATTCTGAGGATTGGAAAGCTTTGCGTTCGAACTTTCAAACTCCTGTTGTGCATTGGAAATTGAGTATTTGGACTCCTCCTTAACCTTGTCTAGCTGCCCCTTAAGCTCCTCGGTCATTGTTATTCTTAACACTTGTTATTCTTCTACGCGTCTTATACAGGTTGCAAAAATGTTCACGTGCCTCGACTATTTCTATTTTAGTTGCAAATTTTAATCGTGAACTTGGGGGTTAACAAGTTAGTTGTGTTAAAAGTTGTTGGGTTTGATTAGAGTGCTGGGAAGTGTCTAGAGTTTTCTTCTCAGGATCACCGAACCTACCATCGTTAGGGCCTCCAGTTCTAGACTGTTGTCAATTGTTTTTTATTGTGCAAAGTAAATGCCGTATTAAGTTTATAATTAGGTGTTTGGAAGTCTCTGGCTAGCACCAAATTTTCAGTGTCCAAGTTCTCCATGTCGTTCACATTCATTGGTGATCGTATGACTGTTTGTCTTTTAAGTTGATTCCATGTCTAGAACCTGAGCTAACTCTATATTTCAGGTGTATGGTTGCAACACTTAATCACAAAGTTGTAACATTCTGACACCATAAACTGTATGAACTTTAAAATCTCGAAACTAGTTGCCTTGTTAATAAAACCCCAAAAACAACTACAAGGTTTAAAATCTCCAATTAGCGTCTTAATTAATACAAATAATACATAGTCATTTATTGTACATCTCTTGGTTGAATAGCAATACTCAAGTTCCAAGCTCTGTCGTCTTCAGTCTTGTTCAACTGGTTCACCTTCCAAAGCTCAAGCAAGATCAATTCGTGCATGGCAGGCACCGGGAGAATGTTAAACTCTCCAATCTCCTCCTTCTTCAGATTACCTGAAAGGAACAACAAACTGCTTCTTCTCTCCTTTCCAGAGGACGTGGAGTGAATCGACGCAGCAGAAGATTGCGGTGGAGTGTTGGGCGATGCGCTCGCGCTAGGATGGAGTACGTACGGAATCTGCAAGCTCTCAATGTCAGCAACAATTCTTGTGATCTTCAAGTACTTGTCGATGTTAATGAGCTTTTGCTTCAAGAAGGTGTTGGCTTTCCTGTACTTGGGGTTACCTTCATTCACAAACGTCAAATCCTGCAAAAATAAGGAAAAGTACGGCACAATTGGTATGTTGAACTCGTTGGATATAAGAAAGTTTCTCAACTTGAGTCTGTATGTCGTGTAGTTTTTCTCTGGGTGGATGATACCGGACAAGTACTCGTACAACTCCTTGTACTTTTCAGAGAGTTCAGACCATATCTTGGTCAACCTAGTAATTAAGTGTGATTGTAATGATGTAATGATGGCCGCGAGGGAGTTGAAATTCCTCAAGTACAAGCAAGAGATGGATACCTTCAACCAGGTCTTGACGATGTTGACTCTCATCTTGAGTGTTATTCTTGGCTGCAAAATGGACTCTAAAACGTAGCCCGACAAGCAGTTAGTAAAAAGGAGGGACTGTCTCACATTGGGGGCCAATTTCAAGTTGGCACGTTTGGGTGCATAGTTCTCGTTCAACAACTCTTCAATCTTAATGGCACAGAAAATTTGCGACTCGATGATGGTGAGCTGCTTGGCAATCTCCAAGCCGTTAAAGTCCAACAAGTTGGGCCTGTAGTTCGACAACACCCAGCTCTGGTCACAGATGTTGAACCACCTAGGAAGAATTGCGTTCAACTCCAAGGTTATAAAGTGCTTGGAGTTGATGTACTTTTGCAAGCACCAACTCGTGCCCAAGATAGTTCTGTAGGTTGTGTTGATTTTCTCAATCGTTTGAATTTGGTTCTTGCTGAGCAAGGTAGAGGACGACGACGTCTGGTTTCCAACACCCAAAGGCATTGGTAAAGACATCAACTTCAGACTGCTTGCGGTGGAAGAGTTGGTGTTGATCTTGGACAACTCGTAGCCATCGACCATTGAGAATCTGGACGACAAGTTGTCGCGCGCAGCGGTCATGTTTTTTCTATTACTTCTGGCAGTGGTGATGCTTCTGTTGACCAACTGTTTGGTTGGGCACTTTGGAGCGACCTGCGACTCCACCAAAGGCTTGGACGACAACTTGGCGCCGATTTCAATCAACCTCATGGACTCAACGGGCAAGTGTGCTGAAATGCCCTCGTTGAAGAAATTGATCAAAGTGCTGAGCAAATTGTAGTCCTTTTCGTGCTGCCAGTACGATTCCATCCACATCTGGAACATCTTCACGATCAAACGTCTTCTGTTCTTGATTTTATTTTCCAGCTCTTTTACCATTTCCTCTGTCATTGACTTGTTCCCGACATCAAATCTGTTTATCATTTCTTCAATCAAGTCCAACCCGGACGAAAAGCTCCTAAAGCAAATGAAAAAGGTGGAGACGTAAAAGTAGTCTGGTGGAGAGTTCTCGTTCGTGAGGGTGTACACCAAACCTTTGAACGAGGCACCCAAAAGGTTGCCCTTGGAGTCCACCAACAACTCGTCTTCTTCGTTGAAGATATGGCCGCTGCTGTCCGAGTCTATGAAGGGCTCGAACTCGGAATTGTTGACTGAAAACGTTGAGTCATTAGGGTTTATGAAGCCCTCTTCGCTCAACAAAGCCTTGTGGATCATCGAAGCCCCACCGGGAGTCAATCCTAAATCTCCTGTTTTACCTGAACGCAAGATGGAGTATCTGTTGTACGATCTTCTGTCTTGTGCTGATTTGTTAACTATGGTCTTCAAGTCACGATTCTTGACATTCTGGGTTTGGGCTATTCCGATCGAACACTTTCTGATAAACTCCAACGGTTCGATGCGCATTTTGGAGTAGTCAGGGTATGCTCTTTCCGAGTTGAGTTTGAAGTCGCCTGTGATTTCAAGTAATTTTCTAATCGAAAGAATGGTCAACCCAATAGACTTAATCATCTTTGCGGCAATCTGGATCAAATCACCACCCTCCTGGGTGTAAAAGTAGTCCTGGGGGGGTTCGAGAGAGTTTGAGTGCGCGACGGACCTGGTGGACGGGTTGGCGATAGCTATTGCGTTCATTCTGTCCTCCTCTGTCTCGTTCAACGTCTTCACCACCAAATTTTTCACGCCGGCAACCAAATCACTCACCAACGAAAGAAGCGTGTCCAACGAGTTGTCCAAGTCCGACGGCTTTTCGCTCGAAAAGTCGGAACCGGTTTTCGAAATGAAAAGAAGCTCACGCAAGAGCAAGATGATCTGGTGTGTCAATGACTCGAGCAAATCACACCCAGCAGTGTTATGCTCAATCAAGTCCAAACGGCCGATAATCAACCCCAAGTAGCTGTAGAGCAAGCCGTTGATTTCTGCCACTCTTTGTTTGGCCAACGGGGGGGTGGTGAGTAACGGATACGAATTCATATCGTTTTGAAGCTTCTTTTCATTGTCGCGTTTTACTATTTGTCGACTCTCAACGGACCAAATCTGCAAGAATGCCACCGCTTTTCTGGTCACCTGGTATATCATCAAGGTCAAGATTTCGATTTTGTTGAAGTTGGAGGTGCCCTTGAACTCGTTGGCCTTGATCATCAAGTTGTACCAGTCGGCCAAGAGCGATTTGCGAGTTTTGCGGACGACCGGTCTCTTGGTGACGATTTCGTTCAGCCGCGAAAGACAGTCGGTGTACTGCAACAACAAGCGCACGCCGTCGCGGATGTTGTTGATGACGCGGATCGAGAAGGTGAACTTGCCCTTGCGGTTCTTGTGGCTCAACGGGTTCATCAAAAACTTTCCGCAAGCGTGGAAAAGCGGCTTGAGGTAGTGGCTGTTTGCGATTTTTCCCGACTCATCTTCGACTTCGTCGTCGAAAACCTGCAATCCTTCGCTCACGGCGATCGTGAAGTAGTTCATGGGGATCCAGCCACGCTCCAACGAGTCGATCATGGTGACCTCGCCCCAGCCGGACTCGTCGATGGAGTGCACGAACGCCAAGTCGTCTTTTTCGAAGCTGAGGCAGATCAGCATGTCCGATGCGCTTTGCAACGTGGTCAGGTCGAACGGGTGCATCGCGCGTATGAAGAGCAGTGATAAGTCTTCTTCTTCCTCCAGCGTCAGAAGTGATAAACGCGATGATACCATGTCTTGGGGCGGCGGAATCTGCGGCGAGTCCAACGACGTTTGGTTCTTGTGGTCGGACGGGTCCATGTACGAGATGTTGAGGCCGTTGGGGTACTGCAGAAGCTGGTCAGAGGGCAGTGGCAGTGCGGGGTGGCCGTGGAATGGTTGGGGGGGTATATGATTTAGGTATGAGTTTTCGGGCCCATATGTCTTATTAGTCTCATTAAGATATGTTTTGTCCGTCTCATGATTATAAGCCTTCTCTGTCTCATGATTAAGATACGATTTTTCCATCTCATTAAATCTCGAACTCGAACCCATCTGGTCATACTTCCTCACCAAATCTCTCCGCAACGGCACATCATCCTCCTCCAGTGCTGTTGACAAGTTACTGATAGTCGAAATATCCGAGATCTCACCCGTGTTGATCACATCAATCTGCTGCAGGTGCGGCTTCAGCACCTTCAGCTCGACTTCATCCTCCTTTTCCTCATCATGAACATCGTGGATCTTCTTGTAGTAGAGCGACATTCTGTTTGTGCTTGTTCTCTTGCCCGCATTGTACTGGCCATCGCCATTGACCTTCTCGACATTCTGCTGGAACGCCGTCATGAACAGGTTGGAGTCGCCGGACGGCCGCGACAGCTGGAGCGTCATCGAAAGGCGCTGGAACTTCTTGCTCAACTCCTGCTGCGGAAGCTTGGGCGACGTGGACCGGTACGGCGGTGTCTGGTACTCGGTCTGCCCCCCGTAGAAATCGGGGTCCGGCAACTGGTGCTGCACGGTGTTGTCGAATACCAGCGCGCTGAGGTCGTCCACCAACGGCGTGCGGTCCTCGAGTTGGAGCAGGTCGTTGTACGTCAGGTCCAACTTGGGCGTCACGTCGTTGTCTAACGTCTCAAACGTGTTGTCCTGGTCCAGCTGCAAGCTCTCGATGGACGGCTGCCGCAACAACGACTTGTTAATGGACAGGAAGCTCATAGTGGAGCTTTTGCGTGAGATCGAGTTGTATTGCGGCTGTGCGAAGAGCGATCCGGTGCTCAGCTGTCTGCTCAAGGCGCGATCGTCCTCCGCCAACGAGTGCGTGCTCAGCTTCCTGCTGAGCCCGTCTGTTGTGCGGTACGACTGCGCGGTCTGGAAAGTCTGCTGCGAGTGCAGATGCGGTGGATCCAGCGTGTGTTGGTCGTGGGCCGGCTCGTACGCCAGCTCAGGGTACACGCTTGACAGCATACTCTGGTGGCTCGCCTTGATGTTGGGCTGCGGTTGGAACATGGGTAGGGAAAACACTTTTGATTACTTCGTTTTTCGTGCAAATAAGAGGTGGGTAAATGTGAGTACGCTCGGTATTTCTGGGTCCGCTAAAAAGATGGCGCTTCTAGCTAGACGGGGCACACCCACCAACAAAGGGTTCGCGATGGACCTACACGTCTGAGGTGTCACGGTTCGTAAATCGTGGTTGCTAGTTGGCGCTTGGTAGTGATGTCTACTGAAGTATGTGGGAGATCGCCATAGGCGGAGTATCGCCCAAAAGGGTTAATGGTTGGATTAGAGGAGCCTTAGATGATAAGGTGTTTGTGGTTTTTATGGATGGCACTTTAGTTTATTTGTAGACTGTTTAGTTATTGTTGTGCGAGTATTTCTAATTAAGATGAGAATTCAAATGACTTTGGCTGTGGGGGGATGTGAGGGGCTGCGTAATGTGATAGAACTGTAAAGAGTGTGAAGTGAGCTGTAAAGAAGAGAATAAGAAGAAGAGAATAAAAGGTGAAATGTAAAGAATACTTGAAAATGAAATATGATTTAGTATTTTCAAGTACAAACTTTATTCATTGATTCCTTGAAAATTAGCACTTGAACGTTAATTATATTTAACGTTATTACGGGCGTTATTGATGCTAATTATGCTGTCCAATTTCATATGTACTAATACTAAGATATTCTACTGAACATCTCATCTCTATTTCAAAGTCATCAATTTCATCTCCACACTTTGCTATGAGCAATTTCAAGCCCCCCCCTATCTTTGGCAGGTTAAGAGTCACTTCGACACCCACCCATTCTTCCCACCACCTCCGACCACACCACCACTGCTCCCACCACCCAAATCCCAACCCAAACCACCCTCCCCTCAATTTTCACCAAACCCACCTTTCAACTTTCTCAGACCCAAAAAAAACTCCAACCCTACCATGCCTATTTTCCGTGACCACCACCAACTCACGTCAATTACCGTGAAAATCAACCAGATTACTGAGTCCGTGAGAGACGACATCGATGACTCTCCAGAATTGTACCTTTCCGACCTCCTACACCTAATCAAGGTGCAGTCAGGCCCTGGTGTTCTGGAAGCACTGCGTGCCGTCCGCAAGAAGATCAAGTATGGCACCACTGTTCTCGAGCAGACTAGGGCTCTAGACTTGCTTGAGTTGCTCGTATCGAACGCTGGCAGCAAGATTGCGCCGCTGATTGCTAGCGACGACAAGTTGGTTGAGGTCTTGCGAAGCATTATGTCTGGAAGAGGCAGGACGGGTGCTGGAAACGCCTACAACAAGGAGGTGATCACCAAGGTCAAGTACATGGCTGTGAACTGGAAGACCGAGCTCGACGGAATGCGTGGGTTTGAGCAGTTGACGCAGTTGTACAAGCTGGGGCCGCGGGCCGCGGCCGTGCACAAGCTGAAAAAGGCCCCCACCAATGTTTTTGCGGCGGAGGAGGACAATTTGCGCGTGGGTTCCAGCTCACGTAATCGCGACTCGACCCCCGATTCCGAAACCTCTGGCACCCCACCTCCTAGTCCCAAACCAGCCCCTCCTCTGAGAGCAAGCAAGCCAAAACCTTCAAGACAAACCTCCTCAAGACAATCCACCAAACCACAAAAAGGCAGAAAATCAAAAAGGGGGGGCATCAAGAGGTTTGCAGACTCCGAGTTTCAGATCCCTCAAATCAACTACACCGTAGAAGCTCCCAAAATCAGGGCACTTATCGCCAAAAGTCACACAGATTCGACGCACTTGAACAACTTGTTGCTCCAGGTGCCTGCAGATTCTGTTCCGGCCGACGATGATGACTGTTACGAAGCGTTCAACAAGTGCAAGTCGGACAGGAGAAAGGTGTTGCGGTACTTGCAGTATGTGGGTGCGGGGGACCCTTCGAAAAAACTGCGTGAGACCTTGGATTTGGACGACGAGTTTTTGGGCTCGCTTATTGTGCTGAATGAGAAGTTGGTGGAGGTTTTTAAGGTGTATGATATTAAGAGTGGTTATACGGAGGAGAATCCTGCGCCTGTGGAGGAAGAGGAATCGTCTGATGAGCTGTATTATTCTTCTGATGATGAGGAGGAGCAGGAGGAGGAGGAGGAGGAGGAGGAAGAGGAGCTTTCGCGGAGGGTTGAGAAGACAGTCATTAGTCCAAAGTTGCCTCCACCGAGACCTGCAAAACCACCTGCTTTGGCGCAGCCTGTGAAGCCTGCGTTGAACAAGATTGATACAAACAGTAGTCTTGCGTCAGATCCATTTGGAGATAACAAGTTTGTGTAATACACTAACTATTTCAAGGATTGTCAATTGCGACTGAGTCATTGAAATGTGAAATGTGAAATGACGAAAAAAATCTAACTAGTAAAACCTTCACGTATTGACATCATTTAACAACTGACATCATTACTCAGATCATTAACCAGAAAGAAACATAACAATGTTTATTCCATGATCTGAAACTCTACAAAATCGAATTATATTTGTGTCAAAACTTTTTGCACCCAAAATTCCTAATTCGTAAAGTTGTACTTTAATTTTGTCTTTATCAGTTTATAGATTCAATACACCATCTTGTAATAACAGAAATGTCTCCCTTATATATTAAAATATTATATTAAAATAGCGCACCTGTTTGTAAATTCACTGGCTAATCATTTTTGTTTTCTAGTCCTTTTTAGACTTTTTAGATTCTGTCTTCTTTCTAGATTCTTTCGTCTTTCTAGATTCCTTTCTCGACTCTTCCACGTTTCTAGACTCCTCAGAATCCTCAGAACGTTTCACATCCTTCTTTACGGTCTTCTTCGCATTCATATTACTCACCGAATAATAAACCGTCCCCCCCAAAACAATAACACCCCCTACTATCTCCTTCACCTCCATCTCATTCTCATACCACCACATACTGATTCCCAAACTGATCACCTTCCGCACCAACAAAACAATCGTCACAGTGAGACTGCTCGTCCTCCCGGCAAGCTTGCTGACACCTCTCACACAGACCAACTGCGAAAGCGTGTTGACCCCCAAGCTCAACAACTGCCTGGGAACCCCAAACACCTTGCTGCCATTCAAAACTGCCTGGATCTCCTGCTTCAACGTAGGCAGAACAACCGCAAAGAGGGGTATTCCCAAAACATGCGTATAAAAGAGCGACTCCTGCCAGTGGCTCCCGTACTTCTTGAATAACCCTTCATTGTGGATCCCCATGAAGGACGAGATAATCGACGTGAACGCAATAATACTCACTCCAATCGCAAATCTGTAGTCCAAGTCCTGCTTAGCTCCAAAATCTATATTGTTCGGCATAGTGATAACGACTATACCCACCGTTATCATCACCGACGAGATAACTTGGTGTAGCGTATAGCGTCTGCCGTACACGAGATACCCCATCACCATCGTAATCACACTCGAACTCGACCGGAATATCGTGTACAAGGGGATGTTGATGTTGAACCTGTACACCTGATTGTTCAATACCAGCACCGTGAAATACACAAGCACCGAAAAGACAAAGTTGTGCAACGGGATGTGGTTCTGCTTGACCCACAAGCGTCTGGCAGAACCGGCTCTGAAATCGCTCATCTCAAATAAGTAGCACGAGATCGCCGTCGCGAGGAACTGGAAGAAGGTGATCACTAGCCCCAACGACTTGCCCAGCTTGTTGCTGGAAAGGATGTTTTCCAAGATGAACACGTTGGTGCAGCACCCGCCGATCACGGGAAACAATACTGGCACCCACTCGCCAAACACAGCGTACGCTAAAGCTCTCTTCATATTACTGTAGCATTTTCGTCTCCTGTCGATTTTCCATTTTTTTCACACCACTTCAAAAGACACAATAAAACAGAACTACCCCATAATAGATCATGGATGCTGGGCAGCTGAAGCGGTACAAGGTTTACCAGCCGCATTTTCTCGGCGCTAATCCGGAGTCTACACTGGGAGCACCGCCACAGGATCAGCCGCTCCCGTTGCCCCCAATTGACGCCTTCAAACTAGATAAAATCTTGAACGGAGCGTTGCTGAGCGAATCGCAACAGGTGATCGACCAGCTAACCAATGTTTTTTCCAACTACCAGACCGATCTCCGCTTGGAGCTCAAGCTGAAGGTGTCGTTGGAGCAGAAAATCCAGTACAAGAACATCCAGTTGAGCAAGATGATTGGCAAGTTGAATAATCACATGGTGCACAGAAAGAAGAAGTACAAGAAGTTGGTTGATTCCGACGATGGGAGTGTTCTTGAGCTGGAGGTGGGTATGTTGGTGTCTTCCGCTGTCAGTTCTAGTGAGATGTTGAAGGGTGTGATGAAAAGGGTTGAGAAGTACAAGGGGAGTGTGAGCAGAGCAAAGTATCCGAATTTGTATGGAATTTTGCACAAGGGTGAGGAAGGGGTTGAAGTGAATGGCGGGATTGAGATTACTGTTAGTGGTGTGGATGATCTAGCCCAGGATGCAACGTTAAGTGGTTATTCTACAGTATCTAGAAGTGTTGATGAAGTAGAATATGTTGCTGAGAGAAGTATCAACCCACCTGGTTCAGACACAGAAATTGTGATTGATGATTCCACGTTTGTCCCAACCAAAAATTGCCCTGTTTTTGTCAATTCCGACTCTGTTAACACTGAAAGTGCTGTTCAACCTGTCGAACCAGCTCCTGAATCTGATTACAAATCCAAAACTAATCCCCTGTCAAATGATTCTGCTATTTCCCTGAATTCACCTCCATCTACTCCACTCAAATCCCAACCTCCTCCTCAAACTCAAACACCAACGAGAACTAAACTTGAAAACGTCACACCAAAATCTTCCAAAAAACTCGAAGAGTTCCCCGACGATATGAACCCAGCACAGTTCGAACTATTTATGTCAACAAGCATATCCAAATACAGAGAACTTCAATCCAGAAGATACTCCAAAAGTGACCCCTTTGAAGCTCGGAATTCGGCATCCTCGTCACCCACGAAGAGCCTTTCCAATGTGCTGTTCAAGAATAACCCTATCAATCTTCTTTATTCCTCGCTCCTTTCAAATCCAAACTACAAAACAGAGGTGCCTTCTCCGATCTCCAAACCGTCATTACCGTTTTCCAAAATAATCAGTGTCAAATCGCCTGCTACCATCAAGCTGACCTACCAGACTTCACATTTTAAAAAATTGAGGATCAATGGATCGCCCATCACGTCGGAAACATACATAAAGCACCCCAATGCGCTCCAAGATGCTAGTTGTTCATGTCATGGCGACAAGGAGGACTCGCCTGCTCAAAAAGCATTGTCAGATACTCTAATGAATATCCACACTCTTAAGCTAGACGAGGATGACGACACGACGTGGAACTCCTCAGGTTTGAACACAGATTTGGACGACGACGACACGGAAGAACTAGATGACCCCAACATGTCTTCTGACTCAACAGACAGCGACACGTACGAACTGGTGGACAACAACATCTACTCAACCAATGAGTTTTACTCTACTTTCAAGAAAGAACAGAAAAGGAAGAACAATGCGAGAAGCGCCGGCTCCAAGCACAGGCGAAGTCTGCGTTTTGCCACGGAGTTGTCGCCCACGCCAAAGCACAAGCCGTCCCATCATACACTCAAGCCTAAAAGGTCTATCTTGAAAACACATTTTGCACCTAAGAATAATCTGCGACTAGCAGCTACGCTCTCGATAGTAACCCCGCCGATAGAAGCATCTAGTCTGTATGACAGCAACTTCAGCAACGAGAGAAGCGGGATATCCGCACTTAACTTAGCATATGACACCACAAACCACTATGAAATCAGCAATTTGAATGCGAGTGGTACCATAATCAATGGTGAAGAGGAGCACGACTTGGCGAATGTGTACGAGGAGCAAGTGGATGAATGGACCAGTAGACGAGCAAAAGGAAATTCAAGTGTTGGATCGATTTCTTTGTTGAAGACGTTTATTCAAACTACTTAGGTGATATAAGGTGATAAGTTGTTGGTGGCTTTAATATTAGCACTTAAAGTTTATACCTGTTAGTCGTACAACGAACTATTCCACACATATGGAAAATTTTGGTTGATAAAACCACCTACGGACAATTTCAAACCGTTGAAGAGGAATATATTTTGGTGAATTGTGAAATCTGTATGATTTGGGTCTGTAATGGAAAAGATCCTACGTAAAATTTTTCCTAAGGGACTTTTGCGCTGTACAATACAACTCGTAATCCCAACTACAATAACAAAAGCGAATAGATAAACATAAAAATTACAACTAAGGTGCGGCTCCAGAATACTTGGCAATCCGTTTTTTTGCACCCAAATCAGAAATTCTGTTGATCTCATCTTTGGTCAACTCAAAATTGAAAATGTCCAAGTACAGCTTTGCTCTATCAAGTTTAGAAGTACTGGTAACAGGAACAATTCTATTCTCATAAGCCCATCTCAAGATTACTTGTTCCTCAGTTTTGCCGTGCTTTTTTGCGACTTCAGCAACATAGACTAGCAAATCGGTATCTTCCTTTTTGTACAAAGCACTCAAAACTCCATAACCTTCAATAACAATGTCGTTCTTCTTGGAATACTCAATGATACCCTCAGTTTGACTTTGCACGTTAGGCGAGTACTCAATCTGGTTAACCACCGGCTTGTACTTTGGGTTGGAATCCAATATCTCCGTCAAGTTGGCAATGTTGAAGTTCGATACTCCAATAGACTTGGCCAAGCCTTCGTCCTTCAACTTCTCAAGGTAGTTCCAGGCTTCAACGAGGGTGAATCCATGGGTTTCTTTTGAGATGAATGGCGAGTGCAACAAGTACAAGTCAACATATTCAAGGTCGTAGTTTTTGAGTGAAATCTTCAAGGCTTCGTATGGATTAGCACCCTTGGACTTGAAACCGTGGTCGGCCTTAATGAACTCATTGCCACTAAAGTTAGGGATCAAACCAGAAAAGTACTTCTCAGTAAGGAAAACCTTGCTTCTGTCAACACCGCTCTTTTTAATACCAAGACCAGTTTCAATATCGGTGTTGTATGCTTCTGCTGAGTCAATATGGTTGAAACCCAACTTGATTGCCGCTGCGATCGTGTCAACAGCTTCTTGCTGTAAATCTCTTCTGGTCAAAGTGAACCATTTTCCAGAACCCAAGCCAATTGCTGGGATTTGGTTGCCGTCTGATAATTTAAAAGTTGGTACAGTCATAGTGTGGGGTAAAAGAGTAGTCGCTAGAGGAGCTGTGGCCACGGCCACCGTATTTATAGTGTTCCAGAGTACTCCATTATCACCGATTATGACTTCGGAATTAATACATGGCTGCAAAAAGCGTCAACCAAATGAGCCACTGATTTAATCCCCGAATTTTGCGGCTCAAAAGGGGTAGGTATCGCACATAATTACTAATTCAGGCTGCAAATAAATAAAGTTAGCGATGTGGCTTGCGTTTAGGCGAACGGACGGAGTACGGAGTAGACTAACTAAAGTTCCATGAAGTTCTACAGAGTGTTCTTGGCATAGAGAACCGGTTTTACGGATGCTGTGGAAACAAGTTTTCTTCAGAAATCAACTCAAATTTGAAGAAATAGCTGGCTGTAACTGAAATGATGGTGAATGCCAATCAAGTTGATGAAAGATACCACCTAATTTTCCTTGCCTCAGCAAACACTCTTCACTGTACTTTCTTTACACCTGCCTTGAAGTTCACTCGGAAGGACGGTAACACACATTATCCGAAACCGAAATTTGCAACTAAATCGTGGTAAACGCACGTTCTTAGTGTTGATCACAATCTGAAGCTGTGATTTGAGATAATGTCCTATTTCTGAAATTAGTAGAATGAAGTAAACATTGAGGAAGGAAGTAAGAGCACTGGTTTGATGAGCTATGATTTCTCAGCAAAAAGTGTAAAAGAGTTAAGGTGGGCCGAAGAACGAGATACAATCAAAAAGTTGCATTTAGCTAGTTAGCACATCAAATGCTGTATGTTTGCGAGGCTGTATTGTTTTCTTCGCTCTCAACAATGTCTGCAATGTATTCATCAGACCTACCATAAGACAAGCTCACAAAAATGATACTCTGATTTTGTGCTTATCTTTTCAATCAGTCTAGATGATATTAAACTAACCTGGGGGAATAAGTGTGCGTTTTTCGCATCAGTCATGTATGGCAGGAGTTCATTCAGAATAGTTGATTCAGAAAACTGAATGTGGGCACAATAAGTGAACTGTGCTAGATGGCAACACTTATAATACATCGAACTCAAATTCATTGGTGTGCCCCGGAGTTTAGGTTCTTTTATCGGCATACACTGTTGTTAATTCTGACTCTGGATCATTTTCAGTCTCCCTCGAGTACATTTCCAAAGAATTTTATCCCGAAAGTCCAGAATACCCTAATTAGCCTTTACCTCACCTAAGCTGCAAATTTATTGGAACTCAGATAAATTGTTGTTAGGAGTAGACTATCACCTAATGCATGCATCTCAGTGACTACTAAAAGGCAAAACGTGAAAAGATTTGACTGATCCCATATACAAATTGAAAGGATCAAATGAATAGAAATGGGCGTAAGTTTCTAGTTTAGAGCTATTCTTAGACTAAAATAAAATACTGGCATGTTGAATTGTTCACAGGGTTGAGGTTTACTGTTGAACAATCCTCCCAGATAAACATCTATTAGTTTCAGTTCAGTCAATATGAAGCATTCTTCTCTCTCTTTAATACAGTTCAAATCGAATACCAACTCTGAAATACCATTCTCAGTTTTCGCTATTTCCACTGTTTCATTCGTACTAATCACCCACCTTTTATCTCTACACTTTTAAACTTTTCAAATCTAGAAAAATGAAATATTAGCTATCAAATGCAAACAGCACCTCCCGAGTACTCCAATCATCAACTAGACGAATACAAGAACTCATCTGCTAAGAAGGACAACTACCTCCGGTAAAATGCAACTCCACCTTTAGCAATCTTAGCATAACAGAATGTCATGTGACTGATAGGTTCCGCGAGAACGTACGGCTCATAAGTTATCTTAATCAATCACTTCTCTAACAACCATGAAAGTTGCTACACTTTTGAGCATTGCTTCAGCATGTTGTGCTGGGGCTCAAGCTTTGTCGCTTGAATCAGGTTTCAACTCAGCCAAACTCCAACTTTCCAACGCCAACCAAGAGGTTATCAAGGTTGCTGAAGCAGCACTTGAAGGCCAAGACAAGGTGTTTTCGTTCTTGGAGCAGCAAAGAGAGGTTTGGGGTGACTTGAAGGAAAGCTATTCGCCAGAGGTTATCGAAGCTTGGAAGTCAATGGAGTCCAAGTACAGTGTTCAGGAGATTAAGAAAGCGTTGAGAAAGTATGCTCTGCAGAAGCAATTGGACCAGTCGCAATTGAGAAACAAGTTCAGAAATACATTTGAGAATGCATTGCATGGATTTGAAAGTATTATTCTGGAATCTCATGATAACTATGCGTTGAGAATTAAGAAAAACGACCCTGCCGTCTTGGGATTAGACACTGTCAACCAGTACACTGGATATCTTGATGTTGAAGAGCAGGACAAACACTTCTTCTACTGGTTTTTTGAGTCTAGAAATGACCCTTCTAAGGACCCAATTATCTTGTGGTTGAACGGTGGACCTGGGTGCTCGTCTCTGACAGGTTTGTTCTTTGAGTTGGGTCCTTCGTCTCTCAATGCCACTTTGCAACCAGTCTACAACCCATACTCTTGGAACGCTAATGCCTCGGTGATCTTCTTGGATCAGCCAGTAGGTGTTGGTTACTCTTATTCTGATGGTGAGAAGATCGGTTCCACCAGATCTGCTGCAAAAGATGTGTACGTCTTTTTAGACTTGTTCTTCCAAAAATTCCCTCAATTCTTGAAGTCTAAGTTTCACATTGCTGGTGAGTCCTATGCTGGCCATTACATTCCTGCCATTGCGACCGAGATCCTCGAGCACGAGGAAAGATCGTTCGACTTGTCTTCGGTCTTGATTGGAAATGGTATCACGGATGGGTTGATCCAGGAAGGATCGTACAAGCCTATGGGATGCGGAGAAGGCGGATACCCGGCCGTTTTGGAAGAAGAGACGTGTGACAGGATGGACGCGCAGTACGAAAAATGCAAGGCCTTGGAAGCTTTATGCTACAAGCATGAGTCTGCATTTACTTGTATTCCTGCCGACCTCGCGTGTGGGAAGTTGATGGAACCATACAGTGAAACGGGATTGAACCCATATGATATTAGAAAGGCTTGTGAGGACAAATCTGGTTTATGCTACAAGGAAATGGAGTACGTTGAGGACTACTTGAACTCCGAATTTGTGAAGAATGCAGTAGGCACTGATGTTGACATTTTCACCAGTTGTGACCACACTGTTTTCTTTAACTTTATGAAGACTGGAGACCTCTCAAGGCCATTCCACAGAGATGTTGCTGCATTGTTAGAAAAAAATGTTCCTGTTTTGATCTATGCTGGTGACAAGGACTATATCTGTAATTGGTTGGGTAACCATGCGTGGTCTGATGCCTTGGAGTACTCTGGTCATGATCAATTCAGCAGAGCTAGTTTGAAGCCATGGTACACTGAGGATCAGAAATTGGCTGGAGAGGTTAAGAACTATGAACATTTTACATTTTTGAGAGTTTACAATGCTGGTCATATGGTTCCTTATGATCAGCCAGAAGCTGCTTTAGATATGGTCAACAGATGGGTTGGTGGTGATTTTGCTTTTGGCACCATAAAGAACTAGATTTGAATTGTATTAAATGTTTTACTTTTGAGGTGCGGTGTCAATGAGCTGTAGACTGTATAATATCAGTCGTCCCATTATGATTATACGGGACCTACAAGAATGAAATTGCGAGTCGAAAACAATAAATTAAGAAAGTTTTACAGTTTTGAAAATACCAAACATTATACATTTGTTATACAACTCAATTCTCCAAGTGTTTTCGGTTTCTCGCCTTATTATATTTTGCAGCCAACACACAAACAGACACACCTCTGGTTTATCCAAAATTTACTATTCACAAAACTCTCCTCTACGCCCCAAAACACTCTTTATATCCTTAATATACACGTCTAAGTCAACCATATCCAGAAAAACCAAAGGCCAACCACCGCAAAAACCGCAAGCCACATTTTCCATGAGATTCCTGCTCTCTGGCTCATTACCACCATTTTGTTATAAGTATTTTTGAGAGTCACCTTGCCCTTTTCAAACCCGTTCGTGATATCATCGTTTAACTTGATCGATTTGTTGATCTCAGTTCCCATTTTAAGTCCTAGGTTTTTCAACAATGCCACTTTCTGGTTCATCGAGTCCATCTCGTCATTGTTCTGGGCCTCAAGCGACAGCAAGTATGATTCGTTGTGTTTGGCTGCGGGCGTCGGGTCGTACGGCGAGCTTGTCCTGGAAGGCGTTTTCGCAGTTTGCGGTGCAAGACCAAATAGCTGTGTTCTGTGATCTCTCTGGTGTGCCGCTCCGGCAGAATAGCGGGCGCTCATTGCTGGTATATCTTGTTTTAAATTTGTAAGGTACACTTGTCTACAGGTTGTGTGCAGGTACAAAAGTTATGACGTTTGTAGCAGACTGGTTAGAGACACATGGGAAGAGGCGAGTTCTAGAGGTAGGGGCACATGCAGTTTCCAGGAACCTTGCACATTGGAAACACACTATGGAACTTATTGAGAATCAAGAGTGGCTGCAAGTGATTTACCAAGCGCACGACCTTGGTCTTCAGATCAACTGGTAATTAGTAATTTTTAATGATTTGCAATTGAAGATGGAATCACAAGAAGCTCCGTTATCGTTGAAGAATGTCAGGCATGTCATTTTAGTGCTTTCGGGGAAGGGAGGAGTCGGAAAGTCTTCGGTCACAACCCAGACTGTGCTAACTTTGGTCAACAAAGGGTTCAACGTTGGAGTTCTAGACATCGATTTAACGGGCCCTTCATTGCCACGAATGTTTGGCGTGGAGAAGAAACAGGTGCACCAGTCTACCGCGGGGTGGGATCCTGTGTCTGTGTACAGCAACAAGAATGAAACCAACACGAAACGCGGAAATCTTTCGCTCATGTCGCTTGGGTTTTTGTTGGGCGACCGTAATAACTCAGTTGTGTGGAGAGGACCGAAGAAAACCGCAATGATACGCCAGTTTTTGAAGGACGTTTACTGGCAGGGGTCAGACACGAACCCACAGCTAGACTACTTGATTATAGATACACCTCCCGGGACGTCGGACGAGCATATTGCGATCGCCGAGGAGTTGAGGTGGGCCGGGCCGATAGACGGGGCCATAATAGTGACAACTCCGCAGCAGGTGGCGATTGCAGACGTCAAGAAGGAAATCAACTTTTGCAAGAAGGTCAACTTCAATGTGTTGGGGATTGTCGAAAACATGAGTGGGTTCATATGTCCGCTGTGCTCGGAGTGCACGAACATTTTCCTGTCGGGAGGTGGAAAGGATTTAAGTGAAGCCTTGGGATTAGATTTCTTGGGTAGTATTCCCATTGACCCAAAGTTTGTTGAAATGATTGAAATACAGGACACTGAGAGTAAGAAGTTGATTGATTTGTATGAGAGTTGTGAGTTGAAGCCTATTATGAATGATATTATAGATAAGATATTGGAGAAGGATTTATCTTCTAGGATTTAGACTTGTGTTTGGGTTTGATTTAATTTAATAGGAAATTGTACATTTATTGAAAGATCAGTATGTTTATCTATATAAATAGACTTGTGTTTGGGTTTGATTTAATTTAATAGGAAATTGTTCATTTATTGAAAGATCAGTATGTTTATCGTATATAAATAGACTAGTGTTTGGGTTTGATTTAATTTAATATGAAATTGTTCATTTATTGAAAGATCAGTATGTTTATCGTATATAAATAGACTAGTGTTTGGGTTTGATTTAATTTAATATGAAATTGTTCATTTATTGAAAGATCAGCATGTTTATCGTATATAAATATGTTTAAATGTTTTTTCATTCAACATTAATGATTACCGTTAAGGGTATACTTTAAATATTTGATGAAGTGTGAATTTCTCTTAAGAGTGCTAATATGTACTCAAATCGATCCTTTTATTTCTACTTGATTCCTGTGCTAGATTATCTTTAAGTAGTTTCTTATTTGCAACTTTATCCTTATATTAACTCGAAACCAAACTAATCTCTACCCGAAAGCTTCTTCCACTTGGTAATTCTCTTTCTCAAATCGCTTGCAGTCTGTTGCATAGGATTAAACTTCTTATCCCATTTCATAGCTTCATAATCCTCTCCATGTTTGTTGTAAAGCTCTTCTAACCAGTCGGACTCTCTTGAAGATGGAACGGCCTCTTTCTTTATTTTAGAGTTTCTTTCAGCTTCGGCTTCTAATTGTGAAATGACATCTGAAACTTCAACCTCCTCTACAACTGGGGCCACCTTCATTGTACCGTGTATAACTTTTATCACCTCATTGTTCTCATCTCTTATTATACGTGCTTCTCCTTCGGGGATCTTGTCTGGGTCTTCGGTGTTTTCAATATCTGAAACAGTGATTCTGGTAGGCTGTGCGTCTCTCTTGGCTTTGATCTCTGTCAAAGTGAGAACTTCTTTTTCTTCGCCACCTGCAAACGTCCCCAAACGCGCTCTCAATCCCAACCGTTTGTAGTTCTGTTGCAATGTGAGTGATTTGTCCCAGTTGGCTGCAATGATAGCGTTTGACGCTATGTTCACGTTCTTTCTCTTGTCCTTTAAGTGTCTGGTGTTCTTCTTGATGGAAGAACGCGCCATCTTTCTCTTTCTAACGGAAACCATGGTGAGTAGTGAAGAGTGTAAAATGAGATGAACTTTTTTTTTTGAGGCTGCGATGGTTTGGTCACGTGGATTTGCAGCCTTCCAGAAGGAGGAGACTTTGATAAGAGTATGTTTAAGAGAACCGGTAGAGTGGTTGTTGTTGAGAGTTCTTGTATAGAATTTCTGCTGTGGATATTCGAACGAGATTTGTAGAATCTTTAGCACCTTATAAGTTCAGAGTGATATCATAATTTTTAAGTCTTACGAATGAAGCTGAAATCGACCCGTAAGGAAGTAAGAACTGCAATAAAGAAGGAGGAGGGAAGACGAGAACGCTATTTCCTTCTTCTATAGAATTTCTGCTGTGGATATTCGAACGAGATTTGTAGAATCTATAGCACCTTATAAGTTCAGAGTGATATCATAATTTTTAAGTCTTACGAATGAAGCTGAAATCGACCCGTAAGGAAGTAAGAACTGCAATAAAGAAGGAGGAGGGAAGACGAGAATGCTATTTCCTTGAACATATTTCTCAACAGGAAAATGAGATTTTGTTGTCCCAGGTCTCTAAGGCCACCTTAAACAATTTTGGAGTATTCAATCAAGCTTCTTATAAAACACTACTAGTTGCAAGAGTGTCGTAGTTGATGTCCAATGAAAATTCTTCCAGGTAGGCTCTCCTCCAATATGGAAGATTTATTCAAAAATTTAAGTACCTGCTATAAGCCTGTGCTGTTGAGATTTCTAAATGTAATGAAATATAGACTACATCAAACAGATTGTCAAATGCGTTAGTATCCACTAAGTGTGTTATTAAATAAGGGAAAAATGGATTCCAATTTCAATCATCAACACTGTTTCTATTCAGCCGTTTCTGTTGGTTTTGAAGGTTTCAGGGCAAGTTCTTTTCACTTTCAAATGTGGTGACCTCAGTCTTGTAGCATGAAAGAGACGGTCAAACTACAAGAATATCATTTAAGTTCATAAATCTTGTTCCTGTAAGTTCAGATCTTTAGAAGTGACACTTGTTGAAGGCTCACTAACGATATTGAAGAATCCGTTTTTAATTCGAGTCCTTAAGGATAAATATGCAAACAACATTGAATGCCATGCAAGAAGGGTGTGAGAGAATCCGTTTCTAAAGGGTATTCCTCAACAGGTCAAACATAAAATGAAAGTACAATTGGGAGTGGTGGAATCGAATCTAAAGAGAATGTAAATCAGAGTTCTAAGATTCACATCTTGACTGAATATATCGAAATCAAGAATGGAATATGTATTGAGCTTAATATATATCGCTTAAGTTCCTTTTTCTAACTAAGTAGAAAGCCATCCTCTAGATTCTGAAGGAGTTTGTGGTTCACTATTTAAAAGTAAAGATTGGCTCCCAAACCGCCGAAAAATTCAAAATTCCTCTGGTTACCAGAACCACGGGCCAAGAATATCTCAATCTCCCCACACTTTGAACTTCTCCAACTCAGGTATCATAACTTGGAACCTCACCAACAAAAATTGGCTGCAAAAATAAAGTTTCTTCTGGGACGTTTGTGTAACTTGTTTAGACCCAGTCAAAAGCTTCTAGAAGGGCCAGAACATCAAATCAGATAGCCAATACCTTTAAACTGAGTTGTATAGCTTACATTTTTCCCTCCATTCGTCTCTCCTCCCCTCTCTCTCCAACATTCTTCTCTGCATCATCCTCATTCCACAAATGCTTGTTTTTGTTTACAAACTGATTCGGGATGTAAACGGAACAGATTACCGCTGGACTAGCGAGCGAAATGTTTCACGCTGAACTATCAGCGTGAAACATCAAGCACATGCTCACATACAACCCCCCCACATGGCCATCTTAACCATCACATGACCAACCACACCTGATTTTTCATGAGATGGGCTATGATGTCATTTCCCCAGATTTTAAGGCGGTTTTATTGTTATTACGACTGTTTCATTTTCTCGTCTCATCTACTGTGCAGATTTACATTAAACGGGAATAAACTATACACCTGCCTCAAGATATAAACGAGTACAGATTGAAAAGCAAACATGGCACCATCTCATGCCTCAGGTGTCAGGGAAGAAATTTTCTCCGCAGACGGTTGATCTGCGTCTTTCTCAGCCCTGCCTCTTCTCGCGCCTCTTCCTCTTCCTCCCCTGCCTCTCAGGCCACCCCTGCCTCTGCCCCTACCCCTGCCCCTCCTGTTGTACCCCGGCAAGTTGGTTCTCTTCGCGGTGACCCTGAGCTCCCTCTCCCTGAACGGGCGCCCGTTCAACTCCTCAATGGCCCTGGCCACACTCTCGATGCTGACAAACTCAATGTAGGCATATCCCTTGGGCAATCCCGAGTGTCTGTCGAACAAGATCGTGACCCTCTCAATCACCCCAACACTGTTGAAAAACTGCTCCAACTTTTCAGGTGTCGACTGGTAGTCGACATTGCCAACGTACACCGAGCGCGAATCTATTTCCTCCTGCTTGGCCAAGCGTTCGGCACGTTCCTCCTCTGTCTCCTGACCCTTCTTGCCCTGCGATTTGGACTGCTCCCCGGCCTCAATCGCGGGTTTCTCTGCCTTGCCGTGCTCGCTCGTGGCTGGGTCATGTTCCTGTTCACTCAAGTTACTCATTTTGGCTATCAGTCGTGCGAATTCCTCTCCTACTTTTTTTCTTTGGACGTATTCCTGTTTCAATCACTAATCAGCCCTTTTGTATCCTGTGAGTTCACCAAGTCTCTTGCAATTGACAATCAATGTTAAAGAATGACGGTGGGTGTCTGTTTTTTTCGTTTTTGTCCAAAACGGTGCACGCATTGAAAACATTGGTCGTGCATATAGTGTGATAAACTCTACTCTACTAGAAAGATGTCTCATCAATGACTTTAGAAGACTGGAAATACGGTAGAATTGTTTGGTTGGGTGGCTCTTTCGTATGAGTTACTCAATTTTTCTTTTCTCCATAAGTATGAATACTTTTTCTTTACAGTCTCCATTTCAGATCGAAATGAATCATATATATTAAGGATATCTCTATAATTGTAATTCTTCAATAAGTAATGAATCATAAATGTTAATGGTCTTTAACAAATGCTCTATAATCAGCATTTCTTCAGAGTTGGCAACTAACTGAATCTAGCACCATACTAATGAATCATATTTATTAATTGTCCTCAAATGCTCTATAAGTGTAATTCTTCAATAAGTAATGAACATACATTTTAATTGTCCTCAAATGCTCTCTAAGTGTAAATCTCAGCGTCAATCTCATCACCATGTCCAATAAAATAAGCATATACTTTAATTATGCTCAGCAAAGCTCATTAAATTGTATCTGATCACCAATTGCAATAAAATAATCATATATAGTAATTGTCCTCAAATGCTCTAAGTTGTAATTCTCAAAGTCAATCTCATCACCATTGCAAAAAAAATAATGTATTATAAATATTAATTGTCCTCAACAAATGCTCTATAAGTGGTAAACTCTTCAGATTCCGCAACCAACTCAATCTCAGCACCAGGTGCAATAAAGTAAACATAACCCGTTTTCACCTCCAATGCCTCCTCACCCTTGACTCCAATACTACCCTTTCCATGCGTGGCAATCACAATGGAAGGCCCCTCGAAACCGTCAAAGTGCTGCTTGGAACCCTTCTTCGCCAAAAACGTCAGCAAAACAGCAAACTCAGCAATCGGAGGGTTAAAAAGCTTCGACTGAGCATCGCCGTGCGTCTTGGAAAACGCCTCTGGAGTCATCTTCTGCTTCTCCACAGAGTCGTACGAGTACGTCAACATCTCAACCAAGTTCTTGACGTCCTTGAACTTGGGGGTGAACCCGGCCCTGACAACGTTGTCCGACGCAGCCATGCACTCGATGATGTCGCCGGAAATGTACGCGTGTGGGTCCTTGGCTTGCAAGAACATGGCCTCGCCCTTGTTGAGACGCACGTGGTTCAACAACAAGCATCCGCAGAACAACCCAATGTCGTGGGGGAACTGCTTGTTCAAGCGCAAAATCAACTCGGGCAAGTTCTTGTCGATGGCAACGAAACGGCCGGCATCGTCCTGGGCTCTCTTGACCAACAACGAGGCTTGCTTGTGGATGGTGGCCTCGTCGGTGTTCATCAACTTGCCAAACACCTTCTGCAACAAGAGCCTGTTTTGTTTGTCTTCTGGGGTACCGGCGGCGGCACGCACATTAATTCCACTGGCAAACTCTGCCACGAGCTCCTGCCCGATGATCTCGTTGATTTCCGGGATCGTGAGCAAGGTGGTGCTCAACTGGTCCAACGGCTTGAAGCCGCAGAAACCTTCAAAGTCTGTCACGGCGATGGCCATTTCCGGCTTGTGGTTGTCGTCCGGGTAGTTTTTGGGGTCGGCCGCGTGCAACTGGGCCCCCAACTCCTTGTCTGGGTGTGCCTGGATACTCAACACCTTTTCGATCGACAACACCTTGAAGAGGAACGGCAACTCTTTGGACGAGCCAAACTTTTTGATGATTTTTTCGTGCAACAACTGCTGTGGGTGCTCGCCGACCAACTCTCTTAAAGTTTTGCCGTCCACCTCCTTACCCACCGCCTTGGAGGGGACCGAAGGGTGCGTGCCCATCCACAACTCGGCGTACGGCTTGGTCTCGTCGATCTTGGTGCTGGGGTTGGAGCTGGCGGCAAATTGGGCCACCGCGGACGACGACCCGATCTTGCCCCAGTCGTAGTTCTGGTAACCACAGTCGATTCTGAATAATTTAGACATACTTTCCACGTGTTGTTAGTTTAGAAAACTGGTTTTGATCGGTATATATAGAAAAAGTTTCAGGGTCGTGTCGCTGGTGAAATAAACAAACACGCGTGGAAGAAAACATAATTATCGGAGTAGTTTTGGGAGAAATGCTGTGGTTGTTGAATAATGAATTGATATTACTGAGTTTGGTTGATTTATTCATTTGGCTATTGGTGTAGTTTTTTTGGAGGTCTTGTTTTTTCGACAAGGTGATTTCAGATTGAAGTGAACGATGGTGAAGTGAATGACGAGACTTAAAATTGACGGTTCAATCAGATTGTCAATGCTTGAGACGCTGTTCACTAGTAGCATTTTATGTTTATTTGTCACTTACAATTTTGAGTGCTACTCTTTGTGATTGAGAATGTGATAACGATCTCGTGGGGCCTAGCAAACGTGTTTCAATTGTAGTTGTGCTGTACAGGTGTCTATTCTTTGTTCAGACGGTAATATTTCTCAGATCGAGAGTGGAATAATTCAAGAGCTTTAACATTTTAATCAAACGAAATCAGTAAATTTATCAAAAATATTAGTGAGTTGACGTAAAGCTTGCAAAAAACTGATATCCAAGAACTCAAGTGATACCCTATATTCAATCTTGTCAGTTCAATACTGACAGTCTCAAATTTCACCATTTTCAATCTTGTCAGTTCAATTCTGACAGTCAATAGTCAAAAATACAAATGGATTCTTTATATTCTCACTTTCAAAAAACCGAAACAAATTAGAATGTCTTGGATAGAAACCTCAACAGGAAACAGAATCCTGAAACTCGCAGACATAGCAGGCCTGGATCGCATCCTCATCAACGGCAACACTACAATCTATGAAAATGTGCTCTTGAAAGGTGACGTGAACTTGCTGGATAACCAGAAAACAGCCATACAAATTGGCAAGTACTGCTTCATAGGACCGAGATCAAAGATAATACCTCCGCTTTTGCCTAGTGATTCGAGTTCTGAGCTAGCAGCAGTTCACGGACCAAGCTCGATAGGTGGTTACTGCATAATTGGCCACGACACGGTCGTCAGACTGGCGAACATCGGCAACAGAGTGCTAGTGGAGCCCAACTGCGACATCCAAGACTTGGCTATAATATACGATTGCTGTTTGATTCGTGAGGATACTGTGATACCCCCCAAGATGGTGATCCCTCCGTATAGTGAGGTTAGTGGGGTTCCTGGTGTGGATTTCAAGGTGAAGGAGTTACATAATAGTTATAAGAAGTTGATTGAGGTTGAGGCGAAGGAGCTTCAGTTACTTGGAACTGGTGTTTGAGTGAGGGTGGGTATAAGTTCATGGGTAATGAGTTTTGGATGATGACAATGGTTCCACTTTGAGTTATACATGGATATACGCTATTATTTTGAAGATGCTATGAACTAGATTTTACTATATTATCTCTTAACAAGCCAACACCATCACCAAACAGCCTGTGCAAGAGAAATGCTCCTCTGATCTAAATTATAAACAACATAAGCACTCCTCAAAAAGTTGTCTCCCAAAGTTTGCACTTGAGAAGAACTCAAAGTGCGTACTATTCCCAAGTAACAAGTATCATCTTCACGGAAATAACCGAAAGAGGTGAACGGAACGGTGATTTGTGCGTTGTTGTCAAACCCAAACGTTATTCCACCAGAAGGAAATGCACAATCAACCATGTAAAGCCCAACGTCGTCGTCATACTGACTGTTGCTAAACCTGCTAGCAATATCGTCAGCCAACTCCTCCGAGAAATGCGACAATGTAGACCCTGAGTCTAACAATGTGGCCACTCCTGCGGTAGTGGTGGACCCGTCAGGATACTCAATGGACGCCAAGTTCACAGCTAGTTCGTCGTCACTTACCAACTTAACAGTTCTCAACTTCCCTGAGAACAAAGAGTCGTCAATAGCCCCAAAAGTAATAGAACCTGACTCAGATTTGGGGTTGCCCAAGTAAATGGAATAGTACTTGCTACTAATTATTCCCTGGGAAACCAACACATCTGGGAAGTTGGCGTACTCCTGGTGGTTTGCTTCGTTTGTGTCAAAGCCCACTCCTAGGACTCCATGCTCCACTGTGGTTATGCTGGCAACGCCAAACAGCACGCCTGGGACCGTCACTCCGCCTAAAGTCACCTCGTCCTGGTAAAAGTCCCCAGTGGAGCCGGTGCCATCGACAAAGTTGATTTTAAACTGAACACCAAGGTCCTTTGAGGTGGATGAGGTGTCCGGGTTGTACGACCCTTCCGCTTTGCAGAAACCAGTTCTCTGTGTAGGGCTAGTTGTTTGGCAGGTAACCAGGTTTTTCACCACCCACAAATCAGAGCTGCCCGTGTCGACAGAAACGGTGATGTCCTGTTCATCCGACCCGAAGGAGAGTTTTGCTCGGTAGTAGATATTCAGGCTGCCCAACGGCACGTCTATGGACCTCTTGGAATTGTCGACAGTCTCAGATATGGAGTCGTCTCCACTAACAATATCAAACGGGATTTTCAACCCATCACTCGAAAGCCCCATGAGCAACGGGAAAAGCAGGAAAGGTAATGCTTCTGCGATAGATAGAAACACAACAAATGCAAAACGAAAGTGATTGGCTGTAAGCATGGTCTCTTTGCCTTCGAATTTGCTTGACAGGGCACCAGAGAGGTTTTATACAAGAAATGGTTATGTACCCTAGAGCCCAATTTTAAAAATTTTGACGTACCCTGATCAACAGACAAAGTCTAGTACATTCTTTTATGTCAGTGAATGTTCTGTCCCCTCAGGCAAACGCACAAACTTGAGATTTCGTTGGCTGCGAAATGGGCTTCATATGAATTTAACTTTGTGGCTTAGTGCTATTACTGTAACGGGAAGTGGACTTTCAGATAATTACTGGAAGAGGTTGCAAACGTGGATATAGGTGGAGTTTTGCTGCGAGGAGGGCGTGAAGGGGTATGAAGATTGCAACCGTTGGCCAGGTACATTTGTTGAATATATGCCGGTTGAAGTTGTGATTAGCGAGCAAAGCCCTGGAGCAACAATAGTGATTATTGAGCAAGGCACCATTGAGAGTGGCAGGGCAACGTTGAACATAATTTTGGTATTTGAGTACGTGTTCGTGATGCTTGCGCTGTATTCTTCCGATAATTCATAAGTGATCGTGCTTATTCCAAGAATATTTGTGTAGTACTTAAATGGAGTTTGTTTATTCACTTTCAAAATTGAACTTGAATGATGTTCTATTCCATTCCAAATGTTCAGTTATAATGTTATGCTATTTATTTCACATCAAGATGTACCGGTAGATTTAATGATATTCAACGTATTTAACTTCAGTACGCAGAAAGTTTATTAATATTCTCCTTCTTTCAGTTCAAAATGACCTGAAAGTTTTATGATATTCTACTCTTTCAGTTCAAAATGACCTAAAAGTTTAATGGTTCTTCTACTTCTCTTCAAGATATTCTTAAGTTTAATGATATCCTACTTCTTCACTTCAAGATATTCTAAAGTTTAATGATATTCTACTTCACTTCAAGAAATTCTAAAGTTTAACATTCTACTCTCCAACCCTACACTTCTCTAAAATATGCATTTAGTTAACTAATCTTTCTTTGGTACACCTAAAATACCAACACTTGATGTGCTCTTGATGTGTCTTCTCTTTTTTAGATATCTTCTGGAAAATGTGGCAGAAAGGTAGATCAAACCAAAGAAACCAACATATCCCATGAACCCATGATCATGAACACAGTCCATAAACAGCAACAAACCCCCGTATGGAGTGCTCACCAACTTCTTGTGCAAACTAATATGTGTGAGGGATGTGTCCAACAAGGTCAACAACACTGGTTTGATGGCACCTGGTTGATTGACCAACTTCTTTCCTTCTGCGTCCTGGCTCCAGAAGTATCTGTTGTCCTTGCTAACGACAACGGTGTCGCCGACCTCGTAGTCGTCAGAGTCGAATTTCCAGCCCCTAACCCGCTCAAACTCCTTCTTCTTTGAAATGTCAAAGAATGTGAACAAAACTTCATCATTGTCGAAAGAGTGCGTAATCTTCTTGCGCATTTCCTGGACAATCTTGGTGCTGGCAACATTCAGTTTCTTCATGGCTTCCACTCGTTCAGCCTTCTCCTCTCTCAATTCGGTTATCTGGTTGTAGTAGTACTCTTCCTTCAAGTAGTAGTACTCATGCGCCGCTAACGACATGTTGTACAACGCCTTGTTGGTGTACTTTGCGTCCGTGGAGTCGATGAATGTGATGACAACCTTGCCAGATTTGTCCTCCGGCTTCGTGTTGAAGTACTCAGGAAGCAATTCAGGAGTCAATTCCTGGTAGACTGGGAACTTGTGTTTGTCGACAAAGTCGATGATCTTCTTAACGTCGCGCATGTCCTCGGTCGCCGCACTCTGGTAGACGTGTGTGTACAAGGCATTTTCCTTCATCACAAAGATGGTGGGAACCGTGGTGATGGTGCGGGCCAAGTGCATGGCCTTGTCAAACTCTCTCGCCGGCTGCGAATCATCATAGTTGAGGAACTTGACCAAGTTTTCTGCTTGAACGTCAATGTTCAGGTGCACTTTCTTGTGCTTGGCTGTGTACAAGTACATGTTGAACTTCGACTTGGTCACATACTCCAACAAATATGGCAAAATAGCCTTGTCTTCCTCAGTTACCTTATCCTTGTCGTAGTAGAACACCACCGAAACCTTGTTTTGCAATGGGTAGTATAAATCCAAGGGCTGATGAGGCAAGTCCAAACGGTATTCCATCACGTCCTGGAATCCTCTCGCAGACAAAACCTCATACTGGTAGTTTTCGTACAATCTGGCTGCAAATTCCTTCATTTTCTCCAAGCTGGGCTCGCCCGTGTAGTCGATTCTGATGAGACCCACGGCCTTGGGGAGGAAAAAGGCGTACTTGGGCGCACTGAACTTGGAGGTCAGCGCAAGCCGCTTGAATCCCAACTCACTGCACACGTTGGGGTTTGTGTGGCAGTTAAAGTGGCCGGTTTTGACGGTCGACAAAAGCTGGTTCAGCAACTTGTCCCACGTCTGTTTGGCCTCCAAGCAGTCCGGGCACGTAGACGAGAATGTTTTCGAGCCCGAGCCGTCGCTCTCCTTGAACTGGTCGTCCGTGCTCGGGAAAAACGCTACAAAGTTGGCTTCCGAGACCTCACCAGCTACAATCTTGAGCATCTGGTCTGTGTCGAGTAATTGTGAGGAGCTAGGCATGTCGATCTCTCCGTTATTGTACTCAGCGACCGACTTTTTCAAGTACTTTTGCACATTTTCAGACGTACGAAGTAATGTACGTGGGTATGTGTCTACATGCTTCAGTTTGCCTTTGATTAGGTTGCCATTCTCGTCCTTCGCAGGGGTGTACATGCGAAGATCGGGGTAACCATACACATTTTCACGGTCACACAAGTCGCCACTGGCTATGCAGTTGACTTGCTTCATTTCGACACCGAGTTTCTTGCCCAATTCGTGGAACTCGGTGTACGCCTTTTCCCATTCAGGAGCAAACTGCATGCAGTGGTGACACATGGGCGAAAAGAACTCCACGAGCGTCAATGGTTGTGCAGTAGTCACCTCATCAAAGTCCTCGAGGTTAATGTATGGAGGCAACAGCTCTTTGGCCTTGGGTTTGGGTTTTTCTTCCGATTCGTCTGCTAATTTGGACGTCTTCAACTCGATGGTCTTGTCGCCGACCTCGCTGTCGGTTTTGGACAGGCTTGGCTTCAGTTCTCCACCCAAGTTCAGGACCGTGAGCTCGGGGTTGGCCAAACGGGGCACGTCTGAATCGACAGCACCAACAACACCAGCGTCCTGGCCCTTAATGGATGCCGGATCACAGAGGGCAAACGGCACAAGTAGCCATATCAACCTGGATGCTAACATCTTGAAAGAAGAGTGGTTGACTTATTAATTTTGTTCTGGTTTTTCGTTTCCCGATTGGGAGATTTGGAGGTTAAATATCTCGTAGATGATCCAGGATCGGTTGAACGGTGGAGGTGATACGATATCTACGTGATGAGAAATGTAGGTGGCAGGGACAATATAAGAAGTTGAACAGTTGTAGATCGTATATTTATGGGGTGATCTAGTGAGGTGAATATGAATTGATTTGACAGAAAAGATGATTTGGGTGATACGATTTGTTTTGGTATAATTGTAAGGCTGAGTTTGGGTGATGGCATGTTGTTTGATAATTGTCATTCATTATGGTACTTTTATCAATAGTTTATCAATTATACTTATCGCGACACAATACTACATTATGTTTGAGCTGGCAATGTGAGGAATGGAATGTACATTTTGTAATCTACGATCTTTTTATCTACAGTAGAAAACGAAGTTTGATCTGTTCATGAATTTAGTGAAAATTTTGCAAAAACGCGCAATTTCATATTCTGAGAAGACGGAACGGCGTGCTCGCTTCAGCCTTCAAATACACCGCGTACAATCTGCCACGCGATTCTAAGCTAGTATAGCTTTTTGCTCCACAAACTCGAGTTTGATGTATTTTTTTTTGGATAATATGTTTGGGTGCAAATTTTGAGAATAAAGAAGAGGACTGAATATGCGAGGGAAGTTTATGAAAGGTATAAGAGTTAATTTTGTTTGGAGTGGGATTCTTATTTTGAAATGTAACTAAGTGTGTTCAAATATGATCGTTAGAATGCTGTTCAACGAGGTGCCAATGAATTATCTATTCACTCTTGTGAGGGACACCGTTCAGCGAATTGAAATATCGAAACCCAAACTTCCACTTCATTTCGTATTTTGGTCCAGGATATATTTCTTTCATGCGGTCTCTCATGCGGCAGCTCCTTCACATTAGGTCCATTTTCCTGTTTACAAGGTCGCTTACTCAAACCATTTGTTTCTCTTCTACTATTTCATGTTTTCTTGTCAGTAGAGGGAGCGAAGCGACCTCTACACTTCATTGGAGGTCGTTCCTGATCTCAGATCATTCTACACTTCATTGGAGGTCGTTCCTGATCTCAGATCATTCTACACTTCATTGGAGGTCGTTCCTGATCTCAGATCATTCTACACTTCATTGGAGGTCGTTCCTGATCTCAGATCATTCTACACTTCATTGGAGGTCGTTCCTGATCTCAGATCATCCTACTCTTCATACTCGTACAGATATTCTCTTTGTCAGTAGAGGGAGCGAAGCAACCTCTACATTCCCACAGAGCTCCCCCTAGTCTCAAATCGTTTTCCTATTCATACTCCTACAGATATGGTGACTTCGCTCGCTCTACACTCCTATAGAGATCGTTCCTCATCTCAGATCATCTTTCTCTTTATACAGATATTCTCTTTATTCGTCTCCGCGTAGTACTTCTAGCGAGGCAATGGTGGAGCTCTATTGTCTCCAGTGGTCCTCAGCCTAAGAAAGAAACCACATTACATAAATATGAACCACCCCATAACAAAACTTTGAACCACACTCATGCCAGTAAAGGATATAACATAGAGAAATATAAGTTCACTTCATTTCTCTAGGAATGTAAACCCCCAAAGCCAAGATTGAGTGGTGAATGGCTTATATAAAAATATTCCCTGTTTATTTAGCACTCGAGTTCAATAAAGATAAAGAAGTTGTCTACCATTACTTTTCCCAACTTCTACAATACTTCATTGTTTTGTTTTTTATAGTGGGAGCGAAGCGACCTCAATAATTCCACTACATGTATTAACTATCAGTAGTGGTCCTTCGATCCGTCCACACTCTTTATCAGTAGAGGTCGTTTCACTCCCTCATTTCTTTGTCATCGAGGTCACTTTGCTCCTTCTATATCAAATATTAACTTTATAAGTACAGATCTCTTTGTCCCCTCGACACTATTTCTTTATCAGTAGAGGTCCTTCGCTCCCTCCACAATATTTCTTTAACAGTTGAGGGCGTTTCACTCTCTCTACTCTCTCATTTTGTTGTCTTAGAAGTCGCTTGGCTCCCTCAATACTCCCTCTACACCCCCTCTACAATATTTGTTACAGAGGTCGCTCTCTCTTTATCTTGTATTAGAGGTCGCTCTCTATCTATCTTGTATTAGAGGTCGCTCTCTCTTTATCTTGTATTAGAGGTCGCTTCGCTCCCTCATTACTTAGAGGTCGATTCGCTCCCTCATTACTTAGAGGTCGCTTCGTTCCCTCACTGTAGAGATCGTTCCTTCTTTATTTTAGAGGTCGCTTCGCTCCCTCAAAGGTCGTTCCCTCAAAGGTCGTTCCCTCAAAAGTCGCTCCCTCGGGTCGCCTCCTCCCTTATCGCAGAGTTCGCTTCGCTCACTCTGCTCTCTATGTATAAATATCCCTCCTCCTCAACAAATACGCCTTGCAATACTCAAAACTCACCAACGTCACCGCACTCAGCGGAACCGTCCTCGCCAAGTTAATCCCATACCCAGCATAAAACCCCCGCAACCCCTCCTTTCTATATATCTTCACCACCGCCTCCTTCAACGTCGCATCCGTCCTCTTCGCATTCCGCTTGGACGGCTGAATCTGCATTCGCGTTCTCAAGATCTCATGCGGGTACGTCACCGTCGACGCAATCATCTTGGACACCGACGACGCCATGATAAGCCGCCACAAGATGCTCTTCAGGTTGCCCTCCGGATCGGCCTCCAAACTCCTCGGAATCAACACCAGCTTGAGCTTCTCATAGACAGGGAAATGGATACCAACATGCACAAGCCCAAAAAGCGACGGCAAAAGGCCGCGGTAGAAGGCCCTGGGGCCCTCCTCCCTGTATATCTGCCGAAAAGCGTCGAAAGTGCCGTTGTAATAGGTGCGCGACGCGCCCAAGGGCCTACCGTCGGGCCCTACCGCGCCCTTGACGTCGAAAAACGTCTTGTTCTTGCCCGTCTGGATCATCAACCGCGTCTTCACCACCCAGATGGGGTTCACCGCCACCAGCAGCACCATCCCCGCGGTGATCGCCAGCGCACAGTGGTTGAGTGCCGTCACCTCCAAGTGGAAGTGCCTGCGCAAAAAGCCCGGGTAGAAGCGCTTGGCGCGCTCGTATATGGAGAAGTAGATCATCCACGTCGGAAGGTAGCCTATGGTGATGGGCACGAGGCCTCGGTACAAGCCTCGCACGCCCTCTTCGCGGAGAATCGTGGTGAAGGCGCCGCGGAAGCCATTGTACTTGAGCGTGACGTTGCCGACGGGCCTGCTCAGCGTCTCCAGCAACTTGATCATCGCGCCCTGCGCCTGCAACCGTGTTTTCACCACGTCCAACGGGCACACCACGACCCCTGCAAAGAAGCCGGACGCGGCGCCGGCTAACGTCACCAACTGCGTGTCCGAGAGCAGCGACAAGTCAAAGAGCCTGGTCGAGGGGCTCGCTGATGCGCCGAGGGGGATGACGTACGAATCGTCCATGTCGTGTGAGCCCTCACTCGACTCTCCGCCGATCATGGTATAATTGTGCTTGATGATTTTGGTTTTTTTTTGTTCTGGTAAAAGCAAGCGAGAATATTGGATTAGCGTGGAGAGTGGTGAATACTGATTAGTGAACTTTGATTAGTGAGTGTGATTACTGAATGATGATAACTGAGTTGTGATTACTGTAACGTGATGACAAAATTAGGATACTTGAAATGTTTACTGAATGATACTGAAATGATACTGAATTGATCACTGAATTGATGTAATGGTATGAAAGTTTACCGGAACATTGATCTCGTTTACTCTTCCTTCTTTGACAGCCATTTGACACAACCAAAAATACAGTGTCCAAAAATCGTCCAGAATTACAAGCGAAAAATATCAACAAGTCATTGAAATGGGCAAATACTACCTTAAAGTGTCCGCAACATTGGACGCAGTGACCGATTTGGGTCCCGTAGACAGCCCCGAGAACGTGTTTGAGTACACGTTCCGCGTGCAGTGCACTACGTGCCGCTCGGTGCACCCCAAGCCTGTGGGCATCAACCAGTACGAGCAGCACGAGATTAGCGGGTCGAGGGGCGAGGCGAGTTTTGTTTTCCGGTGCAAGGACTGCAAGAGCGAGCACTCGGCGAACATTGCGCGCACGAGGAGGGTGTTCACGGCGGAGGACAAGAAGGCCGTGCCGATTCTTGAGATTGACGCGAGGGGGCTAGAGTTCACCGAGTTCATTCCGCAGGGCTACTTTGGAGTGGTTGGGGCGGAATCGGGGACGCGGTTTAGTGAGGTGGAGTTGGACGAGGGGGAATGGTATGACTATGATGACAAGGCTGGGGGGGAGGTGAGTGTGACGGATGTTGTATGGGAGATTGAGCGTAGTTAGATTTGTTTTGATCTATGATTATGATAATGATTTATGAGAGGGTGGTAGTGAGTGGAAGTAGTTATTGTTAGTAAAAGTGAGTGATAGTGAGTGGATTGTGAGTAAAAGTGAATGGATTGTGAGTAAAAATTAATGGATAGTGGGTGGTGAGAATAATGGATAGTGGATAGTAATTAAGAACTGTGGGAATATTAATGGACTGTGGGAATAGTGAATATTTAATGAATAGTAGGTTGAGAGTGAGTGGAAAGTTAATGGATAGTGAGTAGGTAGTGAATAACTAGTGAATGAATTGTAATGGAAAGTGAATGGTGAGAAAGAAAGGATAGTGAATGGATGGTGAACAGTGAGAAAAATAATGAGCGGTGAGAATAGTGAGTTGTGAATGAATACTGAATGAATACTGAAGGAGTAGTGAAGGATTAGTAAATGAATAGTGAATGGAAGTGGATAGTGAATGCTGAGAAGAATGGAAAATGTATAGAGAATGGAAAATGAATAGTGAAGGATAATAAATAGTGAATGATAATAAATAGTGAATTGATGTGAATAATAATGAACCGTGAGGATTGACAATAATGGTTGATAGTTAACAGATAGTAAATGAATAGTGAAAGCACAGTTAACAAATAGTAGGTGGACAGTGAGTGATTTGTGGTTTTGTAGAATAATGAACGGAAAGTGAACGGTGAGAAAAATGATAGTAAAGTGAGAATAATGATAATGAAGAGAGAATAATGTACAAAGAACACATAACAAACCCGTGATTGCCAATTATAAACGATGGTAATCATATAACGTTGAACGCATTCTATTGATGAATAGTGAAACTAACCAATTTCACACAACCTTTTTGCTCGACCCTGATCAGATTGTACACCCTTTTGATAAGACCCTTTCCCTGATGATGTCATACAAACTTTGTACCAATGTTAAACAGGCTAAATCACTGCACTAACCATTGAATTAAATAACCAACCACAATTAAATCAGTACACATCAGCCAGCACACACCAACCCGCCCGTCAACCAACACGTCAAACATCAGCCACTCAAATCTAACTCCCAACTTTCCAACGCTCTTCGGTAACTGCAAAATACGATCGGGATAGTCGGCACAAAATTAATTTCGCAACCCCTAAACTATAAAAGTAGCAAACATCCCTACACTCCGATTGTACAAAAAAATGGGAGTAGCAGACGCAATTACACAACCGGTCAACGATGCCATCAAAGACGTAGTCGACAAGGTGGGCTCCGGGTCCGGATCGGGCTCCGGCGCCAAAAAACCAGGCATCGAGCTCTTCACGCCCGACTACTACGCGGCTTGCACCGTTGGCGGCATCATCGCGTGCGGGCCGACCCACTCCGCCGTCACGCCGCTCGACTTGGTCAAGTGCCGCCGCCAGGTCAATTCGTCCTTGTACAAGTCCAACGTGCAGGGCTGGTCCACCATCTTGAAGACCAAGGGCGACTCCATCTTTACTGGTTTTGGTGCAACCTTTATCGGGTACTCGTTGCAGGGTGCAGGAAAGTACGGTTTCTACGAGTACTTCAAGAAGACGTACGCGGACTTGGTGGGCCCCAAGTACGCGAACGACTACAAAACCGGGGTTTTCTTGGCGGCGCTGGCATCCGCGGAGTTTTTCGCAGACTTGGCCTTGTGTCCGTTTGAGACCATCAAGGTCAAGACGCAGACCACCATTCCTCCGTACGCTACTTCAGTGGTGGACGGCTGGAAGAAGATTACTGCGACGGAGGGTTTTGGTGGCTTGTACAAGGGTTTGGTTCCATTGTGGTTCAGGCAGATTCCGTACACCATGGTCAAGTTTGCGTCTTTTGAGAAGACGGTCGAGTTGATCTACCAGTACTTGGGCAAGCCTGTGTCCGCGTACACTCCTGTGCAGCAGACGGGGGTCAGTTTCCTTGGTGGGTACATTGCGGGTATTTTCTGTGCGGTTGTGTCGCACCCTGCGGACGTGATGGTTTCGAAGGTGAACGCGGACCGCAAGCCTGGCGAGTCGATTGGCACTGCGTTGGGCAGAATCTACAGCAAGATTGGCTTTGCGGGTGTTTGGAATGGGTTGCCTGTTAGAATTCTCATGGTTGGTACCTTGACTGGTTTCCAGTGGTTGATTTATGATTCTTTCAAGGTTTATGTTGGGTTGCCAACTACTGGAGGGCATTAAGATAGAGATGTTTTGGACTGATCAATAGATTGGAGTTCATTTATGAATATAAATGGGTATTAGGACTTTATTTAGTTTTAGCACTATCATTAATATTCACATGTCTGAGTTTTGCAATAGATATTATTCATGTTCAATATTTGTTTCTGATATTTCCAATATGAGTGAATAGTATTCAATATTCAATTGTCTGATTTCATTAAGTTGAATTAGTTATTATTCAATTGTCTGATCTCATTAAGTTTAATTGTAGTCATAGTCAATTATCTGAATTTTCACTACGTTTAATATATAATATTCAGTGATTTGAATTTTCATCAAGTTTAAAAATAGTCAACATTCAGCTATCTGAGTTTTGCAATAAGTATTGAACGTATTCAATATTCTATTGTCTGAGTTTTCCAATAAGTATGAAGCGTATTCAATATTCGGTTAACTGAATTTTCCCTTGCGTTTAAATATTCAATTATCTGAATTTTCATTAAGTTTATAGTCAATATTGATTATATGAATTTTCAGTAAGTTCAATTATAGTCAATATTCAGTGATCTGAATTTCCATCAAGTATAATTATACTCAATATTCAGTTATTTGAATTTTCCGTTACGTTCTAACATATTCAAAATTCAATTATCCTAATCTTCACCAAGTTTAAATATAGTCAATATTCAAGAGTCTGAATTTTCGTTAAGTTTAATTTTAATAAATATTCAAGTATCCGAATTTTCATTGAGTTTAAATATAGTCAATATTGAAGTGTCAAAACTTGCATCAAGTTTATAGTCAATATTCAACTATTTGAACGTTCCATCAAGTTTATAGGCAACCTCCAGTTACCTAAATTTTCATTGCGTTTTATTGGAGTCAACATTCAATAATCATTTTCATTTTGTTTCAATTATATTCAATATTCAAATTTCCTATTGATTCTATTCAAAAATCAATTGATTGATTTTCCATTGTACTTAGAATATCAATATCATAATTGAAAAATTGAACATCTTAAACCTACATCTACTCTCAGTATCAATTCTCTATTAATCCTCACCCCCAAACATTCTTAAACAAATCATCATCTAAACCCTTGGACGTAACTGGTTGCGAATTTTGGCTCTGTTTCCAGGAATCATCACTCCACTCATTGTTCCATTTTTGCTGTGGTTTATCGGTGCTCGACTGGTAGGTTCCGGTAAACGACAACCCACTCAATGAGTTCGATAAGTTGTCCACCTTGGACTTGGAGTTGGTGTTATAAGTGTTGGCAGGTGCGGTCGATCCAGAAGTAGGCAAAATCGAGGAATTCGAGTTAAACGCAGAGGTGGAGTTACCTGAAGTAGATGCACCCGATGAGTTGTAACCTGAATTGAAAGCTGGTGAACCCAAGTTACCTGAAATCGAAGCACCTGAAGTTGAGTTAAACCCAGAAGTGGAGTTACCTGAAATCGAAGCACCTGAAGTTGAGTTAAACCCAGAAGTGGAGTTGCCTGAATTCGAAACACCTGTTGAATTGAAACCTGAATTGAAGGCTGGTGAAGAGTTAAAACCGCTCGAATTAAAAGGTGCACTCAAATTATTGTTCCCATTACCAGAACGAATAGCACTCTGCGACGACGACGGAGACGAATACAAAGACAAAATGGACTTCTTCAAATCAGGTCTCCCGTTCATGCTGCCACCCGTAGACTGCGCAGATTGAGGAGAGGCCGCAACTCGCGGAGCCACCTGGGCCGGCAACTGGCTGGGGCTGGCCCTCACAGGAGCAGGACTAGCAGGCTTGGGTGAGGACGATGCAGAGGAAAACGACCCAAAGTCGTCGTCGAAAAGTGAGATGCTGTTCTTCTTGGGGGCAGGCGCAGGCGCAACGGGCGCCGGTGCCGGTGCCGGTGCTGGCACCGTCCTGCTGCCCTTCAACGACATCGGGTCCGGTACCAATCTCAGCTCAGCCCACTTCTTCATGTCGTACTTTGTTCTGATAAAGTTCTCAATCTTCAGATCGTTGGGAATGTAACCATCAGGCAACTTGCTCTCCCAGTACAAGTTGCACTTTTCGTTGCCCCACTTGACCATCAGCTCCACCTGCTCGTCGGTCCACGCGTCCAAATCAACAGACTTCACCTTCGAGATGTGCGTTCCCATACTTCTGTGTATGCCAGAACACCTAATACAGATGAAGCATCCCAAGTTCCACGACGCCCATCTAGGGTTCTTGGAGGTCTTGCAGTCGACACAGACCTTGTTTGCGGGCTCCTTGAGCAACTGCTTGAGGATCTGCTTGTGCTGTTCGGAATGAACCTTTTTGGCAGAAGGTAAAGGTCTACTCATGAATGGGTGAAAATGAAAAGCCGTTCGTTGTTAAATTTTGAAGTTTGCTGAGCACGTGAGGGCTCGCGTGAGAACGATTGAACTTACGAACGATTGAACGAATGAACTTACGAACGAATGAACGAAGTGAGTGAGTGAGTGAGTGAGGGAGTGAGTGAGTGAGTGAGTGAGTGAGTGAGTGTGTGAGTGAGTGAGTGAGTGAGTGAGGGAGTGAGTGAGTGAGTGAGGGAGTGAGTGAGTGAGTGAGTGAGTGAGTGAGTGAGTGAGTGAGTGAGTGAGTGAGTGAGTGAGTGAGTGAGTGAGTGAGTGAGTGAGTGAGTGAGTGAGTGAGTGAGTGAGTGAG
>JAKTUG010000054.1:0-89595 GCA_030556545.1 Kodamaea sagamina
CTGATACTGCACACAACATAGTGTACTCTTACACTCCTCAGGGAATCCCCACTAGTAGTGAGAACCCACCACTAGTAGTGAGAATCCACCACTAACAGCACCCTCCCCCACAACACCCTCCTGCACACAAAGACTCGACCCCCACCAGCGCAAAAAGATTGCAGCACGAGAATTTCGCGTATGGTCTCCCACTACACTACTCACTCTCGCCCTTAGAAGCTTAACTACAGTTGATCGGACGGGAAACGGTGCTTTCTTCTAGGTATGGCCGCAACCGAAATATACTCAAATAAAATAGCATATCCTCGGTGCGCCCAACTCGTAAATTCTCCCTGCCTAGTGCTGCGCTAACAGCTCCACCAACCCACGCTCATCCGTCGCACCACCCACCCACCACCACCGCTGCCCACAATCCTGCACACAATACCGCCACCACACGACTCCTCTACTTATTTCTCTTCCCCCTCCAGAAAAACTTATCTTTTTCCACCACTCTCTTTTCCCAGAGTGGAGGAGAGGAGAGAAAAGAGAGAGAGAGAGAGAGAGAGAGAACTACTAATGGTCCTCCATCGCGCGCTCTAAAATGAATGTTACACAAAACCGCTCCCTGACTGCCGCACCAAGGCCTCCCCTCCACTCCCACACCACAAATACCGCGGCGCCGCTTTGGAGCCCAAGAAAAGTCCGCGTGGCCAACTGGCTACTTCTGCAAACTTTTTTTCTGCCCCAACTGCCCCAGGTTCGACTCTAGAGGGGATCCTATAGAACACTCTTTTTTTTGAATATTCAAGTAGTTGATACGTGACTGACGCTGCTTCAACACTATTAACGTTTAATTTTCGTTCCCTTGTTTCGTCGTTTCCTTGAAGTGAAAATTTTTCATCTTGACACTTGTTCACTTCGAAGAGCTCATTTAATGCATAATATTGATGACTTCATGATTGATCAATCTACTGATGTTTTCCTGAAGTGATAACCTTCTCTTAGAATGAAATGGGCTATCAGTTACTACAAAACAGAGAATAGTCAAATAGCTCTCAGAGCATCGTTGAAGTACTCAGAGAGTGAAGGAACGCATTTCATCTTGAGTATGCGTCAGAAATTCCAAGGTAGCATGGTAATTTGGAGTACAGGATCGACACAAGGTCACTAACATGCTGGTTCCGCTTACGTTGAACGTAATAGCCACTTATGAAGACTTGAACTCATTGTTGTCCATTTTCCCAACGCTTCATTTAACACCAATCAGATTCACGAATTGCCTGAATTCCTACACGAGTTCTTGAGGAACAACCTCCTCTTAGTCGAAATTACGAAATTTCTTCAGCAGACCACCTGGCAACCTCCATGTTGTGTTTCATGAACTTGTTACAGGGCTTATCCTTAGCAAACTTCATCATTCAGGGTTTCGTTAGCCATTTGAATGGTACAGACTTCAATGACTCGCTCCTTGAAACTACCCTTAGCTCAATTTCCCAAGCTCATGGTTACTTACGTTTCATTGAAGTGTTGAGAAGGATTAAAGGGCATCTCCGTCTTTGATGCTACCACTCTCAAACTTGGATTCACTAATTACACCGGTTTGACTTTGAGCAGAGGATATCAGACTAAGAGAACAGTGCGCATAGAAAAGAATTTGTCTTATTCCACATTCGACACTTTAGCCAGCGACAACTAATATGTGAGTCTTGCAAGCCAAGCCCACTAAGCATGCTGGCAGCTTGTGTTCCTCATGTTCCTGTACCTTTTGTGTTGTTGCACGGTTGTCGTGATTGGGCACTAACTTGTTTCGAAGACACTTGAAGCTGTACATGCCAAACAGCATTTGGGTGGATTTGGGTGGTTACGGTTCGACATCTGTCCAAAGACAACTGCATTTAGGTGCTATTGAAGGAATGTTGTTTGTTTACTGCAGTGTGTCGACAGACGAGCATCCCGTATTGCGCCCACACGTTCATGGAATAGAAAATTGTTTAATTTCATGTTTAGAAAGTGAAAATAGGACTGGAATACAAGCATGAGGAAACTAGTTGCACACTTGGCTCTCAGCGTGTTGCGAGAAGTCAGATGTATTTCCTGTAGCTGAATACTTGAATGGAGCTTCAAATGTTTCTTCATAAATGGGACAGGCATGACAAGAACTAGGACTACAGCATCGGCAAATCCAGTGACCTTAAGAGAAACTCTTTTGATGCTACATACATTAGAGTTAAGCCTATATGTCGAGCTGACAGGGCTTGACTAGAAGCGTTGGCAGGATCCGGGGATCTGCTCTTGGTAGAAGCTCTTGGTCTTGCCATGGTTGTCAACTGCTCTGTTACTTGATATTGAAGTAATTATAGATTCTAAAGGCTATATGAATAAATGCTACTTAGAAACCGTCTGGCCTCACTCAACACCAGGATAACATGGTGTATTTATACCCATCAGCTCGGGCTTTTTCCTCCATGTCAGCTATTTCATGTTCATGCTACCTTTTGGTGTTAATGTACTTCTTGCTGCACTGTAGCACACTCAATGCTCGAGTATTTAGAAGATGGAACCGCTTTCACAGTTTCATCGGGGAGATCCTGAAATTTACCAAGTCTCGGTCCGAAGGTTAACTCCTCCCAATGCATTATCGGCTGGAGTCCGAGGTGCCGTTCAATGGCTGGCGCCGTCGAACCTTCTAGACTGGAATCCAAGGTGCCGTTCAAAGACTGGCGTCTTTGATGTACCTTGACACTTTATAAGACATAGTGGATAGGCTTGGCAGCTGATATAAATACTCCATGATACCAGAGTGTTGTGAGAGGATTGAGGACATCTAAGTAGTTCTCTAAAGTATACCTTGAGGTGCGTATATTGGTTTTACTCCAACTTGTAGCTTGAGAACTCAACTGAGAATCCAATGAATTTTTATTCACAAGAAACTCTCACTCTACTTTGAAAACCAAGGGTGTATTGTTGATTAATTTCAGTAGTAATTCGAGAATACGCATTCTTGTATTAAACTGCACAGCTAACTCTAATTTCGAAAGCTGTATGCAATCTCACACTGTTCCACTCACGATGTAGTTCTAGATGTTTTAACACGTACTCGATATACGTAGCATTTTTTGTAGGCGCGGAGCTAGTGTACCTGTGTCATTACCAGAGTGCCCGTTATGAGAAGATGTGATCATATCAGAATGAACACTATGAGAAGGTCTGTGTAGAGCTGACTCTGGCGGACTAGTAGACCCTGAAGGATCAGGTGTTCCTTGTTGAGGGACGCCTGGTTCTTCTGAGTTGTTAGATCTAGTTATAGCAATGTCAACTGTCTTATTACAATATTGTAGTTGGAAAAATACAATTACTATGTAAGTTTGTCTACTTAGCTGAATGGTACTGCTCCTCTTGTCTCCACGACTGTCTTTCCATATCTAGGAGTTTAGGTTCTTATATATTAATCGCCCATAAACTCCTTTCCTATACCTCAGACTTGAGGCATCATTTCACCATTTATGGTTTGAACCCTTTGTTCCAATGCACAGGTAACATAATTCATGTTCAGATACTTTAGCAGATAACTCCATACGGAATGTGCCTGGGAAACCACAGTTATAATCAGTTGTCATCGTGAAGCCAATGCTTTCTGATACACCTTGACACACCCACCACAAAATCTAAACCATTAGGTTTCGGAGGTATGAGAAATATCTGCGCACTTCTGACCCAAAAATCTGCTATTCAGACGAACCAAGTTCAGAGAACTTGAGTGAGGGGTTAGTAACGAATGAACAGGTAAAATCCTTCACAGTTCAATATTTATACAAAATCAAACTAACATTTTGTGACAAACCTTTTCAACCTCCAAATTCTGATATGAGTCTCAGAGGTAGGCACACAATCACCTACAACTTCACTGGAGCAAACCCACCCACTAAAAAAATCGAGGTGTCGCCTTTATTCCCTGGGGCATGATTTATGGCTTCCAAAAGCCAATCAATAAATTGAACTACCATAGCCATCGTGCTAATGGCCTGAGAGCACTCTCACATCATGTTCTCATGAAGTAAGGTGTACAAAGTCTTCTTGAACTACAAATAACAATCCTCCTGATTATTGGGCCTACTTAGACTACCTATAAACATTGAATTGCATCGTGTCCAAGATATTACTCTTCCCTGACAGTAACGCTATCTTCAGCGGCATTGAGCGTCGCTGTCCTGTATTACTCGACAAGCCAGTCCGGGCCGGTAGCTATGGTGAGCTTGCCTGTGCCGTACGGTACCGACAACTTATTAGTCAGTCCGGGGTAATACCAACCGTGTGACACAGGGAGCCCTAAGACCTCCAGTGTCATCCAACCCAACAAATAGCATAAAGCTAAAATTATGTTCAAGCACCTTTTTCTCCACAAAATATAGAATAATTCAGTCAAATATTTTGAAAAAGAGTCCCCTACAATAAAATCAAATTATCAATGCTCATTCTGTCAAAAAACGGTCTTCACTGCCTGAAACAGTTCTGGAAACTCAGTAAAAGCCGAACATTCAGTGATCAACTAATAGGTTGTAGTTTCTCAGTAAAGTAGGGAGCCATTATAAAGCACCAAATTTACCGAAATCAACTTCCGCATAATCTTCACTTTTGCAAACGAACTGTCAATAAATCAACTGAAGAACATTCATAAATGTGCTAATCATTGTGGTCCATGAGATTCTAATCTTGTTTACATAAAGTATTCAAGAACATGTTTGAAAAAACCTTGAATCAAACAGATACCGTTGTATACCAGTTTATACGGTCAATGTGTCAGCAGTAATGTCCAATATAAGTCTAATTTGGTGAAACCCAGAGAACTCTTTGAAATATTGACATTTGGCAATTTAGAATCTGCAGTATCCTCTCATCCAAATTGCAGGGCACTTGGGAACTTCTTGTGATTGACACTTACGTAACGCCAAAGTCTTAATACTGAAGTTAACATGCTTGGACCAAACCACCATCCAGGTGGTCACTGTCAAGTTCAATCTGTTTCACAAGTTCACCACTTGCTGTTTTCACAAATGCTACGCGACGTCACGCAACATGTGATTAAAATGTTATTAACTCAAGTTGAAGCCATGAGACGCATCATTGTGATCATACCCATTAACAAGTTTAAGTGATATTTAGATTTACTGCCTTTAGGTAGATACCCCTGATGTAGTTCTTTGTTGAACTTTTGGTCAAACTAATTCACATACCATTAATACGATCCAAAGTTATATTTACTATGCAAGCTTCTAGTAAACACACCAAGGATCTGTATTGATTTGTAAGTCTTGAAGTCAATTAGTTGAACCTCCTTTGCGGTAGTAAATACGAACCAAGTGGAGTTGAAATGTTCAACCACTATAATGGGTATAAACAGTAACCAGTTACAATCTGATATATAGGATGTTACCTACGAATTTCTGACCACTTTCGGAGTACTAATTTAAATCTCCATTGTCTTGATCATCATCATCGCTCCTCTGTTTCAGTGTATTCTCTTGTTGATCGTCCAGGTTCGCTTTGTTCTTAACAAATTCCAATATCATCCTAGCTTGTTCAGTGGTAAGATTATTACTAAAACACTTTCTCTCAGTATGTTCCTTCTTACCACAAATGTGACAAGTCACATTCTTGGATTAATCTTGAATTGACCATTCTTATTCTTCGAAGTTTCGTTGTCGTTCGACGATTCCAGATTATTCTTGTTATCCTTCGAAAAGTTATTGATTGAATGCTTCGCAAATGACACTTGATCTTTATGTTTCTTTGATTCCAGAATACCAAAATCAATTAACCTTTCCAATAATGCGAAATTTCTCTACTTTTCTGTAATGTTCAGATTAATGGTATCATACAGAGTGTCAATGAGGTGATTCAAGATATTCTGTTCATTGAATTCATCACCAAGAAGAAGTTGAATGTCCCAGATATCAGTGTTGAGTTTAGAGAAGTCTGCTTCAGAGTTCAATTGAAACTCTAACATCAAACCTTGAGCCTTCTTTCTAGCGTTTTCGGGGAAATAGAGGTTCCTCGATTTACCATAGAGTGCTCTAGCATTTGTTCTGAGTTTAACGTAAGCTTGAAGTTCCCTTTTTGATTTACTATGAAAAGCTGACTTTAGAATATTCGGAGCCATTTTTTCATCTCTGGCCCATTGCGCAGCTGCCTTTGATGGGTCCGATGGGATACCTCATTTGGGTTGAACATCCCTGATGACATATTCAAGATCTTGTTCAAAGAAGATCTGAAATGCCAGTAGACATAATCTGAAGTACAAGGCTCTGGAACGTTGCCTAAGTTTTCAACGTCTTTCTTGAAAAGAGTTCCCAACTCTCTCTCGTCAATACTAGCTTGTCCGCTTTCCAACAACTTCCTTATGTGGACAGCTGCCAACACCTCCAATTCCAGATTCTATTCTGGACGTGACGAAACTTGCGAAGGATCGTCTTTTCCAGTATCGCTTTGGGAAGTGTTACCGCCAAAAACCGCACCATGTCGAGCTGACTCTGACGGACTAGTAAACCCAGATGATCCAAGCGTCTCTCAACAGCTCGACAGAAAAAGTTAAGAGGATTGGCATACAATAATCTGAAATGGAGATTATACTTGTTTTTTTTTTTCCAGACTTTTGCGAGAAAATCAGAAGAAACTGTTATAGTTGAATACTTTTATGGGAACTATAAATGTTTCTTCATGAATAACGATGAGCAAGAGGTTATAGCTACGGAAAACTAGTTGCCCTGAGAGGAAGTCCTCTGATACCACTACCATTAGAGTTAAGCATGACAACTCGAAAATTCGAGATTGAAGAACAACAATAATTAGAGAAGTTTTATCACTACTGATTTAAACTTCTGTAAAAAATGATGAGGTTATTGGTGCCCCAGAGGCAACAAGAGCTGGAACGTTCTATTTTCTTCTACTGTCGAGGTTTGATAAATTCCTTTGAAATAGTGTTTCTTCCAGAGTAGGATAATGCTCCAACAGTGTACTGCCACATGCCAAAGGAACCCCAGCACAATGAAAGGCACATTAGAACAAACCTTCGAGCTGAAGACAGCCTGATGCAAGAGCGGGAACTGAAACTTGAACTCGATAAAGAAGAAGCACACATTCAAAGGGTAGACACAATGAGCAACACGATAAAAGCCGAATCCCATCTCACAACGGGACCCTGGTTCAATACAAAGTTGTACAACAAAAGCCCACCTTCGAGCTGGAGACATCCAACTGGTGCCATACCCTCTTGGTGATGCGGAAGTTCTTTGATTAACGTTTTCTTGAACAAGGAGACCTTATATCATATCTGTTTAACCACAATATGAATATTCCTCACTGATGATTTCACCTTGCCCAAAGCTGTGCTTCAAAATCGGAAACATAACCTTTGGAGTTGCATATCTATCCAATCAGAGGCAATTCAATAAGCCAAACATATAATAATAAGAATAAAGAGAGTACGTGAAGAAGAAAAGACAATGCCTTCTCTATTTTGTTTTAGGAGAAGGGATAATCCAATTGTGGCAATGGTAAAGGTTCATGCTAACATCAAATTCTCCACCCTCCCGAGCAGCTTCCTCTTGTGAGGATAAGAAGCATATTCACAGATCTCCTGTTTCCAATCGTTTTGAAAATTGATCTTAGCAGAGAGGACTTGTGGATAGAGTATGGAATTGCCATGATCGTTCTTAGTTCAAATGTTTACCTTCTGACGTACCTTGTGGCTATTCAGGGATCCCCCAGATAATATTTGAAATAGGGTGCATCTGGCCGATGTTTGGTGACGAGGCTGTCAGAGGGTCAAAATCACCGAAAGGTAACTTTATGAGAATCAGATAATGTGAAAATGGTATGAATTCTCCATGCTATCAGAGTGTTTTGAGAGACCAGACGGTTTCTAAATTATGATCATTCGCGTCTACAATTACTTCAATTTCAATTAACAAAGCAGTTCACAAATATGGCTAGTACTAGATGCCAACAACGGCAAATCCTCTGATCCTGCCAACTCCTCTAGTCAAGCCCTCTCATTTTTGCTCGTTGATACATCTCCACACTCTTGCTCTGCCAAGCGAACAACGGCTTCTCGGTCCGTGACCCTATCAACTCACAGTTGTACAACCTCAAGACAAAGGACAACTTGAAGTACTTGAGCAGGGTCATGGTTCAGTCGTTTGTCTTGTCCCATTCAGCTACAACTTCTTGAAATCTTTGAACGAGTTCCTCGCAGCGTCTGCTGACACTGTCAAATCGCCGATATTGCTGTTGGTCAACGTCAAAGAGTTGGAAAACGAGTACGAGTTGAACTACTACGACGACATAATCACCCACGAAAGATCCAAGTTGACTATGATGGTGAGCGACATGATTCTGATTGAAAAACAAGCCAACCAGAGCATTGATGTGATGGCTCCAAGTATTGATGACCAGTTGTACCACATGTACATGTGATCAATTCTGCTGACGATTATTTCACCTAGAAGGAATTGGGTACTATGACCTTGAACTTGAACCCCACAGCAAGACTCGTTTGCGGATTCAAAGGTGGATTCGTTATTCACACAAGCAAAGAGGTGTATTTTGTACATTATGAGAATCTAAGACTCGAACAATGGATTATTGGTTGTTGATTTCTGGAATTGAGCCTAAACATGAAAACAACTTAAAACAAATTGTTCTCACTGACCGATGAGAAGCAGAGGACTCTTACTCTAACGAAAAGCGTAAGCCATATTACAGAGCGCCTCTCGGAGGCTTAACCAGATTGGCCTTCCACGATGTGCTTGCAAAGCATCATCGAGTTGGAAACAATAGGCCAGCTCACCAGAAAAATCTCTTTCCAGGAGCTGGTCAACCAGATGTGCAAGTGACGACTAAGTGCTAGTTGTTACCAAACTAAACAGAGGAACTTGCAAACTAAATGTTAAACCCATCGCATTCTTAACTTGTTCTGTAACTTCACAGGCAACTACTAAGTTACAGTCTAAAATTCTACTAGAAAGTATACCCATTTCATGCTCTAACAACTCTAAGGGAGGTAGAGCAACGCATGACACGCATTTTCTGAAATTTTTATCCTATATTCTTGCATGAAGTTTGAACTCGAGACTTGACTTTCTCCTCACTTAAGCTAGGGAACTAGTCTATCATTTCACCAATTACAAAACTGATTAGGAAATGCTGCCTTCTTGATGTCATCTTAGAATCTCCAATTACCTGAACGGAATTGTTAAACACCGTACAAAATAAAATTATACTTAGGCGACAAAGAGTCTACTTTAAATGTACAGATGACAATGCTGGTTAGTCAGACTAAGAAGACGTTCTGCAGATGAGGTCGACAAGAGAGATTAAGGAGTTCTTGTCAACCAGTAAAGGAAATGGATTGGAGATGCAACAACCATCCTGAAGTCAAAATCCACAAGATCTTAAATATGAAAGAGTTCAATTCAACCGGGTCTTATTTTGCTCGAGCAATAGTGAGGGTGGAGGAACAAAGGCAAAGGAGATCTCTTGTTTTAGTACTCAAGCAGATAGTACGCAACACGATTGTTGGTAATACAGACACTATTTTCAGGATCGGAAGAACATTTGGAAAATAAATGAACTAAAAAGGTGTAAGTGTTGATACTTTCAATATCCACAAGGAGGTAAGCATAAATGCTCACCCAATGCTTTCAAGCAAGACAGCGTAATCAGCACCCTAATCTTCACTATACTTAAATGTGTCAAATGTTAAATTGTTGATGTTTTCTTTGAATTTGATAATCCAGGGGTAAAGTAGACCTAATCGGTTCATGACTAAGCAAAATACAAAAATTATGTAACAGTACTTTGAAAAAAATCCCTCAACGTACTCACTGATCGGTTTTCTCATAAGGCTTATGGTTCGCAACTGATAAAGAAATCTTATGTGTCCCTGACTATGGACTCCAACACACAGCCAATAACAGATCATTAGAATTCAGCCGAAATTTAGCCCTTTCGTCGTCCCCCAATTGCCTTATCTTTTAAATTAGCCCCAGATCATTTGATAGTGGCTTAAAGGCAGCACATTTTTTTAGGAGTCCTTATCAGTGCTGACGAGAAGAATAACAGAGTGAGAAATTATTTTGCTCTTGGAAGTAACCACTAGAAAAGTAACCACTTGAAAATGTTTAGAGTGATCTCCAAGTTTCATGTTTGCGAAGATTGTACATGTTTCATCATAAACATGAGTTATATTACATGAAATTAATCTAAAACTAACACCAAAAAGAATAAAATCTCTTGTAAAATGGTAAAGTTGCGATGTAAGCTTTCTCTTCTGCAACTTCTTGTTTAACCAAGTCCAAGTCCAATTCTCTTCTACCTGTGTCGATATCAATGTCCTTAGCTCTGGTGTAGAGTTTCCAGTTCTTTGTCCAAATTTTGTGACCAAAGTAGAAGAGGAAGATGATTGGAAAACCCAAGTATGCTTCAAAGAAGTCTGAAGCATTTGGCTTACCTCCAATGGGGAACAAAGCGATCCAGAATTGGGCAATAACAACCAAGATGTTCAAAATAGTACCGTAATAAGCACCAATAACACCACATTGAGAAGTGAAGGACAATTCACTAGTGTCTCTACCTTGCACCTTCAAGGCTCTTCTGAATCTGATCAAGCACACATTGATGGAAGCCCAAGTGAACAAAGAAGACAAACCAGAAAGCGCAAGCAACCAGTCAAACACAACACCATGCTGGCTACTTGCACTGAGGAAACAAAGTAATCCAAAGACACACTGGACTATAATTCCAACCAAGGGACGGCCAGCCTTGTCGATGTAACCAAGGATCTTTGGAGCTTGACCAGAAGCAGCCAAGGCAGCCAAGGTTCTAGACGAGGCAAACACAGAAGAGTTACCGACGGACAAAACTGAAATCATAATGACGACATTCATAACAGAAGGCAAGCCACTGATACCTTGACTCTCAATAGCAATAACAAAAGGAGAGGCAGCAGCACCCGAAGCAACAACCAACCTTTTCTCGGTGTATGGTACCAAGAGACCAATGAGGAACAAGGAAAGAATGTAGAACAAGGTGATTCTCCAGAAAACCTGCTTGGTGGCCTTTGGAAGCGACTTTCTTGGGTTCTCTGTCTCGGCAGCAGCCAAACCAGCCAATTCTGTACCACCGAAAGCAAATGCCGCATTCACGAAAACAGAACACACACCCTTGAAACCGTTGGCAAAAGCACCAGGGTGGTGCCAGTATTTGGCACCGATGTAACCGCCACGAGGACCCCCACCACAGACAAGAACTATAGAGAGGATGCAGAACCCGATAACAGCAACCACCTTGATTGCTGAGAAAACAAATTCAGCCTCACCATAGCCTCTAACACCAAAGAAGTTGATTGCAATAATAAGCACATAGAATATTACAACAAACGCAGCGGGATTGATGGTTTTATCCCAGTAGTTAATAGCAATAGAAGCAGCAACCAACTCCAACGGAAGAATAATAAGCCAAGACATTGCATAGTTCCAAGCCATGGAGAAACCCCAAGAGGTGTCAATGAAACGCGAGTTGTAGGTAACAAAAGCGCCAGAAACAGGGAAGGTAACAGCCAACTCTCCAAGAGACTGCACTGTACAGTACATCATAGAGCCAATCAAGATGAAAGCAATGAGAACACCAGCAGGGCCACCGGTAGCCAACGAATTACCAGAACCGATGAACAAACCCGTACCAATTGAACCACCAATAGAAATCATCTGCAAATGTCTGTTCTTCAAAGACCGTGACAACGGAGAATTCGCAGTGACAACTGCAAGTCTTTCAACGTCTGATAAGTTCGGATCAAGACCTAAATCGTCATTATCGATTCTTTTGAAGGAATCTTTAAACTTGGCAAACCCTGTTAATGCAGGTTCATTGTCTTGCTTGTCAAAAGCATCGATGTAAACACCACCGTCTTTTTCGAGCGAAGAACCGTCTGCGACCTCCTTGGATCTGATGTAACTCAACTCTTTCTCGGGCATTTGGTTACTGATACTCCTCCAAATCCTGGAAGAAACTCACTATCTTTATAGCGCGCTTATCTTTCCTCTGTAATTGTTGGATCCATAGATTTCCAGACCAAAGGAAGATAGCAAGTGCCGTGCCATCTAGCGCGGCTCGGTTTGTGGCAGATGGAACGCTCTTCTAATTCACCGTTTCTTATCTACGATTTACTCTCGTAGTTCTTTTGTGGCGCCGCAAGCAGTTCAAAGAGTTGCAAGCACGGCTAAAAAGCAGTCAAATCACTGTCAAAACCCGCTTATTGAAGAAAAGAAACCCAGCGATACGTGCCATTCGTAAATTGGACTGTGGTGGTGAGTTGTGTCCGCTCTTCAACGATTCGTACATTGTTTGTGCGGCACAGATACATCACGTATGTCGGTAATCTCACAGCGAGTAATCTAGAATGACATTCGCCGATCCAATTAATCGCTCAACTGCACTCAAATTTCATTGATCGATACACGGCGATGTCAATAATACCCCCAATTTCAAAAGATAAGGATAACTTGTTGAATGTCAATCGGCTGAACAATGCGTGGTATGCAGGATGTGACTAGAACACTCAGAAAAGTCAAGAGCATTGTTGAATTCCGTAGCTGAAGATGAAAGTATCTATCATAATCCTTTAGAAGCTTGATTGAAATCCAACTTGTTTTATAGGAAGTTTCGTTAACAGAAAAAAATCCAAAGGAAGTTTGAAATTCGAAGTGCACGCTATCAAAATTTGTTGGAATTAAACGCCATGTTAATTCACGATCTTTGTCGCGAATCCAAGTTCTTACATTAAGTAATATGAAACATGTAATTGTCTAGAATCTATAAGAACGAACTATGAATTTTGAGCCTGAGATTTGCTCAACAGCATTGGGAACTCCCAAGCTTAGAACAAAAAGGTCAAAAGGAAAATTAAACCGAAGGAGAACTTAGAGGCAACAGTGATTGGTGCTGCTTCTTCGTAAGAGGAAATAGAGTAAGAACCAAGCTGTGCTGATGAGCTGAATTGATTAATAGCTGGTTGGGTAGTAGGTGTATTAGCAGGGGCAGTTGGAACTGGAGTCACTGGGGAATTAGTGTTTGATGAGGCTGGAGCTGGGGCGCCAGGAGCAACAGGGACAATAGTGTTTGCAGGAGCAGGTCCATTTGGAGCGGCTGGGTTGGATGCTGGTGCAGTTGGAGCAGCTGGGTTGGATGCTGGTGCAGTTGGAGCAGCTGGGTTGGTAGCTGGTCCGGTAGGAGCAACAGGATTAGTTGCTGGTCCGGTTGGGTTGGTTGCTGGTCCGGTTGGGTTGGTAGCTGGTCCGGTTGGGTTGGTAGCTGGTCCGGTAGGAGCAACAGGATTAGTTGCTGGTCCGGTTGGGTTGGTTGCTGGTCCGGTTGGGTTGGTTGCTGGTCCGGTTGGGTTGGTTGCTGGTCCGGTTGGGTTGGTTGCAGGTCCAGTTGGGTTGGTTGCTGGTCCTGTAGGATTAGTTGCAGGTCCTGGTGGAGTAACTGGACAGGAGGGTCCACTAGAAGCAGAGCTTGAAGTTGGTCCAGAAGGAGCAACTGGACTGGAGGGTCCACTAGAAGCAGAGCTTGAAGTTGGTCCAGAAGGAGCAACTGGACTGGATGGTGCAGGAGCAGAACTTGAAGTAGGTCCAGAAGGAGCAACTGGACTGGATGGTTCACTAGAAGCAGTGCTTGAAGTTGGTCCAGAAGGAACAGAACTCAGAATAAGCGAAGTTGACGAAGTCAAAGTAGCACTACTCAGCGAAATCGGAGCACTTGAAGAACTGTTCATGTATGGTGCAGAAGACGAAAACGATAAACTGGAACTTGAGGAAACAGAACTGACAGTGAGGGTTGAGAAAGTAGGAACTTCAACGATTTCCGTTGCAGTCTCACCTGGAGTGGCACTGACTGTCAAAGTTGACGTGATAGAACCAGTCCAAGTCAGAGTGACGGTCACAGTTGGGATTGGAACATCAACAACGACAGTCTCAGTGCCATTTGGACCAGCTGGAATGGTCACAGTGGTGGTGTTGGCACCCGTCCAAGTAGATGTGACGGTGGTGATTGGGGTTGGGACTTCGACAATAACGGTTACTGTCTCACCTGGTGGAGCAGTGATGGTGGTAGTCTCAGTGTCAGTTCCAGTCCATCTTTCGGTAGTAGTGACAGTTGGAATTGGAACATCAACAATCACAGTCTCGGTTCCATTTGGACCTGCTGGAATGGTGGTCGTGAAAGTGGTAGAACCAGTCCAGGTAGACGTGACAGTGGTTGCAGGGGTAGGAACTTCGACAATTACTGTAGCGGTCTCACCTGGTGGAGCAGTGATAGTGGTAGTCTCAGTGTCCGTTCCTGTCCACCACTCGGTAGTGGTGACTGTTGGAACTGGAACGTCAATGATGACGGTTTCAGTGCCATTTGCATCAGCTGGGATGGTGGTGGTGATAGTGGTTGAACCAGTCCAAGTAGAGGTGACAGTCGTGATTGGGTATGGAACTTCAACAATCACAGTTGCAGTTTCACCTGGTGGAGCAGTGATGGTGGTAGTTTCAGTATCAGTTCCTGTCCATACTTCGGTGGTGGTGACTGTTGGAACTGGAACATCAACAATCACAGTCTCGGTTCCGTTTGGACCAGCAGGAATAGTAACAGTAGTGGTGTTGGCTCCTGTCCAAGTTGAAGTAACAGTTGTCAATGGAGTTGGGACCTCAACGATCACAGTAGCAGTCTCACCTGGTGGAGCGGTAATAGTGGTAGTTTCGGTATCAGTTCCTGTCCACCTTTCAGTTGTCGTGACAGTTGGAACTGGAATATCAATAACAACTGTTTCGGTACCGTTTGGACCAGCTGGAATGGTCACAGTAGTGGTGTTGGCTCCTGTCCAAGTTGAAGTAACAGTTGTCAATGGAGTAGGAACTTCAACGATCTCAGTTGCGGTTCCACCTGGTGGTGCAGTGATGGTGGTAGTCTCGGTGTCAGTTCCAGTCCACCTCTCAGTAGTGGTGACAGTTGGAATTGGAACCTCAACGATAATGGTCTCGGTGCCATTTGGACCAGCAGGAATAGTAACAGTAGTGGTGTTGGCTCCTGTCCAAGTTGAAGTAACAGTTGTCAATGGAGTTGGGACCTCAACGATCACAGTAGCAGTCTCACCTGGTGGTGCAGTGATGGTGGTAGTCTCGGTGTCCGTTCCTGTCCACCTTTCAGTTGTAGTAACAGTTGGAATTGGAACATCAATAACAACTGTTTCGGTACCGTTTGGACCAGCAGGAATAGTAACAGTAGTGGTGTTGGCTCCTGTCCAAGTTGAAGTAACAGTTGTCAATGGAGTTGGGACCTCAACGATCACAGTAGCAGTCTCACCTGGTGGTGCAGTGATGGTGGTAGTCTCGGTGTCCGTTCCAGTCCATCTCTCAGTAGTGGTGACAGTTGGAATTGGAACTTCAACAATCACAGACTCGGTTCCGCTTGGACCAGCAGGAATTGTAACAGTTGAAGTGCCTGGTTCTGTCCAAGTTGAAGTAACAGTAGTGACTGGAGTTGGAACTTCAACGATTTCAGTTGCGGTTCCACCTGGAGTTGCACTAATAGTGGAAGTTTCAGTGTCAGTTCCTGTCCATCTTTCGGTAGTGGTGACAGTGGGAATTGGAACATTAATAATAACTGTTTCAGTTTCAGATGCACAAGAACTTGTTGCACGCTTGAAGACATTGCCATTTTGAAATGATGTAGTAGGAAGGGGAGAAGGAGGAGTACAAAGTGGGATTGTCACTGTGGTAGTTCCAGAGCCAGTCCAAGTTTGAGTGATGGTAGTAGTTGGAACTGGTACTTCGATGATTTCAGTAGCAGTTTCACCAGGCGTGGCAGTAACAATGGAAGTGCTTGTGACCAGACCAGCCCACGTCAGAGTTGTGGTGACAGTTGGAATTGGTACATCGATTTCCACAGTCATGGTGTTACCTGGAGCAGTGTTGTATGGCAAAGTGGTCACAACGGTTCTATCACCTGTGTAGGTCCTGGTTATCACCGTAACTACGTTACCGTTGGACCCCGTGTCAGAATTGCTATAACTACCCCAGTTTGCCGTGACACTGTAATCAACAGCAGCACTGGAACCAACACAGGTGTATTTGTTTGTATAGGAAACAACATCAGCTCCACTACCAGGAGTAGTAACAAGGTCAATGTAAGGACGGAAACCGGCAGGAATATTGTTGTAAGTGATCGTGTAACCTGTGGTAGAACAGGACGTAGTGTAAGTAAACAGTTGAGCGGTCTCTGGAAAGAGCCAGGGATTTAACTGGTTGGTTATAGCAGCATGTACACTCGAGCAGTCAATTATCGACGAGGAGGATTTGTAACCAAGGGTACCACTAGTGTAGCCTTTTGGACAGTTTCCTGCCATAACATAGTTCTGGAACTCATTAATATTAGGTGCTACTCTCTTGTTGTAAATGATTTTATTTGAGTCGGTTTTAGTGTAGCCACCTTGGAAATTAGCAGTAGTAGAAAAGGTATTGGTGCCATCATTGAAAGAAACAGTGTTGGTACCAGCAGTGAAGCAGGTAGAGTCTTCGAGATCAATAGCCAGAGCAGACCCACCAACGTTGAATGCAACAGGGAAAGTAATGCTACCAAATGCATTGGTGTTGCTCTGAACTAGCAGGCTCGCAGTACATTCAAGACTAGAACCAGCAGTGAAAAGCTCACCTGAGTTCATTGTACATGTCGCAAAGACGTCGTTGTTCGACTGTAAATTGATAGTGTTGGTGGTGGAAGTGAACTTGAAAACACAAGGTAAGTCAAGGAAAAAGGTATCACCTGAAGCAACATTTGCTCCATTAATGCTCCACTTCATCGCGGCAACCCAACTAGGATTGTTTGGGGCATTCAAACCATAGTTAGCACCTGGTTGATACACAAGCGAATCCAAGCTGGTGAAGACACCACTGACTTGTTTTCCGGCAACTAGGCCCGCTGTCGCAGCTAAGAGAGCGACATTATTAAATAACATTGGAGTAATTGATGAATGGTTCCTTCAACAACTGGACATTTAGTTTATTAAATAGTTAGAATTCTAGCGAGATTCGCCTAACCAAGATTGATTGAGACATGATCATAGCGGCGGTCCAATGCAGAAGCGGAAGACTGAGCAAGTGCATGAACGTAAAATACGCTCAACCATTACAATTTCCAAGTGTTATGAGGTTCCATTTTACAAATTGTGCGTATCTTAGAATGTCTGTCTGGTCACAAACTTGACCGTGACCGGATTTTGTGTCTCCGTTGGCTCTAGGCGACGAGGCACTCTTCTAGGCCAAGACTCTTTGGTCCGTTCTCTCGTCATGCTCAACAAGACCCTTTTTCGCTTGGCTGCAAATTTTTCAAAGGTGCAGAAAAAAAGTCATCACTTGCAGTGAGATCTGCATGCAATTCGTTGGTTTTGGTGAGAGCTTTCAATAGGGTCCGAGGACAGGTTGAGCCTTCATTCTTGATGGCTTAAACTGAGGTTCCACACTGCCTGGTATTCAAGCTTTGTGACGTGCCCATCACCTGCAAATCGAGGCCCTTCCGAGGACTCGCCTCCAATTTCCGCAAATCGTCGCCCAACTTACACTTTTATGCAGGCATGCTTGCTGTTTCAGTGAATTAGAACGATATTGTGATAGGCGTGGCGCATCATCTGATTGTTCGGTAACTTTACGATTTGACGACAAACAGCAACTTTGACCGGCTACCTGAATCTCTCGGACTTAGTTACAAAGCAACTTACGGAGCGTAAAAGTGCATTCAGGGAATGGGAGTTAGGTACTAATAATACTGGTAGTACTACCATCATGATTATTCCATTGGACTTAAGAATCCTCGGTGAACCAGAGCTACTATTCGATGAGATGCTTGGGTTGCGATACCTTGCATTTGGTTCTGAACCAATGACCCACTACGCTTTATCATAACGTATCCCCTGCAAACAGCTTCCCCAGTTCTTTTGGAATCTCCTAAATTCTTTGCACAAAACCAGTGTAGGCAGGTAGCACACTTCAGAATGTTTGAAAATTATGCAAAAGAATGATTGAAAAAGTGTATCAAGAGAACCCTTGATCAGCAGTCATTAGAATTTATCGGAAATGTAAAAGCAACAAGAATGACAGGTCTGGCCTTGTTGGAGAACCTGCTTAACGCAATGCTTACACCCGAATATCAGATCATGACTAATGCAACGCTGAATGTGACTGTTTCGCCTCGAGAACCGTCTGAGCTCCTTGCGATGAGTTCACGAGGCGCACCGCATGACAACGTTGATAATGCATGAAATTTGGATCGGAAACATAAACTTTGTGGGGTGCACTTAAGATCAGTAGTTAGTGTAGTTCATGTTTAAAGTTAAGTTTGATGGGTTATTTGAACCTTGAAATTTTCATATGTCGGACTTGATAAAAAGTAGAGACATTCGTCAGCAGGTTGGTAGTGCTGAATTGAAAATAGCCGTAAACAAGTTCATAACCAAGAGTATTCGAACGCCAAGTGGTTAGGAAGAGCCACATGTAGGCGACCTCATGTTTCATCTTCATCACATTACATTTGGAATGCTACTGTCTGATTGACTCCGAAGCAATGATCTTTAGTCAGGCATCGGCATTTTTGCAGTCACAGCAATACATACGGATGCCAAGGCCGCCACCGGTCCGATGGTCTGGCTAGGATGACTAGAAGAAAAATTGTGGGCCAGTGACTGAAAAGGAGGCTTGCATTCTGGATCTGATGTCAAAGAAGGGATTCAAACAATTTCATCGACCTGCTGAAGGAGTATGAGAATCTCCGGCTAAAAGAGTCCTTCTTAAGATAGGGTGTCGGGGGTTTAAACTTTTTGTCCATCGTGTTGTTGAAACACGCATCTCGCTTTTGTGGAGTTTGTGTACATTTATCTTCGAGGAATTCAATCTTGTTATTTGTGGAGGAGCTACCTATGAATGAGCCGTTCTTCTTGCATGAGCGGTACCCTCGTACTTCGAGAATGACTCTAGCGAGCTCTTTTCTTTTAGGACTAAATTTCCAGTGGGATGACAATTTCGCGGAATTAGTTTGGTCTTTCATTATGATTATTCTCGGAGGAATTTAGTTTTATGCTTGTGGAGTCTGTCGGTTGTTGTACTACGCGCTTGTAAGTTGCTAATTTTATTTTTCATCGTTTATTCTTGAAATTTTCGTTTTTTCATCTTGGAGAGCGCTGAAAATTACTCCCCTCCAATACCCGCAATAAAAGCTAACGACCATGTCCGCGACATTCCATTATCAATGAACCTGTCGTCCCAGCCGTCTCTAGAAAACCACTTCCATGCAGCTTTCGGATCAAACAACGCAAGGTTAAGCATTAGAATGCCTTTCCACCCATCCGGAACCTGCTCGATAATACCCTGCAACTTCTGCTCCCATTCCTCTCTGACAAACTTTTCACCTCTGATATACGACGAGATGGGTGTTATGGGAAGCATGTGGATACCGTGGATCCACTCATCGGCGATCGTACCTCTTCCAAAGTAGGTTGCGAAGTCGATTTTGTTTTCAAACGAGATTCCTGCAACCTTATTCTTGATAAAGTTTGGCGGTTGAATCTTGTTGTCATCGGAATACAACATGTACATGTTCATCGATCTTCTCATAATGGCCAACATCAAGTTGGCTCTGTTTTGCATAGCCTTGTCGCCCACAACCTCGGCAAACAACTTCATACCATAGGCGAAATGGTAGTCTTCTGACGAGGACTCCTCGTCCTTTCCGTCGCCCGACGCAAAAATACCATGTGCAAACGAGTGTCCGTGAAACCAGTCAAATGAACGTGATTGTACAAAGAAAGCGTCTTTCTGAGGTGACGCAACGTCTCTTAATAATGTTTTGGCATAGTCCAACACCAAGTTGTTATTATCTGACAACCACCCTGGGTCGATCCGCGCGACGAGTGCAATCGCATGAATGTGATATCCGTAGTGAAAGTGGTGGTCATTGTAGTTGGAGTTACCAAAGTCTGCTCCAGGCTCCGCGGAACTGATCAACCCCTTCCAGGTGGTGTCGTAGACCAACGGAAACTTCTGCTTGTTATTGGCAAAAATCGCAATTGCTTCTTTGACTCTAGGGAGAATGCTTGTGCTGAGTTCGTGATCACGCAATACAAAGTGGCAGACATAAGCGATATATGCAAACTTGTCCAACACTTTCCCGGACGTGTACATAGAATCTATGTTTGCCATTCCAACTACATCCTGCTTGGTGTCTTCCTGTGCAGCCCTTCTAATCAAATCCTTTGCGCTGTCTGAGTACAGGGGTGCACGGTCCGAAAACGCGGCCCACGGGTCCCAGCTAATTTGCACTGGCAACTCTTCTCTCATGACCAAATCGTTCGTGACATACCCTCTCATTTGGCCCTTGGTGGTGGAGTCCAAAATAAAGTCCACCTCTCTCGATTTAATCTCAGGAATGAGCGTTTCCTGGTGATGTGGCAAACACCAAACGATTCCCGACCCTGCTCTCGATCTTCCCTGCATTTCATACTTGAATTGGTAAGTTCCCGTACGGTCGTCTGCTGAACCCTGTAAACTAACACCAGTAGGATAAGTACCCAGACAATCATCGTAAAACCTAGAAACACCCTTGGCAAACTGGATAACTAACCCGGAAGCAGGTTTATTTGCAACTATATGGTTCGGATCAGCCAAACTCAATTCAACATCACTTTGAAGAACATAAACCGACCAAACAACCTGGTTGAATAACTTAACCTGATACTTTGTATTTCCATCTTGATTTCCAAGCTTTTGGAACTCTTGAACCCCAACCTGTGAAGAAATAACAGGTTTGACGTTGTTATAGATGGCAGTGACAAACCCCATACCATGACATAACGGAAATTCGATGTCCTGGTTGTCTGAAATGGCCAATTTAGCATTCACTGACAACTTTTCATGCTTGTCCAAGGTCAATTGCACGTTATTCTCACCAAAGTTCTCGCCCCCGAAAACAAACGACTTGATACGTGGAGGGTTGAAGTAGAATTGAACGGGGTTTGCGCCGGCGTCTGGGCCGTAAACTATCTGGTTTGCATCTGTGTGGTTGAATGCAAACCCAACATCCTGTCCCGGGTCTTTAGTGAGCCATAATGAGTATGGTAATGTCCACACAGGGAACGTTTGGTCCTCAAGTGCCAAGTTATTGGAAAAATTGTTGGTTTGAATTGGTTCATCTTGGGGAGAACTTTTACAACCTTTAGGTGGTTGGTGGTGTTGAATACGCTTGAAAAGGGCAGGCGGCTCTCCAATTGCAATTGGGTTGTTGAATATGTCTGTCATTTGGTATTGTTGCAAATTATTTAAATTAGTGAAAGAGTTGGTTGTAATCTGTAAATGAAACTTACAGATTGAGACGAAATTTCAGGGACTTTAACATGTAGAAATAGCACTATCAAATCTGTAAAATTGACTTTACAGTTTAGCATCTGAAGAAGCTTGCAACTTTAACATGTAGAAATAGAGTTAGCAGATCTTCGAAGTGAATTTTACAGTTTAACCTCCACTCTAACCCAGCTTGCAAACCCGCAAATGAACTTTACAGTTTTAACCTCTGGAACCATTTAACTTTCGCAGCGCATTCCCAAATAGGCAGTAATCTGCGTACCGTTTATCAGTATAAAGACTCAAGAACATCCTCCGCTGACCCCCAAAGATGAAATATACATTTGTGGGTGCCGCATTTCTCGCCTTGACCGAAGCACAATTCATTTCCGACCCACTCGACCCAAATGGAGTGGTTTATCATGGAATGGAGAAACCATCATTGGACGATATCTGGGGTAGTGAATGGCCTTTCCAAGGCATCAACACTTTTGCACACTTGGAACACCATAAATGCCTAGTTACTCCAGATGAGCAATTTGATATTGGGATAATCGGAGTACCATTTGATACAGCCACAAGTTACAGACCTGGGGCACGTTTTGGGCCTCGCTCCATTAGAGCGGCCTCACAGAGACAAACATCTTTAAGAGGGTACAACCAAAGAGCCAATTTGAATCCTTACGACAACTGGGCAAAAGTCATTGACTGTGGAGATATCCCGGTGACACCCATGGACAATACCTTAGCATTCAAGCAAATGACCAAGGCTTTTGAAGAGTTGCTTAAGAGAAAAGGTAGTAGTGGTAAAGCTCCCAGGTTTGTTGCACTTGGGGGAGATCACAGTGTGATTTTGCCTCACTTGAGGGCACTAAATGAGATATACGGAGCTGTGAATTTGGTCCATTTCGACGCACATTTGGACACCTGGGCCCCGGAAAAGTACCCTTCATTCTGGCACTCTGACCAGCTGGAGATCAACCACGGCTCCATGTTGTGGAAAGCACACCAGGAGGGTCTACTCACCGAGAACAATGTTCATGTAGGATTGAGAACGAAGTTGTCAGGCTTGGACGACTACAAGGACGACGATTCGCAGAACTTCTTGCGGATAGATGCGGATGATGTGTGGATCAAGGGAGCACCGTGGGTGGTGAAACAGATCTTGGACCGTGTACCTGCACACATTCCGACGTACATTTCGGTCGATGTCGATGTTTTGGACCCAGCTTTCACTAGTGGAACGGGGACACAGGAGCCTGGGGGGTTCTTGCCGCGCGAGTTGCTTTATATATTGAGAGGAATAGATTCGTTGAGTCTAGTTGGGGCGGATGTTGTTGAGGTATCTCCTGCCTTTGATCATGCTGAGATTACAGCTACCAACGGGGCCCAAATAGCGTATGAGTTGATTACGAGCATGGTTAAGACAGTTAATGGAGAGGGAAAAGGTGAGAGAGGTGAGGTGATCAGAGTCAAAGATAGTGCTGTGAGTTTGGAGATTATAAAGAAGAAGATGGAAGAGATAGAGGAGTTGAGAGAGTGTTTGTTGAGTGAGTTACAGCAGTTGAAGAATATGCAGTTGGTTCTTAGTGATTAATGTGAGAGTAGTCTACGTATTTGAATAAATGAGGTGAATTTTTGGTGTTTTATGCCTTTTCATTGTATACTTTTAAGTGAATTGTTTGGTTATTGATTAAATTTAAATTCTTGGTCTGTTCAAAATTTGCACCCAAACATATTTTCTAAGAATTTTACCAATTATTGAAAAATATTAGATTTGATTACATTGTAGGAGTAAGATAATGATTACGAAGATGCTCAATGAGTTCAAGTCGACAATAAATATTATGATCACTATGAAAATCAGGTTGTTCGGTAATATTTGTTCATTTCAGCCTTCTTGTATAGGAAGACAGTTGAATTTGATATCCTTAAAACACCTTTGCTACACACTATAACTACTTTAATGCTGTTACCTAACTATTTCCAAGCTCAGTTGAAAGTCTACCCATCTGTCGTGTTCGTTAATCTATGGAAAATAACTGTGGTACTCGTATTTTACCTTCTTTTGTCTTCGACCATCTATTGTAGTTCTTAGACGATTTCTCAACTCTTTGTTCCCTTCAAGTTCTCATCTACAAGTTTAGTTCGGTTCTCGTCTGTGAATTCACCCAAGTTCCCATGTTTAAAGTTAGTTCCTCAAGACTCATCTATAAGGTTAGTTCCCTCAAGACTCAATTTTAAGGTTAGTTCCCTCAAGACTCATTTATAAGGTTAGTTCAACCAAACTCTTATCAAAATGTTAAGTTGTTTCCCTGTTCATCACTTTAAGCTCCACAACTTCGTGTTGGAACTTGGTGGAACACTACATCACCCAATAACCGATATATATTAAACAGAGATCGCACGAGGTATCAAACCGGTCCTATCGCCCAAACAATACGCGCTACATATGGTCAGTTGATGGACACAGCATTCAAAACTCTGAAACAGAAGATCCTCCAAAAAAAAGTGCTCAAGAATTTGAATATGATGACTGCTGTCAAATGTGGTCCGTCTATACTTTTAAAGAACCAAAGCAATGCCTGCCACTACGGCAGCGGCGGCTCCCAACTGGAATCCGCTGGCACCGGCACCGGCACCGTTGGCACTCGAGTGCGTGCCGTTGGAGGTGCCGTTGGTGGTTTCGTTCAACGCTCTGACAACCAAGACAGCCTCGTCGTTTACTTCGCCGGTTGGCTGGACAAACACAGTGGTGGTGATTGGGCCCTTGGTCTTGTTGAATCTGCCCCATCTGTGGGTACCAGTCTCGGAAGAGGTGGCTGGCTTCTTGGTCTTGTTGAATCTGCCCCATCTGTGGGTGCCGGTTTCCGAAGAAGTAGCAGGCTTCTTGGTCTTGTTGAATCTTCCCCATCTGTGGGTACCAGTCTCGGAAGAGGTGGCTGGCTTCTTGGTCTTGTTGAACCTACCCCATCTGTGGGTGCCGGTTTCCGAAGAAGTAGCAGGCTTCTTAGTCTTGTTAAATCTACCCCATCTGTGGGTGCCGGTCTCCGAAGAGGTAGCTGGTTTCTTGGTCTTGTTGAACCTTCCCCATTTGTGGGTGTTGGTGGAACCGGTGAAGGTGACAGTTACAACCTCTCTGCTCTCCTCTGCAGCTTGAGCAATAGCAGCAGCAGAAATCAATCCAACAACAGCAGTAGAAAACTTCATGGTGATAAAGAAGAGTTAGCTATATCTTTAATTTTCTGAAAGCAACCGCCCTTTTCTATACTGAAAATGAAATTTTATCGGCTCGATGTTTTGGGAATGAGCGATTTTTTTTGTTTACCAATCTTAATATGGAAGCCAAGGAAGAGTTTTCATTGGTTACCCCATTGTGCAGGTCCAAACAAATAGCTAAAATGGCCGGTCCGATAACGAGGAGCAGGCCATCTTCGGAGCCAGAAGTGTGTGTGTGTGTGGGAGCTACTGGGTGGGAAGGAGTTGGAAGTGAACTCATTTCACTCAAGAGACCACTCAACACATGAAAAGTACATTGCTAGCCAAGAGAACTTGAGGTAGAAAGCTTATTTGGAGTTATGTCCTATGACCTCATCACCTTCGATAGACTACCGGAAGTTCTGGTAAGTTCCCGAGCTTACCGGACCTTTGGGTTCCAGTAATATATATTTGTCACGAGACGTCTCTCGTGTAGTGATGCTCCGTCATGGTTATCTTGCCGGTCGGTGCTAACCTTCTAATTAAGCTAAGAATTAAGCCTCGCCGAATTGGTCAGTAGTTTGGCCGTTTTTGATTTTCTTAATTTAGGATGGTGAGAAGGTAGAGTTAGGTTGCTAGTGTTTGGTGAGTGTTGGTAAACTTTTTGAAGAGGTTTGATAAGTTTAGGACTCGTTATGTTTATGATTTTCTGTTGAATAGATGCTTACACTTCAAACAAAGCATACACCCCGTTAGTATACATATATTTTCAATATTCGTGAAGGTGCAATTTTTGCAGCCATGTAAGTATTTCTCTTGTTGAAATCTCCATCGGCTATCTGTTTGTTGAACAAACTTATTTATTCTTCGAAGATTAGAATTAGAAGTCAGCATGGTGGATATACAAGTGGTGTATCTTAAGTATACCAATATAAAGTAATGCAAAATCGATGAAAATAAATGAACCAGACTTAGGTTTTACCAAATATCACAAACCAGTTTACATAAACATAAAAAAACTTGTTTATACTTACTCTACTGGTTTGGATGAACGTATTTGAATACTAAAAAGTCTTATAACAGTAATTTGAAAATTTGTTAAAAGTGGTATATACTTATTCAGATACATTCTAGAGATAATGATAGTTTTGGTAGAGTTTCTCAGTTCACAACATTAAATTTGGCATTTCAGTCAACTAGTAGGTTTTCATTCAATCAGTGAGTAATTCAATGAGGTTGCTTAAATCGGTCAGAAGTGGTCAATATCTCACTACTCAGTAACCTACGAAAGTAGCTAATTCATCTGCTTAGTTAATACTTGGAAACCAACTTAGCAGGTCCCTCACTCACTTCGCTAGCTTGCTCAGTTAATCATCAATTAACCTGAAAGTTCCTTCACTCGCTAGTTCGTTCGGTCATTTCTCAGTAACCAAACTGGTGGTTTTTCACTTGCTGGTCTGCTCAAACAATCAGTGACGAAATTAGCAGGAACCTGAATAATTTGCTCACTCATTATCAAGTAGCCAACTTGGAAGTCACTCACTCATTACCTCACTAGTTTATTCAGTCGATCAGTAACCAAATCAGCAGATCCCTCACTAGTTTGCTCAGTCAATCGTAACTAACAAGTAGGTCCCAACTCACTCACTCACTCGCTTTGCTCGCTCATTCGTTCACTCGTAATAGAGAATGCGTTTATTATGAGAAATAGAGATGCAGAGAAAATGAAAGAATAGAATACACCACCAAAAGGTTGAACTGAAATCAACAATTCTAAAACTGGAAATTCTGTTGATGTTGGTTCTGATCAACACCAAACCCATAGGCATCACCATAGGCCTGTGGAGCCAAACCATCCTCCTCAAGCTGGTCATCCTCCTCCGAAAAGTACTGCGCAATGATATTGTACGCCTTTTCGTAAATCTTTTCGTTTTCATTGGACTGGCACTCAAAGATCTTATCCATTCCACCGGCATCCTCAATGTACAAAGCGTTCTGGTTGACGTTGGACTCGGTGGCCTCCTTGTCCATCTCACCAGTCTTCAAGATGTTTTCGAGCGAGTCCAAGGTCACCTCGATGATTCTAGAGTCGGCCACGGCCAACAACTCACACAAGGGTTTTATACAGCCCTGGTTCACCAAGTACCTGATCTGGTCCGGGCGTGTGAGGCCACCAGTCGACGCGTTCGAGATGGCCCAGCACGCCTCCTTTCTGGTCTTGTAGTCGGCCGCGCTCAACAACTTGATGATCTGTGGGATCAAGTTGGCATCGATCACAGCTTGGATCTGGTCCGTGTTGCCGGCAGTGATGTTCGAGATGGTCCAGCACGTTTCCTTGCGGATGGTTTCCTTGGGTGAGTTGAGCAACGGCGCCAACGCAGGCAAAACACCTGCGTTTATGACAATCTGGGTCTGCAAGTCGCTGCCGGTAACAATGTTACCAATGGCTCTCAAGGCAGGGGTCTGCACCAAGGTGGACTCGTGGCCCAACAACTCGACCAAACGGTTGGGGATTCTCGCGTCAACAACGGCCTGGATCGCCTCCAACGTGCCGTCACTCAAGTACGAAACCGCCCAGCACGCGTCCACCAACGTCTCCGGGTCGATCGAGTAAATCAACTTGGCCAACGTAGGAATGGCCAACTGAACAATGTTCCAGTCTGGTTGGGGGTTTTTACCTCTGCACAAATTCGATAAGGTCCAAGTTGCCGTGCGGATCAACGACATCTTGGTGCTGTTGAAGAGCGACAACACGGGCTCGATGGCGTTGCAACTCAACACGAAATCTCTATATTCAGAGGAGTCACCGGCCACGTTACCCAACGCCCAGATGGCCTGCTCCTTGACCTCAAGCGACTGCGAGTAGAGCAACTGCACAAAGAGCGGCACAGCACCGGCCTCGACCACGACCCTGGTCTGGTCCGAGTTGCCGGACGCGATGTTGGTCAACGCCCACGCCGCCTCCAACTGCAACATGTCCAGGTTCAACGGCTTCATGAACTCCACCAACTTGGGGATCACGCCCGACTCGATCACCAAGTCGATCGGCGGGTTGTGCTCACGCGACAAAATCTGGCGGAACTTGACGGTGGCGGCCAATTGGTTGTTAATGTCGGGCTGCTGGATCATCTCGAGCATCTTGGGCAAGTCCTGCTGCAACTTGCTGTAGAACTGCGACTCGTCGTGCGAAAGCGCGTTCAGGTTGAACTCGTCGTCGGCGTCCCCAGCGGCGTCTTCTTCCTCTGAGTCATTCGCGTTGTTGTTGTAGTTTCTTCTCTTGCTGAGCACCTCCTCCCTCTTCTGTTTTCTAAGATCAACCTGGTGGTTTTCTCTTCTTCTTCTCAACTCATCGCTCTGGAAACGTCCCTTGTTTTTGAAGTTGGTACGACGGTATTCGGGGATAAATCTATTAGTCGAGTCGGAATCCATTCTGCGTTTAGGGGATAAGAATGGTGGATAGATCAAGTTGGTGAGTTGTGACGATTGAATTTTTTTTCTGATGGTTGTTGCACGAAAGGCACGTGAGAGGTCACGTTTAACTCTTCTAAATTAGGTCTTGATGCTTGTGCAAAATTCAGACGACAAGAGAGAGTTTTGATTTATGACCGTGTGCTTGGACGCATGTTTCTTTAAAGGCTTCTGTATTTTTGATTTGGAAGTGTAAAGATTTTTGATTTTATTAGCCAGCATTTTCATGTGTCAGGGATGACTTCTTTCAGATTCCATTCATTTTCATAATTTACGTTCATTTACTTAATTCAGTTTCCATTTCATTCTTAATTCAGATTCTGTTTCATCTCTTAATCCAAACTTTTACTTGAAACCGTAAATTTACTTGAGAATGGGTATTTTGTGGACATCTCATTATTAGTATATAAAATCACTTTTATCAAAATCGATTATATAATCAAACTTCATAAGAATCATTACCATGCACATCATCAGGCTCCCGAGACTCCCAAGTCTCTCATGTGCAAAACGCACATTCACATCCTCATCATACTCACCCATCCAACACAAAACAACATACAAAACCTCCGACTCCACCGTCGACTCGGACGAGATCATCTCGGAAAACAACCCATGGTCGCCCACCTTGTACAACGATATCGTGCACATCCGCAAGACCTCGTGGCTCCCCTTCTCCACTGCACTCCCGAGCAACTACCGCTTGTCGTACAACCCGTTGTACGAGTCTCCCGGCGCAAAGTACGTTGGGCTTCTCAAGAGACTCACGCTCAGTTTTTCTGTGATTGGCATGTACGGAGCCAAGTTGTTCTACGAGTCGCCGCAGTTTGACGATGTCTACGCTTTGATTACTGTCTTGGGGTGCACGCTACCGGCTGTAGTGGTGCAATTGAAAACGAAGGACTATGTCACCAGAATATTCAGGTTGTACGACAAGGACAAACCGCAGACGTTGGAAAACTTGACGTCGGACGAGGAGTTGATCATGGAGAAGTTGAATTTCACTGGCTCGAAGACTTATAACCTGTTGGTTAGGGTGTCGGACAACAAGGAGTTGGTGTTGCTGAAGAAGGCTCCTATTTTGGGGGCTTCTGCGACGTGGGACGATGGCAAGAGGCAGTTTTACATTGTTGATAATATTGGGGGAATAAAGATGGACAGGTTGTGGGGGATAGTTGAGAAGAATTCGAGGGTGAATAATGGGAGGTATATGGAGAGAAAGGATTCATGATTGAATTTGAAAACGTCTATCACTTTTGGTTGATATCAATGGAAAACAGAAATGAGATTGTTCACATAGAGGTGAATTTATCAAAATCATAGAACAAATTGAAGAATTGTAAATAAGTACCAATACAATGATACACTTGAAATAGAAGTTTTATTCGTGCTCAATGGGAACCAGCCAAATTCTGAAATCTGAAGTTAAGCAAACCAACTAAAGGATATGATCAGACTAGGAAATGTTAAGGAAACCGTTTTTGAGACTTTAATTGAATTTCCATTCATATTTTGGATTGAGAAGTAGCTAGATGTGTTTGTTTAACTAGTTCTTTGGTTTCTATGCTCCTTGACTACACTATTCCTCTGCTTTCATCAGCTTGCCTGTTAAAATTTGGAAGGTTCAAATTGGATAATGCCCAGTTGAGGAGTTTACTGATCTTCCTGGAATTCTGCTGGAGCTCATCCTAATGGAATAGCAGTTTAATTTCGAGGTGATTCTTGCAATCGTGAGGCAGTTAAGTTTTCAAGAGAAGTGTTCGATTTTCAGAGAGCGACCAGATTCTAGATATCTCCAGACATACGAAGTGTTTGGGAAATCGTACTTTAACACTAGAAAATCAGCACACTGGGTCATCTTGCAACCACCCAGAGAATGGCATTAAATCTGGGTGGCACTATAAACGATGGTGACTTTGCTATACAAGGTTTTCACTACAGTCTGATCCGGGGCTAAAATTCAACTGTTGAGAAAACTGTCCTCTTTCCGGCCATGACAGATTCACTCCGAGGTTAAACACTTACTCAATTGTATCTGAATAGACAGAAGATGAGCGAAAATGAACAAACAGAACATTATTCAATATCAGCATTTGCAGAGCTAGTAAGGTTTAATCTCCAGACACTTGTGGTTATTACACTTCCGTTAGGTAAAACGCTACTGACGAGATCTACAGAAGGAGTATCATATAAGTGGTGTTATTATTATGCTTGAAAGTCCATACTTCCATCATGCTTCGTTTCTTCGACTTAAATATGTAAAATGTTGGGGATAGTAAGTAATGGCTAGTACTTGTGTAGTAGTAAATTTCTGTGTGTTGACTAAAGAGCTAAATATCTAGGTCAAACCCGGCTCCTTTTATAGGCGGGTTGACTACTTGTCTGCTGGTTTTTTTACCAGTCCTCAACGCTTGATTTAGCAACGTTGAGCATCGCCGTCATAGGTTACCGACATAGGTTATCCTAGTCCGGGCCGGCAGCAGCGTTGAGCCTCGCTGCTGTAGGTTACCGACATAGGTTAGTCTAGTCCGAGGCGTACTGGACCAACCACTTATTCGTCAGTCCGGGGTAATAATACCGCGACACTGGGAGTCTTAGGGCTCCCGGTGTGCCTCGACCTAACATAAAATGGCTGCGAAAAGTATATTTAACTGTAAATGGTTTCCTCATATCCCAATCGTTTACATAAATACACAACCATATGGTAAAATAGAGTTCTTAGAATATATTTGCACCCTCAAATACCCAGATATTTCTGAGATTCTGAAGACAATTATACAAGTTATAAGTTCTGACGATCAAAGAATGTGGGGTTCAAGCACAATTATAATGGATGGAGTAAGTTTTGGTACGTTCAAACTAGATAAATTGGTAAACATTCTGAAGTCCTAGCTCCCAAAATCAACTTTAGACACAACAGTGTTTATATACTGTTTCCAACTATTTCCAATACCTCTGATCAGGGAGAAATATTCTTCTCCCTAAAGTTGAAAATAGCGATCAACCAGCATAATGTGGCAAATAAACACAACACCACATATGCGGTTGGAAAGTTTAAAGTGAATAAAACTCCTTCGGTACTTCTTCACTGTTCTACCCAGATAAAGTTTACTCTATTCATAACAACCTCAATCTCTGAGTTCATCTATTCTTCCACATTTCATCATTAACTGTACTCTCAGCAATTAAGCTTTCTTATCGAACTTTGAATCTAAAAGACCTCTTCCTAAGGGTTCCCCACTCCCAGTAGTTCCCACCCTCACTTCTCCTTGTACTTTCCTACTCATCCTCACCCTCTACCTCATCCAATTACATCACCCTCCTCCACAATAAATAACTTGTGGAGACTAAAATTATGCCTCGGGAAAAAAAAAAACCAAACGGCTCCTTTACAGAAAACGGCTGAAACCAATGGTTCATCTCTTCAGTGGCGGATCCCACCGCAATCCGTACCAGGATCCAACGGCCCCTAACAAATACACAGCACCCAAAAAGCCGGACCCTCCAGCAAATTCCGACCCAGAGGAGAAAATCGACGACGATAATGACGAAGAAGCTGCCGCTAAACCTAAACCCAAAGACGAAGAGGCGCCCCCAAGAAGAAGACAGGTGTACGCAGACCCCGAAACAGAAGCAAATACTCGTTTGAATGCCTTGCTATACCACACCAGTAATGAAACCGTTGACATGTACAAGTTGGAGAACAACTCCTCTGATTTGATGGGAAGACTTTATTTTGATGATTACGACTCGGATTCCGTGGTTGCGTCGCCATTGGTGTCCAAAACGAACACGCCGTTGTTGTCGCCGAACTTGACGGGTGCACTAGGGTCTGCTCCGCACAGCCAGGTGTCGCTAGGCCCGGCCTCAGAGTACTTCCAGGCGAAGTTAGGCACCATGAGCTCTGCCTCCAGCACAAGTGTTCTCTCTGCACCGGTAAAACCAACAGTTTCCAGATTGCATTCCTTTGAAAGAGGTATTTCTTTCGACACATCCACAGACAATCACCATAAATCGCTTACGTTCAAGGTCAAGCACCCGCAGTTCAAGTTCAGAAGAAACAATAAAACTTTTTTGACAGGGTACAACAACGACCAGGAGTCACTCAAAGCTATTGAGTGGCTCTTTGACGAGTTACTCATTCACGGAGACACCGTTATCATTTTGCAGGTGTTGGATGAAAAACATTATGACAGAATCGACAAGACCATGGCCAACCTGTCGTTGGAAAAGATCGAGAACTTGAACTCGCACAACAAAAAGATCCGATTCGTGTACGAGGTAGTGATTGGCAAGCCGCAGAAGTTGTTGAAGAGCGCAATCAACGAGTACAACCCGCAGATGATGATCATCGGCACCCACCACTCGGAAAACAAGGCACAGTCGTCCAAATTCTTGCAGAGGTCGTCTTTTTCGAAGCATTTCTTGGAGTGTGCGTTGGTTCCGGTGATTGTGGTGAAGCCAACGTACAAGCACACCGAGTACTTGGCGACGCCGATAGACTCGGAGACGTATTTTGAGGACTGTGTGAAGAATATAGCCCAGCAGCACCAGCAGGTGCCAGCGCCACAACAGCACCACCTGTTCAAGTTCTCGAGGAAGTTGTTGAGCCCGTCCACCTCGCGGTCGAACTCGTATACGAACATGTCGAGTATGTTGAGTCCGACGGGCTCGCACCAGAAGGAGGAGGTATTGAGAAACGACAATGAGAGAGGTAGAACGTTAAAGGGAGAATCTCATTTGAATGCTCAAGGTTCTGGGTCGGACTCGGGGTCGAGATCGCGGTCTACATCAAAGTCCCGAGGATTTTCCAAGTATTTTCATATTTAGATGTTTAGGATTGTAAGAGGTTGGTTATATGGATATTAAGATAGTTAGGAATAGAGGATGTTTGGAAATAAAGATATTAAAGAAGAGGTTGGTTAGGAAATTTAGATATTGAGTAATAGAGGATGTTTGGAAATCATGACAGTAAAGAATGTGGATGGTTATGAATACTAGGTATTGAAGAAGAGGTTGGTTATTTGGTTATTAAGATTGTAAGGAATTGAAAATCTAAACATTGAGAAACGTTTGATTATTTGGATTTTAGATAGTAAAGAATATCTAGATACTAAAGGAAAATGACGTTTGCAAATCGTGATAGGCAAACGAAAATAGATTGGTTTGGTAGTCAAGACTAAAAATCTAGGTATAATTTTATTTCACTTATGAAAGCACTGAACATATACCACGGAATAAATTTTTATGATACCTAAGCAATACGCAAAAATGCTGTCTTTGTTACCACAGCAAGATAACAACGAACGCTAAATATATCTCTACATAATTGTAACATACATCACCAACATCAATAATCACACCCTTAATAATCAATCCACTCACATCTTCAGCCTCATAGAACATTTTTAACCCTTATCATTTTTCTACACTCTTAACCTACTCTCATCCACATACAACATGTGCCCTTTTATATTTTTGTTTCCATGTTTCAGTTGCTAAAACCTAAACATCATGTCAAGAAGAACAGTGGGTAATCCCTACGCGCTTGCACTCAACGCAGTTTCCATCGCCATTGGCGTCTATGGCTTCTACTTCAACATTGTCCTCGCACAGTTGCCTGCTCAGCTCGCCAAGGCAGGCTGGAGCCAGTTCTTGACCAACTTGGCGCTCATCTACTCGATCGTGGTGTTTGCCCTTGGGCTCGCCGCCCACGGGTTGAAGTCGCAGAGGTTGTTCTACATCAAAAACTTGTTCCACCCTGTGGGTCTTGCTCTTGAGAGCATTGTTGCTGTTATCTACTGGCCGCTCAGACTCTTCTTCATCCACTTGTTGACTGCCGAGAAGAAGATAAGGATAACCGTTCCTGTCGACTTGGCGATCCACTTGATGCCGGTGGTGTCCTTGCTCATCGACTACCTTTTGTTCATGCCAAAGTGGACCATCAGCATTCCTACGGCAATGGCCCTCATTACGTTTTTGACCAGCTGTTACTGGGTGTTGTTGAAGAGATTGGTTGACGTGGAATCAGGCGCAATTTACCCGTATGCGTTTATGAATGTGCCCACCGAAAAGGAACGTGCCATTGTTTTTCTTATTGTGGGCACGGTTGCCTTTGTTCAGTTTTTGCTCTTGAGAAGGTTTTATGATTTGGTGGTTGTTTACAAGGAGGAGGAAAAGGAGAAGAAGGATATCTAGATGATAGTGTGGTTAGAATAAATGATTAGAGAAGTTGGGAGTGGCATTTTTATTTGGTTTCATGGTTGGGTGTCTATTGTTTTTCTTGTAAATGCTCGTGGGATAATTTAACACGTTTGGTATTCGGTTAATATGTTTTATATTTGCAGCCAAAGTAAAGTTTCACAAAAGTTTACAGTTTTGAGTGAGATTAGCTATAGATAAGGGTGGACGAGAGTGTAGTATGGGATGGCTGAGAGGATTCCTTTGGGTTTGGTTTCTACAATGATAACAGCCTGTTTTGTTTGACTTTTCTCATTTATGGTTGTGAGTCTAGATTTTTTCTGAGCTAAACATGAACTATGAAATCTTATTGTAGCGAACTTGAATGAAGTCATAATGTAACGCAACTTGAATATGAAGTCATAATGTAACGCAACTAGAATATGAGTAATAGTGTAACCAACTTGAATAAGAAGTCATATTGAAATCAAATTGAAAGTGAAGTCAAAGTGTGACGAACTTGAATATGAAGGACAACAAACTTGAATATGAAGTCAAAGTGTGACGAACTTGAATATGAAAGACGACGGACTTGAATATGAAATGTTACAAACTTGAATATGAAAGATGACGGACTTGAATATGAAAGATAACGATTTTGAATATGAACGGTAACGATTTTGAATATGAAAGATGACAAACTTGAATATGAAATAGTGTAATTGGATATGAAAGATGACGAACTTGAATATGAAATAGTGTAATTGGATATGAAAGATGACGGACTTGAATATGAAAGATAACGATTTTGAATATGAATGATAACAAATTTGAATATGAAAGATGACGAACTTGAATATGAAATAGTGTAATTGGATATGAAAGATGACGAACTTGAATATGAAATAGTGTAATTGGATATGAAAGATGACGAACTTGAATATGAAATAGTGTGATTGGATATGAAACATAACGAACTGAATATGAAATAGTGCAATTGAATATGAAAGATAACGAACTGAATATGAAATAATGCAATCGAATCACATTCTCAAGTTTAAACGTAATTCAGTAACTGAATATTCATATCAATTCAACTTACCTCGTGGTGCAAAGAACCTATTCCCCATCGCAGTCAAAAAAGACTTCATCACCCACACAACCCTCCACACAGGTGAAAGCTTTGCCAAAAATGGGTACGGAAGCGTCGTAACCCCATCCTGGTTCATCCACACAAAAACCTCAATTCCACCATGATACACCACAAAGTACGCCAACGTATACGCGGCCGTCCTCTTGAGTTCAATCGCAGGCACCTCCCACGCCAACGTCGTCAAATAAGCGTACGGCAAAAGATGGATCTTCAAGTCCAACCAAAGTGAAACACTAAACGCATCCTTGTTCAACATTGACGGAAAACACAACGTGAACGTCCAGTAGGTGACCGTCACCATGAACTCAACATCCCATGTGGTGTGGTAAAAGGTGCGCAATCTCTTCAATCCAACGGTCCATTTCAACACGATGAATACCAAGGTGGTGAGCAAGCTGAGATTGGTCAAGAACTGCCAATTGCCACCCTTGGCCAAATTGGGTGGCAACGGTAACGTCATTGTTTCATAGAACCCATGTGTGAGCAACGCAAACGTAACTGCGTCTATGACCGACCGAATCATGAAGTGCGATTTTCAATTTTCAAACTCTCGTTACACACTTTTGTAATGTGTCGAAACCTCAGGCTTCCAATCGGAGATCCTCCATACCAGCGAGTAGCAATGACGAGAATGTTCATCAAATTGTGGTGAACTAGTACTTGTTCCAAAACTTTGGACCCTGCTCCTTTTTCTCCGTTATCATTGAATCCCTGTTCTATGTCGATGTATTTACAGTTAGACAAATTTCCTGTTCTCCACGCTATTATATGTGGGTGACTAGCATTTTTGGCTATGCTCTTGTGTTGCTCCAAGAACTGCTTAAGGATTAGAGGTATGTCTTTTGAGTCTGTGAGAATAGTATGGCGACCTTGAAACTTACTTTTTCGATCAGTTACAATGCTTGAAGCATACCACTCGGTTATGATTTGAGTAGGAATAGTTTGCAGTTTCAGTTCACTGTACGTACCTTTATACCTCTGTGAACTCTGAACACCCCAAAACCTAACCCATCGTATACCTATTACTTTCCTTCCAACCCATTTATGATTCATCACGTGTAAATAAAAAGTAGTTGAAACAAATTTTTCAATTGAAACCACCAATGATTTACTTGAAGAGTTTATTGAACGTGATCGACAATTCTGGTGCGCAAGTTGTCGAGTGCATCAAGGTCTTGCGTCATAGTCCCAGAAACTTTGCCAAGGTTGGCGATGAAATCACCGTTGTTGTGAAGAAGGCCAGGCCCATGAACATGGAGATGGCCCAGGCTTCCAAGGTCAAGAGAAGAGACATATGCAGAGCCATCGTGGTGAGAACCAAGGCTCCTTTCAGAAGACCGGACGGGTCTGTGATCAGATTCGACGATAATGCATGTGTTTTGGTCAACAAGAATGGCGAACCTTTGGGGACTAGAGTTTCGTCGGTAGTTGCACAGGAGTTGAGACACTTACAGTTTAATAAGATTGTTGCGTTGGCCCCGAAGACGTTTTAGGGTTCTTGTATATAATAAAGGATAAAGTTTATGGATGTTCTCCTGCTCCACGAAGTGGAGCTAAGGGGAGTGGTGTAGAATAATTGTGATATTAAAGTCGATTAGTAGGAGGTTATTGCTTTAGAATTGAATTCTTTTATGGTTGAATTCTTTATTGGATGAATTCTTTATTGGATGAATTCTTTATTGGATGAATTCTTTATTGGATGAATTCTTTATTGGATGAATTCTTCATTGGATGAATTCTTTATTGGATGAATTCTTTATTGGATGAATTCTTTATTGGATGAATTCTTTTATGGTTGAATTCTTTTATGGTTGAATTTTATGGTTGAATTCTTTTATGGTTGAATTTTATGGTTGAATTCTTTTATGGTTGAATTTTATGGTTGAATTCTTTTATGGTTGAATTCTTTTATGGTTGAATTTTTTGAGCTGGTGGAGTATTTCTAGTTGAATTTCGGATTAAATGAGTCGACCCTCCAAGTTGAAGTAGCCGACAGTATTTGTTAAAAACAGTTGGTTATCCAGATTGAATCATATTATCAGAAATTTCATCTTTGGAGGTCGAAAGTATTGGGAATACTTTCCAAAAGACTTTTTAATCTGATTTTATTTGTCTTACAATAATATTGGTCCTTCAAACCAATACATTAGACTCTATTATGTAAACCTCCAAGACTAATCAGTAAAAGCCCCAATCGCACTCTCAACCAGCTGGATCATATCATTCAAATTCCCAGTATTCACAGCATTCAACGGAGTATAGCTAACCAACTCTCCCGTGCTCGCCAACACCTCCGAAAAATTGGCACGGAGATTCGGCTTGATAATGTTCGAGATCGAATGCAAGTACTCCTTCAACGACTCCACCGCTTCCAGGGGCGTGGCATTCGGACTGTTCCCCTCAAGTGACGTCAACGACTCGTACGTCTCATTCAAGCTCTGGTCTCTCTCTTTGGAGAATGAAGCGTCTTCCTTCGCCACCAACGTGTTGTTCATTGGGCTGTCGTTGTAGTTGGGGAGCCTGTCGTCCTGCGGACGTGTGAAATTGTCTTTCGGCTGCAACACAACGCTGCTCTCCAGCTCAGTAATTGCTTTGGTTTGGTCTGGAGAGTTGAGAATGTACCCTGCATTGGAGGCGAACCTAGCAGGTGCTCTGTCGGACGAGTTCTCGACATAGCTGAGCAAATCGTGTAACTGGTAGTTCATTGAGTCGAACGAGTGGTTGAAGCGGTCGTCTTTCATGCGCCTCAATCGGCTAGAAATGGCGTCTAGGTTGGTTATTCTTGCGTTTATGAGTACATCGTTGTCTTCGAGGAGCCTTTTGAGCTCTGACACCTGTGAGGATATGGTGCTATCCATGACGAGGATTTTAAGTAAATTTCAATCATGTGATTGATTAATTTACCGATTGATAGTGAGAAAGGGATTGTGAAGATGGTTTATGGAGGTGGAGATGGCTACTCAATACATATATTATATTTATATTATGCACAACATATGAATATACAATCCATGAGTAGTTTACAGTACACGAATAGTATACATTTTACAATATTTGATTTGCTTAGCTAGCCAATCATGTAGTAAGGAGAGTACCTCACTATTGAGGGAACCTTAAGAATATCAGTCATGATAAAAAAGATTCACCAAACAGAAGATACACTTGATACTTGTTACAATATGTTTGAAGCTGAATAATCTTATCATATATCATTTTAATTTGGGTGCAAAATTCTGAAATTTGCAGAAAACTTGCGAAATCTAAGAACTGATTGCAATGACAGGGAAGACTGTGAAAACTTTGTTTATGTTCTAAGAGATATGTCATGAGCCAGATAGTATTATTGTTAGAACTATCAATAACAACAGTTTGCAAAGATAAGCAGAATAAATAGTCGATGCTCATCATGCAATGTATTTAAAATTACAATCAAATGAGGTACTTTTCAGTTGATTAATCTTGTTTGGAATAAGTCGAGATAGAGTACGTTTTTTTCACTCACTTACTCGCTACGCTCGTGAGTCCGTTTTTTTTTTTCACTCACTCACTCACTCACTCACTCACTCACTAGCTACGCTCGTGAGTTCGTTCGTGAGCTCGTCCGCCTCAACGCGTACAAAATGACTCAGAAAACTGAAATTTTTTTAGCGACGTATTCTCAACAAACACCATGTCCTCTCAAGAACCTATCCAAGACAAGATCAAAGACTTGTCCCTCAAAGACCAACCCCCCAAAGCAGAAAAGAAACCCAAGAAGGAAAAGAAGAATGCGTCGCAGTCTTCCAACCCCTTGTTCTTGGACCCCCAACCCGCCTTCATCGACGAACGTATCCAGATGTTTGACGAGTTGAAGGCCAAGTACGACGCTGAAATCAGCTCCAAGGAACGCAAACCCATCAAGATCACCTTGAAGGACGGCACTGTCAAGGAAGGTGTAGCATACGAGACCTCGCCATTGGATCTCGCGGTGCTGATTGGCAAGTCGTTCGCCGACAGACAGGTGATTGCCAAAGTCAACGGCGAATTGTTGTGGGACTTGCCCAGACCACTCGAGGACGACGTCAAGTTGGAGTTTTTGGACTTTGAGCACCCCGAAGGTAAGGCTGTGTTCTGGCACTCGTCTGCACACGTTTTGGGTGAGGCCAGTGAGTGCCACTACGGCTGCCACTTGTCGCACGGTCCTCCAACCGACGACGGTTTCTTCTACGACATGTCCATCAACAACGGTGAGACCGCAGTGTTGCCTGGCGACTTTGGAAACTTGGAACTGGTGGCCACCAAGGCCATCAAGGAGAAGCAGAAGTTTGAAAGATTGGAAATGACCAAAGAAGAATTGTTGAAGATGTTCCACTACAACAAGTACAAGGTGCAGTTTATTTCTGACAAGATTCCAGACGGAACTTCGACCACTGTTTACAGATGTGGCCCATTGATCGACTTGTGTCTTGGTCCTCACATTCCTCACACCGGTAAGATCAAGGCGTTCAAGGTGTTGAAGAACTCGTCCTCGTACTTTTTGGGTGACGCCACCAACGACTCGTTGCAGAGAGTGTACGGTATTTCGTTCCCAGACAAGAAGTTGATGACCGACCACTTGAAGTTTTTGGCCGAGGCCGCAGACAGAGACCACAGAAAGATCGGAAGAGAACAGGAGTTGTTTGTCTTTAACGAGTTGTCGCCAGGTTCTGCCTTTTGGTTGCCTCACGGTACCAGAATCTACAACACCTTGTGTGAAATGTTGAGAAAGGAATACAAGGTTAGAGGTTATGATGAAGTTATCACCCCCAACATGTACAACTCGAAGTTGTGGGAAACTTCCGGCCACTGGGGCAACTACAAGGAGAACATGTTCACCTTTGAGGTTGAAAAGGAGTCGTTTGGTCTCAAGCCTATGAACTGTCCAGGCCACTGTTTGCTCTTCAAGACCCGTGAAAGATCGTACAGAGAGTTGCCATGGCGTGTTGCAGACTTTGGTGTGATCCACAGAAACGAGTTTTCCGGGGCCTTGTCGGGTTTGACCAGAGTCCGTCGTTTCCAGCAGGACGATGCGCACATTTTCTGTACCCCAGACCAGATTGGCACTGAAATCGCCGGTGTTTTCGACTTCTTGAAGAAGGTCTACGGCACTTTCGGCTTCGACTTCAAGATGGAGTTGTCCACCAGACCAGACAAGTACGTCGGAGACTTGGAAACCTGGAACGTTGCCGAAGACAAGTTGGAAAACGCCTTGAACGACTTCATGGGCAAGGGCAACTGGGAGTTGAACCCTGCCGACGGTGCCTTCTACGGGCCTAAGATCGACATCAAGATCAGTGACGCCTTGAACAGATGGTTCCAATGTGCCACCATCCAGTTGGACTTCCAGTTGCCCAACCGTTTCGAGTTGGAGTACAAGGGCGAGGTCAACGAGAAGGGTGCGGCCGTCAACAGGCCCGTCATGATCCACAGAGCCATCTTGGGTTCTGTCGAGAGAATGACCGCCATCTTGACCGAGCACTACAAGGGCAAGTGGCCTTTCTGGTTGTCTCCTAGACAGATCTTGATTGTGCCTGTCGGACCAAAGTACTACGACTATGCTGAGAAGCTCAAGAAGAAGTTGAACGACGACAACCTCTTCTACGTGGACGTCGATGTTTCGGGCAACACCTTGCCAAAGAAGGTCAGAACTGGTCAACTCTACAAGTACAACTTTATCTTTATTGTTGGTGAGGATGAGGAGAACACCAACAGTGTCAATGTCAGAAACAGAGATATCGCTGAGGAACAAGGTAAGAATGCTATGATTGAGTTTGATGCTGTTGTTAAGCAATTGGTTGCTTTGAGAGAAGAAAAGAGAGGAGATAACAAGTTGATCTAACCTTGTACTTTAATATATAATGCTTGAGATTATTGTAGTTTTTGATCTAGTAATTCTGGGGAAATATGGCGCTACCGGATCCAATGAACCTACGAAAACTCGAACGATTGCTAAACTAAAAATTGAACTTCTGTTTCATTGATTGATAACCAAACTTTCATTGATTACAAGCCATTGGGTATTAACTTATATTGCATTGGTGTTACAATCACTGGTTATTAACGAATATTTCATTGAAATTACAATCATTGATATTTAACTAATACTCTTTGAAACTACAACCCAATCCATTGATTAATCATACCAATTCATTAACACCACAAACCAAATGTCGGAAAACGAAACACCCTCTAAACACAACCCGTTGCAGGACAAACTCTCCCCAGCACAATTCAAAGCTTCAATCGAGTTCCACGAGGCAGATGAAAAATTGACGGTGCAAGACCGTGAGCAGTTGACCGAAAACTTGTTTACAATGTTCAAGTACTCGTTGGTCCTGGGAATTTTCACTTCATCGGCTCTGTTGTTTGCACCTACAATGTTCGCCAAAAAGATGAAGATCCCCCCGTTTGTTCCTGGAAACACAGCTAAAAAACCGTTGATCTACAAACCGTTTATTTCCTTCTTGCTAAGTTTTATTACGCTTCTGTTTGTGAACCAGCAGGCCTTGAAGTACCAATTCAAGTATAAGATCCAGCAGTTGGAGAACTCAGGAATTTACAAGAAGCAATTGGCGGTGTGGAAGACTATGGACTACCACCAGGCTGGAGCTTTCTTGGTGTACTTTCGAAAATCAGCGATGGACCAAAGTTACATTTTGATGGACCCGAGAAAAGTCACGGATGAGACGTTACGTGAGGTGCAGTATCATCCTTCTGCTGCCAGAAATCAAACAGCATCCCCGGGAAGTCATTGGGACGAGATCCGCAGACGCAATGGGTTTCGGGAGCCTCAGAAGGAGGTTCAAGATTCGGTGTTTGATCTTGACCTAGAGAATTCTGAGCCTCAGAAGAGTAAATCAGCGTGGGATTCTATCAGACTGAGAAATAAATGAGAAGAGAAGTGTGAGGTGAGGAATACGAATGTAAATAGGACTTCTAAGGCAACAGAACATTTGATATATCTGGAAAACAGAAGTTAAAGAGTGCGAAGTGTTATAAGACAAGGGCAATTCAGAGAACTGAAAATGTGATCAAACAATGAGTAGAAAACTCAAAAGAGTATCAATGTTTGAACACTAAGGAACTATGTAAGAAATTATAAGAGACGAGTAGATTAAGAAATTGTAAGAGACCAGAAGGTATATACAGTTGAAACATATGAGAACATGAGTCTAAAGAATTGTAAAATCATAAGAGACAAGATCAGTATAATTGAGACAAAAAGTCAGAACTACGAAATCATAAGAAACTTGAAGATCTATATACTTGAACATAAGAGATAAGAAGTCAGTACTACGAAATCATGAGAAACTAGAAGATCTATATAATTTAACATAAGAGAGAAAGTCCTCACCTCAAGGTCAGAACATAAATCAGATTAAGAAACCAAACGTGCCAAAACCATTTTAACACGTCTAAACAAAACTAAAACCAACACCAATATGGACGACTTTGGCGATTCCGGCGAGCTCTACAACATCAGAAACCAGTTTTACACCCACCAGTACTCCAGGGTGTTGGAGCACTCCTTGGACCAGTTCCCTATCGAGAACCAACTCAAGGTCTTGGAGTTCCAGATCAGATCAACCATCGCCTTGGCAAAAGACGCTTCCCAGCTACTCGACAGCGGAAAGTCACAGTTCCCTGAAAACGACGAGCTCTTCCTTTTGTTGAATGCGTGGAACGACTTGCAATCGTTTGGCACCGACGACTCCACCTACTTCCAAGACGTCAAGGCTGCGACCTTCGAGTTGCAGGCGGTGTTGACCACCATCTACCTCGTCAAATTTGAGCACGATATCGACCAGGCAATCCAGTTTTTGACCTCGTACATCAACAACTTGACGTCGTTCCAGAAGTTCCAGGAAGTCGAGCCCTACTTGGTGTTGATCCAGTTGCATTTGGTCAAGGGCAGCTTCTCCATCGCCAACAAGTTGTTTTTGGCCTTTGATGAGTTCCCTGAAACCATCAGAGATAACATAGTGTACCAGGTGGCCGAGTCGTGGTTGAACTCGATCAAGGGCGAGTCGGACAACATCAACAACTCTCTTTTCTTCTACGACGAGTTGTTGTCGACCGGGTTCGCGTCGGACTCTGATAAACTCGGCCAGTTCAAAATCTTGACCGCGATGTTTGCGTTGGAAATCAAGTTGCACCACTACCCGGAGGCACAGGAAAAGGAGAAGGAAATCGACTTGTTGGGCATCCAGTCGGGTGACTACTTGGCCAACAAGATAACTTTGGATTACATTGTTAACAATGGTGCGAATGTCAAGGATTTGCTCAAGGAGTTGCGTAGCATCGACGAAAAGCACCCATATTTGATAGAATTGAACGAGAAGAATGCCAAGTTTGATGAAATTGTTGGAAAGTATTCTGTTTCTGTTTGATGTGTATTTTTAAAAATGAGTATGAGGATTGTGTAGGGGTATGGATGAAATTTTATTAATTTGAATAAGAGAGTTGGTTTTGGTGGATGGAGTATTATTAATTTGAATAATAGGGTTGGTTATGGTGGACGAAATTTTATTAATTTAAATAGTATTGTTGGTTTTGGTGGATGAAATTTCATTAATTTGAATAATAGTGTAGGTTTGTCTTATTATACCAAACTCCGCTTGTTGTTTCGGGGAGTGACCCGCTTGTCCTACTTATGGGCCTACTAGTCTTTAACTAGAGCATATGACATTGTGTGAGTCAAAATAGGCGAATTTCCAGCCTAGTGAGAACTTTTCTTAAAACCTGATTTTGGCTGCAAATTTCATTAATCTTTATCTTGAGAGGTGAGTTTGAAACAAAAGAGCTCCAAATTACGTACCATATCTTCCCTGTACTAATATGTCTTGTGTAACTGAATCGCCAAGTACTCTATTCCTCTATTTCTTCTGCCGATTCTGTTAACTACTATTTTTACGCACAACTCCAGAGTGTTCTTTCATAAATTCTCTCATCATGAATTCTGCAACATCATACCTTCACAGTCCCCTTTTTTCTTTCTTTCTGAATAATCTATGGGAGTTTCATTTTTTAGAGAAAGTATGGTTGAGTTTGCTGGTTGATTTCAGATTAAGTTTGATTTATATCGCTTCAGCACTTGCATCGCTCCAGCACTTTTTTTGCACCAGTACTTTAGCTCGCTACGATCGCTTCTGTCGACAAATACTTTAGCTCGCTACGCTCGCATTAGTCAACAAATACTTCATCTCGCTTCGCTCGAAATGTTCACTACACTCGACATGCTCGCTTCGCTCGAAATGCTAACTACACTCGAAATGCTAACTACACTCGAAATGCTTGCTACGCTCGCATCACTTGCTACGCTTAACACAAATGAGATGATAAAAACGCTAAATAAACACATAGTCCTGTGGAATCAAATGCTAAACTCCCACACTCTCAACCTTGACAAGCTCGTTGTCCTCGTTCAACTTCAACCCCTCAGCAAGTAACCTCTTTTCGATGGCCTTCAATTCGTTTTCTCTCTCCAACAATTCCTTTCTCTTGTTGATCAAGTCCTGGTGGACCCTCTCCTCGAACTTTCTTAGTCTCTCCTCCTCGAGCTTGATTTGTTCCTCCTTCATCAAGTAGTTTGATTCGTCTGTGGTGGCCGCGCCGTTCTCGCCAAACTCGCCCTTGAAGTCCCCAGCGCCAAGACCACCGCCAGAAAGTGCACCGTTGCCCTCCTTGCCGTTGACGTATTGGAACTGCTTGCCCGAAAGCGCCTCGGTTCTGTAGTTTTCGTAGATCAAGTCGTGGGTCAACTCCTTGAACTCGTTCAAGTGGGTGATCAACAAGACATTCTTCAAGATGGTGAAGTCGTTGATGTCCGGGTTCTCGATGTTGATGGGTTTGGTATTTATCGGGTTCAAGATGCGCAACTTGAGCAAGTCGTCTTCGTCCGGGTTGGGGTTCTCCTGGTACTCGTTGGCCCCAATGACCGCAAACGGAACCAACGAGTTTAAGTACTTGTTGTACTCGACAATCTCGTCGTCAATGTAGTCCTGCTCGTACTCGTACTCGTTGAATTTGTAGTAGTTGATTCCGTAGTTGTTCAAGTCCTCCAAAATCAACAGCTTGTTCAACTTCAACTCGCTGGGGGTCAAGCAGTCGGCCTTGGCAATCACGGGGATTATGTTGACCAAGTTGTTGACGTGCAGCATGAACTTGATGTCGATCTCGGAGAGGCCGTGGCCCGTGGGCTGGATCATGTAGATCAAAACGTGGATGCGGCCGTCCTTGAAACGTGGGTTACGCTTGACGCGCGACTCCTCCAACAACACCTCGTCGTACTGGTGTCTTATGAAGTCCACGATGATCTTGAAGTCCTCGTCGCAGTTGATCAGGTTGGCAAAGTTGGGTGTGTCGATGATGTTGAGCGAGATCTTGTGGCCCTCGTTGTCCTCCAACTCGACGTTCTCGTGTCTCAACGTCAACTTCTTCGTGAAGGCGTCCTGGTTCACCGTCAGCGACGTGGGGATGATTGCGTTGCCCCCACACAAGGTGTTGATCAACGTCGAGCGGCCCGACCCGCTCTCGCCAATGATCATTATCGAGAAGTTGATCGACTTCTTCAAGGTCTTGCGCTTGCGCAACGCGGCCGACGACGTGTTGTGGTCAGCAGAATAGTTGTATACTCCTGACATCCTTGCTCTCTAGAATATCTGGCCTTGTCTCTTGTTGTTTTCTCTGTTCTGAAATACCCTCCAATCGAAAAATACTTTATCCACTGACTCTCGCTCAAGTGACGACTAGTAATTTTATCTTCCTCGCTACTACTTTTGAGGCAATCAGGACGTGTACCGATTGATTTCTTTGTTGTTTTCGTGTTTTATTTGTTAGATCGTTTCGTCAAAACTTTGTTTACAAAAAAAATTTAGAGTAGACACGTAGTAGAAAACGTCTCACCGTAAAAGGTGCAAATGAATGGGTTCGTGTTGCGTTTGGCTAAGGTACATGAGTGGCTGGGTCTGCACTTCATTTGCTCGGGTGCCCTGCTGTCTCGAGCTTCTTCAGGAGATATCTGGTACGGCCACCTGGTGCGGCCACCAGGCACGGTCACCCACGCCCATTCCGCCACACGCGCCTGGGGTTTGGGGGAAAAGCCTACCGAGAATGGCGTGGAATTGTCGTGGCATTTCTGGGCGGGCTGGGTGCCTAAAGGGAATGGTCTTTTAGAGTATTAGCGTATTTAGTGCTGGTGGGTATAATATGCCATTCGATAGGCGTCGATGTTACAAGGGCTGACTTATTACTCTTCACATGTCTCGTCTGTTTGCGTGCCGAATTCGTAGGATCATTTGCAGCCAGACGCGTGATTATTCCTCATACTGTAGGTTTAGAAGAGTATTGTTTAATTTTGCAGGCTAAACTGAACAAGGATACTTAGATTTCCGGGTTTCATCACTTTTTGTTTTCTTCTTCATGATAACATTTGATTTCCGGCTTGATGATAACTTTTGTTTTCAGCTTTCATATAACTTTTGTTTTCAGCTTTCATATAATTTTTGCTTTCTCTCATCAAACTTTTTCTTTCCAGCCTAACATTAAAAAGTATTGACTGTTTAGTTTTGATTAACCGTTTTACGAGTGAAAAGTTGTTTAGAAAACACATCTTGAATGCTTTTTCTGTTTCTTTGACATCACGTAGTTTATTCAAAGATTTGCAAAATAGAACCAACAAGATCTAATTTACTCAACAAACTCACTAACCAGATTTCACTCATATTTGCAAACAGAACCTATTAAACATTACTAAACAGAATTGAATCTCGTGAACCCCACTGTTTCAGAAAATACAAACTCTGGTTGTTCATCTTGGGGTGTACAGAGGGGAACAAAGTGCCAACTGACACTTCGTAAACTCTCGTCTTCAATTGAAACTTCCGTAAGGAAATGAAGATTATTTGAACTTTCTAAAAATTTGCAATCTAAAGAAGTGATTTGTTAACTAGTATGATGGGGAAAGCAGACCTAAATAGTACTCTTTTTAAAAATTCGCAGCCTAATGTAAGAAATTTTAGAATTTGTATGTTGGGAAAGTAAGACTTAAAACAGTACACTTTTTGAAAATTTGCAGCCTAATTTAATTAGTGGGGAACATAAAACCTAAATAGCACTCTTTGAATTGAAAACTAATCACCCTCTCAGATAAACTTGCACATTTCTAAACTTTTATATACTTCTTAACTAGTCTTCACCTTCTTTGGATAGTCAAGGTCGGTCTTGCCAAACAACGTACTTAATGCTACGCATAACCATGCAGGGTACCAACCAAGAACAACAATATGCCATGTCCACGACTGCAATTCATTCCACGACGTCAACAATCCCTTCATCAACACAATGGAATTGGTTTCCTTCCCGAATAGAGTTCCAGCAACAAATATGATAAAGAAAGGATTCGAAAGAACCAAACTCAAGCTGATTTTGAACTTGGTCTTGTTGGCCTCGATAAACGATTTAGGCTTGGATTCCACCTCTTGTCTTTCCTTGACATAGAGTGTCATCAATGGCTGCACAAACGTCAACGGTAACGACAAAAGCCCAATCAACAAGGCCAACGAAAAGTGCACTATAAGCAATGCAGTGATTAATAACGCAATGAAAAATAATGCGAGCGAGATCAACCCAAACGTGACAACCTTGCTCATTCTGAAGCTGGGTTTGAGGTTGAGCAATGGGATTGCTCCTGCGGCTGCAGTTGTCATGATGAATCCGCCCAAAATATATAATACGGTAGCGTCTCTTGATTCCACGCTGGAGTTGAGTGTCAAGTAGGGCAACGCAACGGACAAAACATAACATCCCCCTTCGACAACCGTGAAAAGAGTCAATACCTTGTGGATGTTCTTGAACAAGTCTGCAATCTCAATTTTGCTGTTGAGTAAACATCCCAAGGCACTCAAAACATACGCAATAGCCACCAAAATTGCAGATGGCAAGTAAGTCCCGATGGAAACAAAGTGCCGTGGAGACAACATCAAGTAGAAGAAGAACGACTGGTGGAACTTCTCCAACAAGTTGTTGACAGACCTGAAGGTGGAGTCAACCACTCTACCAAACTGGGTCACGTCGTTAGGCCCAGTCGTGCCTCTGGCTTTAATGGTGAAAGATTGGATTTGCCAGCCAGAAAACGCCTCGCATCCTGGGGTCCGCTCCTTGAGCCCAGACAAGGTCAAACTCAAAATTCCTCTCAACAAGGTTCTCAATCTGGTGAGATATGTTCTCTTGGCCAACTCGACACCCGGAGTGCCTTGAATCGAGCATTGCATGTTTTCGTGGTACGCAATCACGTTCGCAGTGTTCAACAAATCCAAGTTTGGCAACTGTCCGTTCAATCCCTCGTAGTCCATTTCGTAGTAGTCAAAGTTGTCTCCGTTTTTAGCGTACTCCATGACAATAGCTGCGTCAATAGACCCTCCAGTGTTTTCCAAAGAGGTGTGGTATGCCTCCACCCACGACCTCAATGGGTAGTGCCCGTTTTCTGGGTACACGAAGATGATGTTTTTCGACCAAATCGACCCTTTGCTAAAGTACCTGGCCAATGCTACAGACAAGGCGATTCCACCTTCATTGAACTCATTGTCTGACGTCACCCAGGGCACCGTTAGCACCATCGCCTCGGTGTCGTCTCCTCTGGGTGCGTGCATGATTCCGTAAAGCGTATCATTATACTTGTGGTTTTGGTGGTATGAAGTGATGAACCCAAACTTGTTCAACTTCGATTCAATGTAAGCGTTCTGGATGACAATCGAACTGTTTTCCATTTTTGAAACTTCTTCCCTGTATCCTCTGACAATATTCCACTCGCTTTCTCTGAAGTATGACATCACCTGAGACGGCATCAACGCATTCTCTGAAATGTACGTGTTTCTGTAGTTCCCTTCTTTGGGCAACCAGACCAACCATAGAACACTGGAAAGCGCGAAACAAAATGATATCAAAGGCAATAACTTTATCAACTTGGGAACAATCCCAAGCTTGTGGACCATTCTCAAGAACGTCTCTGCTAACGCCATTGGATTCAGGTATGATGTTGTTTATTGAAAAATGCTTCTGCTGTTCTGATTGATTTGGAAATGTCGCATTTGGTGAGTGTGTAGTTTCTGAAAATTAATGTCGTAGTATATTCTGTCTTCTTTTAAAGTTAGAAGATTTATTTCAAATGGTTCTTAAACACTACAAACAAATATGCAAAAGGATACACCGACTACCACTCAACGGCCAATTAATACAAAGAATTGCCAGCTTGGCGAAAACTGAGTTCCAAAAGGGATCACAATTCAATCAGAGAAGGTACAAACGAGTGCTAGAACTCTTTGATAATATACTAGTCAACGAGAAGTACAACCTAATTCCTTCGCTTCTTAATAAGGTTTTCAAAGATCTCACACCAACTCCAGATTCCAAATGGATGAACGAATTCGATAATATAGATTACTTAAAAGTGAAGCCGTACTGGCCGCTGGTGCATTTGATTGATGAGATGGCTAAGAAAAGTGACAAGTTAAGTAAGTTTGTTGAGAGCTACCACCACAAGTTAGAAGAAGAGAACACTGAGATGATCTCCATGGTCACGTACTTTAACTTGGACACCAAAGACCTCCCCAAATTAGAACTAATGAAACGATATACTTGTGGCAAGCCTGAACAAGAATTGTCCCAAAAGGCACAGAATCTTTATGCGTTTTTAAACAAGAACAATTCGAACTTAGCGATCAAATCGAAGATACAACCAACGGAAGTAGCGTATCCAACCAACCGATTTTGCCTTCCTCTTCATCCATTCAAGCGAGACAAGATGTTGCACGATAAAATTTCGTTTGTGAAGAGCATTTTCGAGGAAACGAAACCTATAAACAAGGCCGATTTGGAGCTTTTGATCAGTTTTGCGATCCACAAACCCATCTCTGGCGAACCTTCTGATTTATCGATCAATAAGAACTTTTTCAAGTTTATAAGAGAAAAGCACAAGAAGGAAGCATTAGAGATGAGTCCGACAGCGTTACATTTCACTAGATCTAAGAAATTAACTCCTGATGATAATAACATACGAAAGATGTTCAGAGAGTATGTGATGAGGCAATACTACTTTGATACTGAGTCACAGAACTATAAAATGAGTTGGTTCAGGAATTTTTATGAGAATGAAAAGCCTATGATAGATGAGAAGTATGCGGACATATTTACTGAGTGATTTGTTTATAGGTACTTTTAAGAGCTCTTGTACATATAAAGTGATAATCTTTAAGAGTGAGTTCTTGTTCTTAAAATGTTCAAGTGGAATAGTTTAGTGTCCAAGAATGAAATGTGCCCAGATAGTTTAAAAAGTATCAAAATTCTCACCACTACTACAGATCGGCACCTCAAACAATATCCTACAATCAAGGAATAATCTATCAATTTACCAGTTGAACTCAAAAGTATCCCCAACCACTCTATATTCTCATGACATACCAAATATAACATAATTTTGACGATTTCCATCCAACAAACAACCATAAGATTTTGTATTTTTTGCAGCAATTGCTGTAGGTTCCACCTCATTAAATAACTCATTCACTGCCAAGTGTTTTGGATGCTTGAGATTGATCTGCTCTCCTGTTAAAGATCCCGTTTTCAAAATCGACTCATAATTGTACTCTATAGCTTCACCTTTGAACAAATCAATAAAATTGAAGCTTTCCAACACATAGTTGTTTGCTTCCGTCATCAACATAACCATCTCCTTACTATTCTTAAACTCATAAATGATCTTAAATGTTGAAGGTATATTTATGATGACCTTAGAAATGGAATGATCCAATGTGTTGAATTTGATCAAAGTCAACTTTCCAGAACTCCAGCTTGGTATTATGCAGTTGTTTTCAACTAGATTCAACTTGATATCGTTGAAAAGCTCCAATTGGACGTTGAAATCGTGAAACAGAAGTCTCGATTTAACCAACTCCTTGAATTTGGAAATCAAGTTCCCAGTGAAAACAGAATCCAATGAGTTCTGAAGTGATGACAAATCAACGACAATTGAACTTGAATGCTTAATGACATCATTACTGCTACAGTCAAACTGGAAAAAGTCAAAGTACTTGCTTCGCAAAAGTGACCCATTTACGTACGTAAACAAGTCTGTATGCTTGAAGCTCTTTTGTGGCCCAGTCAAGTATGAACTGTAGTCGTTTTCCTTGGACAATTTGTCTATCATCTCAAATTTGATGAACTCGAGAAAGTTGTTGAACAATCTCTGTTCCTCGTTCACATCCCATATTAATTTGTAGAATGACTTGACGAGCTGCTTAGATAGTTCAATTAACTCGTCTATACCTGCTGAATCCAAACAGTTTATTTCATTGTTGCTGGTCGCAAACCACTCACTTAAACTCTTCAAATCATTCAATAGTATCAAAAGTCGTTCTACCGATGCTATAATTTTGGTGAACACCACATTTCTAGTGGTATCATATACGGAGTTGCCCATTTTGGATAACTTCTTGTAACTTCTCTCACCAAATTGGTTCAACCAGAAGTCTTTGAGGTTTTCTGGGATCAAGTTGGTCAATATCAAGTCATGGAAACATGTCGTTATTCTCTCTTCTACATCTTCAGGCGAGTTTTCATCCTCAGCTATGGAATCGCTCAAGTTCGATAAGTATCTATCGTACAAGATAAAGAAGGGTGCGATTTTGTCCTTCAAATACTCAATCTGTTCACTCACATAGTTCAAAATTGCAATTACCTTGCACAACTTCAACACTATATCCACCAAGTGCTTGTAATTTCGCGTTTCAAAGTTGATTTTCATTTGAACGAGCTCGTAGTTGTTGGAGTTCGAAACCAAGAAGAACTGGCTGAACAAATCGTTTTTGTTATCAAAGTAGTTCAACACCTTCAAGTCTTGCGAGGGTAGTTTGATTTCGTCCACGGTGAGCAAATTGTTAAAGTTAAGTGCCACATTGTTTTGCGAGTCGGTGATAACTAAGAAATTCAAGTCGTCGAGGTTGTTCAACTCGTTGATGTCGTTGTTCTTTGGCGGAGGGTGGCTCGAGGTCGACACCACCAAGTCATCGTCAGCTCCGTCAATCGAGAGCCTCGTCAACTTTGATAACACATCAATGTTGAAGATGTTGTCGAACCTGCTTTTTGTAAAATTCCGATGGTCATGAACATTAAAACGAATCAAGTTCACCTCCACGAAATTCTTGTTTAGCACCTTTATCAAATCGCCATTGTTGGAGTTGTAGATTTTGATGAGTCCGTCCACACCGCTCAAGCAGAAGAACGAGCCATTGTTCAGGAAACTTATGCCCGTGATGGGCGACTTGTTGTTGACCGAGTAGATTCTCTCGCCGTTCAACCTGTAGACCCACAAGGAGGTTTTGTTCATGGAAATGGTTAAGAGATTGAGCGCGGGACACCAGTCGAGGATATCGCCGTCGGCTAGCCCCATGAATTTCCCCGTATACACTACTGAAAGCGTGTTTACCATTTTACCATACTCTCTTTTTTGTTCTAATCTCAATTTTTATGTATTGATTTGCAAGTTTAAGTTCCTAAACGCTCATTTTTTATAGAATGATATTTCAAGTTAGGTGTTCCAAACACTCAATTTTTATATGCTGATAGTTAAATGATAATCGACGCTCAATTTTTATACTGATAACCAAAGATAAATTTTCATAGAGGCTCAATTTTACTGATAAAAGGGGTTAAATGTTCATAAATGCTCAATTTTTACGTATTGATTTATACAAACTCCTAAACGCTCAATTTTTATTGATATTTACAAGTTACATGTTCCTAAAATTAATGACAAGAGAAGGACCCATTGTAGAGCTGATGCAGGTCTGGCCAATCAAGTTTGGCTTCTTGGTTCCTGGTGGCTGGGTAGCGTAGATGGCAGCAGAAGCAGCCTTCAAGTTCTCGATAATCTCGCTGTCACTAAAGTCGCATCTGCCAATGGGAATCGACAAATGCACGTCCTTCTGCTTAAAAGGCAACGCTCCTACAGACTTCTGCATCAACGTTTTGATGTCCTCCGACACGGTTCCCTTCTTGGGCGTAGGCATGATGCCCTTAGGACCGAGTTTTCTGGCTATTGGCTTCAAGTCCTTGACAAACTCGGGTGTGGAAAAGGCGTGTGTGATGTCGTCCAACTTGACAGTGCCGTTCTGGATCTCTTCGACCAACTCCAAACCCCCGGCGTTGATGGCGCCCAACTCTTTGGACATGGCCGCCAATTCTGGATCAGACGTGAACACCAACACCTTGTTGTCCTTGATGGGCTTGGGCAAGTACACTGAGCCCAGCAAAGGCTTGGAGCCTTTTTCCGGCAAGACATTCATTAAGATGGACACAGTAGTTTTGTGAACTGGCTGGCCGACCTCAGCAGCTCTGAGATATCTCATAGCAAGAGGAACGTCCATGTAAAGTGGGTGCAGTTCGGGTGTGGCTCTGTTCCTGTTCTTTCTGTACTGTTCTCTTCTCAATCTGTTCTTCTCTTTCTGTAGGTCATTTTCCCCCTTGGCGAGAGCTGGTGCCGAGGCCCCGAAGCAGCGCGTGCCATTCCACGACGTCCGGAGCTGCGTCTGCCCTCTATGCGTTATCCTCCCAATCATTGTATGCTTGGAAGACTCTGAAAAGATTTTTTTTCATCAAAATGAACGAGTCACGTGTGAACTTTCCTAATGCGGATATGCAGTCCTTACTAAAACTTACTTGCAACCGTTTAACTTTCATGGAGAATAGTTAAGCTTTTCATTTTCTCCTTTTTCTAAGCAATTGACAACTAGGCACTACAAATATGAAGTACTATGCTGTTGCAAGAGGGTACGACACTGGAATCTTTACAGATTGGGATGAAGCGTTGGAAAATGTTCGTGGGTACAGTGGGTATAGAATGAAGAGTGAACTATCTTAACGACGACTCAGAATTTGAGTGGGAATTGATCGAAGAGAAGCCCCAACTCAAGCCTGATTGTGGTGGATATTACCATGCGCCAGTACACCGTGAACTGAGCGGCCAGTTTAAAACGTTTTACGTAGGACGCTGATGGCGCATGCCGGAGAAACGGACAGGTCGCCGCCAGAGGTGGATACGGTGTTTTCTTTGGCGATGAAGACAGACGGAACGCTTCAGTTTCATTTAAAAGAGGCTGGGGGACACCAACCAATCAAAAAGCAGATGCTATTCACCATGCGCTCACTGAAATTGCCAATGAGATCGACGACGCTCCTGATTGGCCAACCCTGACCTACATCATCAGATCAGACTCTAAATATGCTATCAATTCACTCCTGACATGGGCTTCAAAACGTTTCAGCGAAGGTTGGGTCAACAATTTTGGAAATGAAATTGCAAACAGAGAACTAATTTTGCACTGCATTAGGATTATAAATTTCATTAATGCAGCCTACAGATTCAATGGCCTAGGCGTTCTTCAATTTGAGTATGTGGCTGGGCATAGTGGAGATTATAGGAATGAAAGAGCGGACGAGTTTGCTACTTGGGCGGCAGATGAGTAATTGTGGAGTCCTGACATCTTAACGACTTTGTTTTGTATAATTGGACTGCTGGGAAGTACAATAACGTTGTTTGTCAACCATTCACATACTCCTGGGTAAACTTGATTGTCAACCATTCACATACTCCTGGGTAAACTTGATTGTCAACCATTCACATACTCCTGGGTAAACGTGATTGTCTGGACGAAAGATTTCCATACCACAAAATCAATTTGGTATGATTCTCTCAATGATCTTGCCTAACCAACTACACAATTTCATTAACTTAAGTCAATCACTGCATCAATAATTTACTCACCCTCCAACACTACGATTTTCTTCTCAAACATCTAATATCAAAACTTTGTGTGAGAAAACGTCTTTTTGGTGAAGTAAAAGATGATAAGATAGCTTAATATTCTTGTATTGAATACAGAACTAACTATGCTTCAAATCATATATCCCTCAGAAAGGCCTCATTTTCTATTTTCCCATTTCTTTCCAAGTAAGAAATGAATCATCTTGTGAGCATTGGGGAACCAACTTCCTCAAATCAACAACCTCTAGAGCCTTGCTAGTAGATATGGGGTATTAAAATACCTGAGTCGGTCCTCCTGTTTCACCGGTATCCCTCGATCTAACATAGACTGGGATTTTCAATATTCCATTTTCATCGAATTAGAGTTCGCTTGGGGTGCACCACTTTACCACGAGAGGTGGTTCGCCATTCTTGACTGTTGCACGTGATTTGTCAGCGTTACTCACTCTTAAGCAATAACTGCACGAGCTATTCCAGTATCTTAAAATCGAGAAACATCTTTTACTCCAAGATTTTCCATGGCTCCTATTATGAACAGTGGTAACTGATTTCACAACTTAACTATCTTCTAATGAACTAAAGAGCAAACTAAACAGGGAATATATAACCCTTTATGACTACTTCATCATTCAACCTTGCCAAGAGGGTTCTACATACCTCTTGGAATGACGTAATCGTCCAGCTCTTTGTTGGGAAATATGGTTCCTGATTCCAAAGCTCCTTTATTAGTCCTTCTCGCGCGACAATAGTGGGCCTCTATGTCTACCGGTGGTCCTCAGACTAACGACTCCTTTAAGCTTACTCATTTCATAAAGTTGTAATGCCTTTCAGGCAAACTAGGAGAACTGAAGGAGCAGGTTAATCCCTTCAGTTACCAAAACTTTAATAACTGTTAGGTCGAGGGACACCGGGAGCTCTAAGACTCACAGTGTCGCGGTAGTATTACCTCGGACTGAGTAATAAGTGGTTGGTCCAGTACGCCTCGGACTAGGCTAACCTATGTCGGTAACCTACAGCAGCGAGGCTCAACGCTGCTGCCGGCCCGGACTAAGATAACCTATGTCGGTAACCTATGACGGCGATGCTCAACGTTGCTAAATCAAGTGTTGAGGACTGGTAAAAAGACCAGCAGACAAGTAGTCAAACCCGCTTATAAAAGGAGCCGGGTTTGACCTAGATATTTAGCTCTTTAGTCAATACACAGTTAGATACTACTCACGTACTAGCCATTACTTGCTGTCCCCAACAATAACACTTGTTTTCGACATTGCACTGCGCTATTATTTATGAAGTATCTCTTTCGTATTGAAATGGCTCAAGCTAGGAGTTGTGAGACCCGGCAAATTCCAGAGCACCGACAACTGTCAACTCTTTCATATTTATGAAGTTGAAATTTCCAAAAGAAAAAGAGTAAGCCGTTTAGACATCTATCCTCTCACAACACTCTGGAGAACATATCTACTTTACCAGATATCTTCATAATTGAATTATTTTGACATAACCAATGATTTCTTTTTCGCTGACGGCATCATAGCCGCATGTTTAAATCGAATGACAAGGCATTCCTTGACTTAGATCTAAGATTTCACAATGAAACAATCACGGATTGTCTTGGAAAACCGAAATGGTCAGGATCCAATCACAAAGTTAACTTTTTGATACAGCATACCAAATCCAATATCAAATCACCATTAAACTTAGAACGTTACACACACCCTATATCACTTTGAAACGAGGTCAAGCTAGACATCCCAAACAACCCTATTGGACGATCCCAGAGCATAACTGAAATTAGGCTGCAAATATTTTTTCGAGTCTAAGTCAACGGTCCTCTTAGTAAAAGTTTGAGCCCTGGAAGCACTTTCAGCAATGGCAAGCATTGTATGCGTAATGGGGAGTAAATAGTTAAAATGCTGCATTTGTAGTATGTTAAAGGTAAGCTAGTGGTGTTCTAAAACTGTACAAAACGCCAGGTTGAACACCCTTTTTGAAGTTGTCGCCAAGTTGAATACCCTTTTTGAAGTTGGACCTCTTCTGAAGTGTTGAAGTATATGAAAAAAATGAACTTGACACCACAGTAGTATTGAAAATTCAAGAACTAAAATCGAAGAAAGCCCCAGAGTTTTAGTTGTGTTTTTCACAGAAATTAAAAAAAGTGTGGACATTTCAATCGAAGATGTCAGAAGAAACGGTGCCTCCGATCTTCTGGAAACTTTCTGATAAGTTTAAAATATTCGTATGCCCAATTACTTAATGATTTATTTTCTCAACAGCTCAAATCGAGGTGGCCCCCTCTTCTATATCAGTTTGCTGGCCTTCTGCACATACTTTAGCCACATCTTCAAATTTGTAGCTTTAAATGTCCGCATTCGGAAACAAAACGCCATCAAGTCGAAACAGTCAACGCTTTAAACTGCTGTTCCTAGAATGAGCAGTACTGCCCCGGTTAGAATTGTGGAGCAATTACACGGAAGAAGCGAACATTCGATGGTGTTCATCATGCAGTGCGTTTGATTATCATTTGGCCTGGCTGTCGAAACTCTACTCCCATATCGACGATTCCCAATTAGGGAAGAACCCCAGATTTGCACGACTTTTCGATTTGAGTTTTCTTGAGCCAAACAAGATCTCCCAACAGCGGGCTCGATAACGGAAGAACACCGTCGACTTGTCCTATCAGCAATCTGCGATTGGTAGGGATCTGCGAGCAATGTTACACAGATCCGCTAGTGGCACTAAACTCCCGTGCTTGACAGTGAAACATTGTGCTAGACACTAAAATCCCAACGCTAAAGCTTAAATCCCAGTTCAATTTAGTGAGAGCTCGTCAGGATTAGAGTTTGATAAGTTGCCGTTCGGAGTGAGATTCATGTTATGTAACAAAGTTTATCAGCTAAATACGACAAACATTCGCAGTTCCTAACCTTTTACGGTGAGTTGTGAAATTTGAGCGTTTTGAGTTTTATCGAGTTTCCGAGTTGTAAGGTTGTCGGTGGGTGGTAGGAGTTGCAGGGTTGGTGCGAGATTTATGAGATGCAAGTTTAAGTTGTCGGGCTGCCGATCATTCTCCGAAACCAATAGTCATACACAATATTCATCATTTACAATCATTCACATTCACAAGCCTTAAGTCATGCACACCATCCAACAGTCCACCTCGGAGCCGATGGTTGCAAATCTTGATGGCTGCAACTTGGACAACGCCTCTCAGGCCCATCACATGTCACCAGCAAAGCACCTCACTATGTAGGCCAGTGCCACTAAATCACCTGCTTTTGATCATACGTAATTGTGCCAGTCATCACAATGCGGTGTCACGATCGCTGCATCACCTCATAATCCCGTAACGGCGCAATCACGTTTGTGAGCAACGGGTCCAAAACTCTAGTCAAGCTCACGCTCAGGCCTGAATTTCAGGTTAGGGAACCTTAACGGGAAGGTGGTTATGAGACCGAGGAACAGCTTTTGGGTTTGGTTACTGGAGTTTCGGAACAACTAATTAGTTACGGTTTAGTTGACTTCGGATGGCTGTGATAACATTTATTCGCATGTAGGTCTTCACCTTGAATTTATATACGGATTCAAAGTTTGAGCCTAAAGCTGGCTCAAAATGGGAGGGTGCATTGTACTCGAAATGTGCTCAAACATGCTTTCGAACTTGCATCTTCGCTCACTTATGCTTTTTACTGATCATGAAAGTCTAAACTTAGAATAGATAATGAGTGACTCTGTCAAGGTTCGTTTCATGTCAGGACAATTTGACATCAAGTGATTAGACGAAAGTTTGTTGAGGATGTAATGATCAAGGTTATGTGGGTGGTAAATGATCATGAGTGAAGGTGAAATTGAGGTGAAATTAGAGTGAGATGAAAATTAGAGTGAGATGAAAATTAGAGGTGATGAAAATTAGAGTGAAGATGAAAATTAAAGTTGAGGAAAATTAGAGGTGTAGATTAAAATTTACAAAGAAAGATGATTACAAGATGTATTGTAGATGAAAATTTAGTAAATGAAAATTTAAAATGAAATTTAAAATGAAAATTTAAAATGATCTAAAATGAAAAATTGGTTAATAAATCTAAAACAAAAGTAGTTAAAATTAATCTAAAAGCCCTTAATAAACTCTCAACCACCACCCACCAACCCCCCTCTATCCTCGTCAACCCAGCATCATAAAGCCCACCCAAATTCACTCAGTCCGTTTGTGAAGGCATTTCAAGGTTCAAATACACCAGCATACACCTCCAGCATACATCCATAACATTCTCCCTTTGAACCTGCACCAAAAACACCGGAGTCTGCAGCCCGTCCACCGCCGCTGTACGGAGAGCAGCGTTTTTGCACCGAGCGCGCGACGGCACACCGGCAATCGCAACGCGGCCACAGCACCATCCCAGCACGGCCAGAGCACGGCCCACACCACAGAGCGCCCTCCCCCCGCGCGCTATCGCTCGTGCCACGCCCCCAGCACTCCCACAAACCCGCCAATCCGCCCACAAACCCGCTATCTACGCGAATCTCCAACTGCGCTCAGCCACCAACCTTTACCCTCGGCCCAGGCGCGGATTTTCCCACACATCTCTTCCCTTCCTCTTTTCAACGCACTCGTCCTCCTCGAACGCTTATTTTTTCCCAGCACACCACCAGGCCTCCGTATCGCCTACAGTGCGACTACCGCTATGCCTGCCATTCTCCCCAATTTCACCTCGCTGGTAGGCTAATTCATCTGCAGAGAAGGCCGTCGTAGTGTGTAGTCATCTTTTGTTGTTAATCCGGTAATAATAGAAGGTTAGACAATGATGGTGATGACTGTTGGTGGTGTCTGTAGTGGATTTCTGTTGGTGATGTCTGTAGTGGATTTCTGTAGAGGATCTCTGTTGGGATCTTCTGGTCTTAAACTTGTAGTATCGTGATATTTTTCCGACGGTGCCTGGTAGCCAGCTGGTCGGGCTCGCCTACGGCCCGCCACCTCATCACCACCACCCAGGTTGCGCATGCCGCTCGTTTGCGCACTCGCGCTCGTTCGTTTGTTCGTTTGTTCGTGCTCATTTGTGGCCAGATCCTGCCCTTTCTTTTTGCATTCCGTCCTCCAATTTTCCGCTTTGGTCATTGAATCTCCAAAAAAAATCTGAGAAAGAATGTATGGAACATTGCGTGTGCGATTTTGTATTCGTAGGGGTATAAATTTTTCTGAGCCAGAAATTGTATATAACAGATAGAATCTCCAAGTCCGTAGGCAAGCATTTATATGGAGGGTGACACTAGGCTGATACACAGATGAAGAAGTCAGCATACAATCCGTCGCCGTTGTCGACACACCCTAAAGACGGGGAGGAGACTGCGGAGCTGAAGGTGCGCGAGGTGGAGCCAACTGACGAGTCGGACGAGGGTGTTGGCGCTGCCAGCGCTGCCATCACCAAAGAAGTGGTGGAAGTAGTACCCATAGAAGAAGAAGAGGAAGAGGAGGATGACGACAACTCCCACTACAACGTGCCGCCAGAATTCTTGTCCCGCTTGGCAACGTTCCCGCTCTTCAACAAGGCGCCCAAGTCGTTCCACTCCAAGATCGCGTCGGAGCTCACCCTAATGCAGTACCACCCGCAGGAGTACATCATCAAGAAGGGCGACCCGTCCAAGTCCATGTACTGGATCTTGAAGGGCACCGTGTCCGTGACGTCCACGGACGGCGAGTCCGTCTACGCGGAGCTCGCCCCGGGCAGCTTTTTTGGCGAGATCGGCATCTTGTTCAACAGACCCAGAACAGCCACAGTCATCGCACGTACAAAGGTCTTGGTGGGCGTCTTGACCTCCACCACCTTGAACTTGGTCCTCAAAAACTACCCGCTGATCGAGCGCAGAATCAGGGACGAGGCCCAGGAACGCTTGGCCATGTTGGACAAGAAGAAGAAGTACGCCATGCCCACCATGATCACTAGCAACTCGAACCACTACGCTGACTCCGTAAAGGCTCCTCTCCCGAACATCATGAGCGTGAGCAACTTGGTCACTGCAAATAAGGGTGGAAGTTTCACAAACAAGACTGGTCTCGCAAAGAGCACCGCTGTCACGGCGAGTTTCGCAAAGAGTGCCGCCAAAAGCGGGGGCCTCACCAAAAACAGCAGCCTCTCCAAGCAGAAGCCCACCGGCACGCTCATCAACAGCGGTATAGGCGCAAGCGCACTCGCAAACACCCACTCACACCTCCCGGGGCCCAGCATACCCCCCATCGTGCTCTCCCCCTCCCCCCTTTCTGCGGCTGGCCGTTCGAATACAAAGTCCGACAATGTCGACGCGTCCGTGTCGATCCAGGAGTTCATCACAAACATCCCCATGTTCCAGAACTTGCCGGCCCACATTGTGCACCAAGTGGCCTTGGAAGTGGAGCCCCGCAACTTGAACCCGTTCGAGTACGTCTTCTACAAGGGCGACGTTAACTCTGACATATACTTTGTCATCAACGGCGAGGTGGAGGTGATTGACTCGATTGAAGACCCCTCCAGCAAAGACTCAAACAACACTAGAATGTTGGAGAACATCCTCGGCAGACTCAGCTCGGGCTCGTACTTTGGCGAAATGTCCTTTTTGCTTTCCTTGACAGACATAAACAACGTCCCCAAGAGGAGCGCCAGCATCAGAACCATCTCCTCCGTAGAGTTGATGGTGGTCAAGAGCGAGCACTTGAAGACCTTGTGTGAAAAGTACCCGTTTATAGCGGAGGACATGAGGAGAACCGCATACGAGAGAAGCATCTTGAACAACTCCATCAGAAAGGAGCTGTTGGAGAAGTCCCGTTTGTCCATCAACTACGTCATGAATGAGCAGGTTCCTTCGAGACCCGTTTCTCCTCCTGTTCCGGTCTTGCCTACCCAGACCTTTGAAGAGACTACAACTTTACATCAACCGCAGAGCCAGAGACTTGACTCCATCCCGTTGTTCTCGCCAAACTGGGACTTTCTGAACAGAATACTATCGGTGAGCTCCACGGTGACAGCCGCAACGCAATTCACCGCCCGCTCCCGCTCCATCTCCCCCATTACAAACATAGAATCGAGCCCTTCGCCAAACTCAGACAAGAAGCGCAAACTTTCCGTCGTCAAGTTGGACGACAACGACTACACACTCAACCTAGAATTACCCCCTTCCAACCCAGTACCACCATCCCTCAACAATTTCCAGAACTTCCTGTTCAACGGCGGCAACAGCGGAAGAAACTCCGTTTTCCAGTACCTCCCCCACAACAAGAGAATAAGATTGGCAAGCGTCTCGGGCAGAGGAAGAAGAAGATCCTCTGTTTTGAGCAATAACGGGCCTTTACCTGACAGACTTTTGCTCAAGGTGTTTGAGTACTTGCCTTTGTCCACCTTGATGAAGTTGCGTATCTTGAGCAAGAGATGGCGCCAGTTGTTGTACGCAGCCCCAAACTTGTGCAAGACCTTATCCTTGACCGAATGGAACACCTCCATCGATGACAAAGCCTTGATTGCAATCACTGACTTTGTTGGCTCCAGACCACAGGTTATCGACATCTCCAACTGTTTCCACATCACAGACGAGGGCTTCACTTACATGGTGAACGAAATCGGCATCTCGGGCAAAATCAAGGCCATCAAGATGCAGAGCAACTGGGACGTCAGCGCCATGGCCATCATGGACTTGACCGTGCCGCTGGTGGGACAGAACTTGGAGGAAATCGACTTGTCCAACTGTAGAAAAGTCAGAGACAATGTCTTGGAGAGATTGATTGGCTGGGACACTAACGAGCTCAACAAAGAGGAAAGAGAAAAAATGGACTTGGAGAGAGACCTGGACTTTGACGTCAACCAAATCGGCTGCAAAGAATTGAAGATATTGAATGTTGGCTACTGCAAGCACTTGACCGACAATTTCATGTACCACATTGCCAACCACGCCAACCAGAGATTGGAGAGCTTGGACTTGACTAGATGCACCACCATCACTGACAAGGGGTTCCAGTACTGGACCTACAGATCGTTCCCTAACTTGAAGAAGTTGTCTTTGAAAGACTGCACCTTTTTGTCGGACAAGTCCATCATCTCTGTTGCCAACGCTTGCCCCAACTTGGAGATCTTGGATTTGAACTTTTGCTGTGCCTTGTCGGACGTTGCCATCGAAGTCTTGTGCCTCGGCTGCCCCAACATTAGAGAGTTGGACTTGTCCTTCTGCGGCTCTGCCGTCAGCGACTCGTCTCTAGTGGCCATTTCCTTGCACTTGAAAAAGTTGGAAAAATTGATCTTGAAAGGATGTATTAGAGTCACCAGAGCTGGTGTCGATGCCCTTTTGAGTGGCTGCTCCCCTTTGAGCTACCTCAACGTGAGCCAGTGCAAGAATGCGCACATTTACCCTGGTGGTATTCCTGCCCAAAAGTTAAACATCAACCCTCAAACCAAATCTGCATTTGTTACTGCTGGGCCATACCAAGACATTATTGAAATCGTTGTTTAACGTGCACCTTGTATTTTTAGAATGTACCATTATTTATTTGCATTTGCAATATGACCTACACTTAATAGAATTGATGACTAGCTTTAGAAATTTGAATATATACAAAGATCATATTTGGTAAAATGTAGATTTAAAGAACTCTTACTACTATTAACAATTTATTTGGTGATTTAGCTTTAGTAGTTTGAATATATACGAAGAACGTATTTGGTAAAATGTTGATTTAAAAAACTTTGGCTTTTCTTTTTCCACTTTATATATAATGGTGACTTCGCTTTAGATGAATATATTGAAGATCATATGTAATAAAACGAAGAGCTTGAGACTTTACTCTTTGGCAAAAATCACATCAGTCCTTCTCAAAACACTACAAATCTCAAACCAATAAATCTAGTCCACTTTCTATCACTTCTTCTTAGACTTCCTCTTAGTCTTATCCTCAAAGTCTATAAATGTAATCGGAACTCCCTTTTCCTTCAACAACTCTATAATTAACTTTCCATGTGGACCCTGTACTCCAACCTCAGTTATCTTGGGATTTTGAACACAAGGTGTGATTGTGGTCGAACCAGAACACTTCACCTTAAGTTCGTCAGCCAATATATGAGGTTTTATATTGTAGGTTTCAAAGTTGAGCACTCGAGTCACAATCTTCCTACCAATCTTGGTTTCAGATATAATGTTGATCTTTGGAGGCTCTCCTTTATAAATCTCACCGTTTGTTTCGCCAGGCTTGTTCACCTGGTAGTAGGTCGAAAAATTGTTCAAAAATGCCTTGAATACCTTGTCTCTAGGAGTCGCCTCAGCTCCCAAATTTGTTATAGACCCAAGGATATCGTCAATTCTGATCGTCTTGGGATTCTTTACGTTTGTCAAGTCTGCAAGTTTGACATACAGATCAAACAACTTCTTTAATTCTTGCTGTGTGTAAAGTGCATCGTGCTTGGCATCGATTTTGTTAAAGAGCATTCTAGATTTGCTTGTAGGTTTGTACAACGAGTTGATGTGCATTTCGTGTGCTTTCTTGGACTGAGTGGGCTCCTTGGGTCCAGAACTAAGAGATCCAATGTTCTTATGAGGAATAAAGTTCTGGATAGTCTGGTTGCTCTTGTCCATCATTTTGATGATAGACAAGTCGTCGTCTTTTCCCTTTGTTTGAAGGTACCCTAATTTGTCCATTGCTTTTAAGAATTTTGCAGTCTTCTTCCACGAAGTCTTTTTCACATTGCAGTAGCTCGAGTCTATAACTGGAAGATTTTTGTAAATGTATAACGACATGAAAGTAGATGGTATAATAGGCAACTCTATGGTTTCAAGTTTTATAGTTTGTTGCAAGGATCTGACAAAGAAGTTGTCAACTTCCTCAATCGTCAAAGTGGCTACAGTTTCTGCGAGATCGTCCAAGTGCGAATCAACTGGTCTTTCATCCTCTGGTTCTGGTTCTTCTGGTTCTTCAGGCTCCGCTACTTCACTTTCCTGCTCTTTAACAGGAACTTCAACGACTAACTCCTCAGGAACCTTGATATCCACATACTTGTTCAATTGATACAACTTATCATCAATATGGTGAAGCACCTCAACAGCTACACCAGTCGTACCAATAACTCTATCATACTTTGTCATGTCGATTTTGCATACACCAATAGCCTTAACTACTGTTGGATTGGCACTATCCACGATACCAACGACCGCACCCTTGACGGCCCGAGGATCGAAAGGTGGAAGAGTTCCTGGCAACATCAAATTTGCCCCTCCAACTACTATACCTATAACGTGAGGGTGGGTTTTAATCAAAGGCAAAATGAATGGACATTTCCAGCATGTGAATAGAGACGGGTAAACCTGAGAGTCTCTTGTCTTGAACCAGGTGGGCGTTTCATTCTCGTCAAAGTAAATGCTTCCTGAGAATCCTTGAACGCTCTTGAAAGGCGCTTGCTTCGTATTGATGGGCAAAATACTAGTCAAAGTCTCCTTATCAAGTGACTCCTGGTTAAGTCCATAGTTTGAGCATATTGTCTGGAGTAGTTTTCTCCTTTCAGAAGACTTGATATTTGCAGAACCACGCAGTTGAGGGTCCTTTTTAAACATTGGTGGGTTGAAGTGTAAAATTTCGCGACATCAATCTTCAATATTCATAAACCTGAACGACATCAAAAGTTTACTTTTCACGACATTGATCCATTAGTGAACAACTCATTGAGTACTATGTCAGGGAAAACGGCACCTAAGGTGCCCAAATCACAGGAGATTCCGACGGTCACGAAAATTAGAAAGTGGATTGCAGTAGTCGTCTTGGTTTTGGTCACTTTCCTCGGGTATCCGCTCTTCGCGTCTACTACCGGAGTGTTTAGAGCAGATTTGCCAGTAGAGCAGGTAGAACAGTTGGCAGAAAACTTCTTGAGACAAGTGAGTTTTAGAATACCTGTGTACTTGAATGTGTCGAACGCGTTGGAGCATTTTGTTCCTACGGCACAGGCGTTGATAGACGAAGAGTTGTACGAACGGTACCCAGAGTTGCACAACTTCTGGGCCATTGAGTTGAGACGAACTGGGTTTGCTACAGTCAACCCGCAGGACAACTACATTGTGGATTTCGAGGTGGTCAACGATAAAAACGCGTTGGAATCCTTCTACATGTCGCCGTTCAGCAAAGGTTCTAAGTTGACGTTGACGCAAAACGTGATAAACAGCAAGAAGGTTGATGATTTCTTGAAGAGGTTCTTGTTGGACGAGATGTTCAAAGACGAGATCGAGCAAATGGCACAATTGGTGAAGGAAATTCCTGCTGATAAGGACGACTCCAGCAAGGACTTGATATTGCCGTACTCGGCGCACTACAACGTGGTGTTTTCGTTGATGGTAGAGAACGGCAAGACGGTGCAGTGGGAGATCGACGAGTCTGTCGCGCAACTCGAGACTATTTTCGACAAGCTTGCGCACTTTGCCAACTTCTCCATCACCACACAGACCCAGTACTACAGCAAGTTGGCCAACCCGGTGGAGTACAACGACGCCGAAAAAGCGTACGTCATCGAGAAGGACGAATTGTCCACGTTCATCAACTTTGGAGATTGGAACCTCATCAACCACGACATAAGCCCCACCATCAACTTCTTGGTGTACTTCCCCGAGTCGAACTACAAAAACGTCCCCATGAAGATCAAAGACTCGAAAACGAACTCGTTCTTGGTTCCGCAGTGGGGTGGGGTGTACATCTTCAACAGGAAGTTGCCCATTTTAGACGGAATGAGATTCACACTCACCAGCCAAGAGTTGCAGCCCGTGTTGGAGATTTTCACGTCCCAATTGTTCCAGCTTTTGGGAGTTCCAGACTCTTCCAAGTCGCCGCTCTACCGTATCGACAAGTTGTCGAGGTTTATGATTGTGAAGAACATCAGAAAGTCGTTGGACAACTTGTTGTCGTTAATCAAGTTGACCAAGTCGTTGAATGAGATCTCGATTCCCGAGTCGACAAAAGAGTATGTGCACAAGGCGTTGCACTATATTTCCGAGTGCACCAATTATTTGTACTGGGGGCAGAATTACCGGGCTGCGATGAAGCTCTCGGCGAGGGCCCGTGAGAGCTCGGATAAAGCCTTTTTTGAGAAGCAGATGGTGCAACAGGCGTACTTTCCTAGTGAGCACAAACTCGCTGTGTTTTTGCCGTTGTTGGGGCCTGTTGCGTCGATAGTTTTCTTGGGTAGTATTAAGTTGGTTCGTGATTTTATTCAGGAGAGGAAGAAGAAAAAGGTAGATTAGAGAAGAATGAGAATTGGAGGAGGAGTTTGTAGAATTATTGAGAGAGTAATGATGAGTTATTGATATAGAAAAGAGTGAGTTATTGAGAATTGAAGTAGATTATTGAGAGAGGAATGCGAAGTATATTATTGAGATAGAGAATAGTGAAGTAGATTACTGAGAGAGAAAAGTGAGAATAATTGGATAGAGAATAGTGAACTAGAATCATTTGACAGAGAGAATAGTGAAGTAGATTACTGAGACATAGACAATATCGAAACAGGAACTCGAAAACGCAAATTCAGAGCCAGTATCAATTTAGCCAAATCACAAAACAAAGTGAAGATCCCAGACGAATTCTCCATCTACAATATCACAAGCATGGCACTTCACTTTACGAGTTTACATTATCAAGGGTGTGCATTTGCAAATCACCCCGTTTCAATGTGTATCCAGTATTAAAATGAGCCTTTCATCATTAAATCAAAGATATTAAAGAGCCAAGATTGTTCAATTTGCAACTTCAAAAACCACTAAAATTTAAAAAATTGAAGCATCTTAAAAATTTGCTCTCACTAAACGCACTACAAAAATTTAAGACTCCCCAAAAATAAGCGAACACCAATCATCATTTGCATGAACAACCTGATGAGTCCATTCAACAATTCCAATTCAGCTAATCCATTCAAGTAATCATTCCAGTAATATAGTAATAATTCAAGTAATCATTAAATATTCATTCAACTAAACATCCCAAACCTAATTTACGTTAAATGTACCTGAGAAAATCATAATCAAACGTTCCAGACCATGATATCACCACGTCGACATCCACTAAACACCAAAACCCAACACTAAAACAACCAACAGAATAAAACCCCTTTACCTAAAGTCCATGTTCCTATTACCGACCAGGCCGCCTCCAACCCTATCAACAACGTTTAGCCAGGCAGCCCCAACAAAAAAAATGGGCTGCAAAAAGAAAAGCAAATGGGTGCAAATAGAGATAAGATGTGAGGTTGGCTGTATTGCAGACTTGGGTAACGGGTAACGAGAGTGCTCTACAAATCATAAACTCGTACCATCTCTTTGTCCATTGTAGACCCAACAGCACGGCCAGCTTTTTTTTTCAGTGGCAGGCTGAAAATTCGCACCACTAACAGCGATGAGCAAAGTGTTGTACAATACGCTTGGGTTGAGTTCCGTAGGCATTGCGTCGTACTTCTGGGGCCGGTCGAGTGCGCCCGAGGCGACGGAGACACCGTCGGGCACGGGCAGCGGCAACTTGCCCGTGCGGGCGACCCCCCCCGGCGCGGTGTTCGACCCCAGCACCGTGTCGCCACAGGCCTTCTTCAAGCATGGGTTCCCTGGGCCTATCCACGACTTGCAGTACCGCAGCGAGTTCATCAGCTGCTTCGACCGCGCCACACGCAACCCGTACTGGGTGGTGGAGCACATCACCAGGGACCTGATCAAGAGCGTGCAAGGCATCGACCGCAAAAAGTCCGTTTTCAGGGAGGACGAGTCGGTGCCGGCCAAGTTCCGCGCGAGGTTGCGTGACTACTTCCGGAGTGGCTACGACAGGGGCCACCAGGCACCTGCGGCCGACGCCAAGTACACGCAGGACGCTATGAACGAGACGTTTTTCTTGACCAACATGTCGCCGCAGGTGGGCGACGGCTTCAACAGAGACTACTGGGCGCACTTTGAGGACTTTGCGCGTCGGCTCACGCAAAAGTACGACAACGTGCGCATCATGACGGGTCCGTTGTACTTGCCCAAGAAGCACGACGATGGCAAGTACCGCGTGACGTACGAGGTGATTGGGCTGCCTCCGTCGATCGCGGTGCCCACGCATTTCTTCAAGTTGATTGTGGGTGAGAGCAACAACGAGAGCGAGCCGATTAGTGTCGGGGCGTTTGTGATGCCGAACGAGCAGATCAGCAATGATGTTCCGTTGACTAGTTTTCAGGTTCCTGTTGAGGCGTTGGAGAGGTCGAGTGGGTTGGAGTTGTTGCAGAAGGTGCCGTATTTCAAGCAGAAGGATTTGTGTAGGGAGGTTGATTGTCTGATTATTGTTAGGGAGTTTCCGAAGTCACCAAGGGTGAAGCCGTTGGAGTTGGGGTCTGGGGAGACCAAATGAAAGTAAAAGCGAAGCCTTTACTTGAATTTGTGAGTCGTAGTCTGATGGCGACCTTCTTGACTTCTATTGCATATTAGTAGAATAATTATATATTGTATATATGAGATGAGTGTTCATTCTCAATCATAATTATGATTATGAATAGCTTCATCAGAATTTCTAAATCAATATTTCTTCAGAAAATGTTATCTCTATATTTTCTTTGAATCTACTGAATAACCATCACTATTGTAAAGTAATACATGATTATTGTAACGATACTCATTTGACGTAAGTGATGGAGTACTCATATTATTGTTGAGGAATAGTCATAACATTCCTTTACTTAATGTCTTCCTTATTCACACAGCTATCTCTATTTCACCCATTTGCTTTCAATATGCTCATAGTCAAGTCCCTATCATTTTCACCCATACGACTATCAGCATGCTCATATCAATCAGTCTCCACCTATACTATTCTTACGCATATACTCATCATTAACTTCACCAAAGTACACTTCACGTATACATCCATAAATTCATACACTCACTTTACTCGTAAATTCACAGAGTCATTTCACCTATAGAGTCATCTCACCCATACTCATGCCTTCACTTCAGTCAAACAATTGTACATTCATCTATATACTAAAATTCATACATTCACTTCTCCTATGTATACAATCAATTCATTATATACTCATCAGTCTCTTCACCCATAGTCATATACTCACTTCACCATATACTAATACATTTACTCTCACCCATTCACCCATACTCTCACTTTTTCCTTACCTTCAAACACTTACTGTCCCTCATATTCATTTCCATCAATATGTTCATACTTTTCTTTCACCCATATATTCATTTCCATCAATATGTTCATACTTTCCCTTCACCCGTATATTCATAATCTCACTCTATATTCACACCTTCACTTCAACAATACCCACTTATAGTCACTACACCCATGCACATCCACTTCACCCATATATTCACTCACCCATACTTTCATCACTCACCATTTATCCCTCACTTGACCCACACTCATACATCCATATTCCCAAATCATTGTCCACACCTCCAACCAAAATCATAGGACACCCAATCATCAATCTTACTAATCTCCCTCATCCCAATCTATCCTACATTTTGGTTGCAAAAGTCATCACGTGCCCCTAACCCATCCCAAACCGGCACCTAAAAGTTTTTGGATTTACGCGTCCAACATGAGTTCTCAACAAAATTTGATGGACTTTGAGATGAACTGTTTTCTGGTGTGCGGGCTTGCACCCGTAGGTTTGTGCGAGAAAGGGCTGGAAAAGGGCTGGAAGTGGGCTGGGGAGTAGCGTAGAAGGACGCACCACAGTCCCATCCCCCTGCCGACCTCCCGCGCCGCCCACCACCACGACCCAACACTCGCCGCCCAATGCTGAAAAATCGGAAAACGGTTCTAAAGTCGCACAAAATCAGAGCCCATCAAAACACTATGTAAAATTGGGATTACCCAAAATTAAAAAAGGGAGCCCACTTGGTATTTATAAACTGCCGATTCTCGTTCTCTTGTTCCCACAGTATAGTTATTCCCTGTTGCCTGGTACCACACGATTGCACAGAGACTTTCTTACTTTTAATCCCTAATATACACACAATGTCGAACACATCCTCGCACCGTCCGTTTTCGTTACAGCATGGTTCGATTGAGCACACGGTGCTCGTTCCCAACGAGTTGTTCTTCAACTACTCGCAGTTAAAGGACCAATTCATCCGCACCTTGCCAGAGCCAACCGAGAACTACGCCGACGACGACGAGCCCTCGTCGCCCGCCGAGTTGTTTGGCAAGTTCTTGGGCTTCATCGCCTCGCTCGTCGACCCAAAGAAAATCGGCCAGTTTGACCAGATTTTGAAATTGTCCTTGCAGGACTTTGAGTCCACCTTCTTGCACTCCTTGGACGTGCACTCGTTCGCCGTGTCGCTCTTGGACGAGAACGAGCAGTACCCTACCACCGCAGAGAAGGTCAAGCAGAACATTGTGAAAAACTACTACACCGCCATCGCCAACTCCAACGTGCAGATTGCGCCCATCGAGTCCAACTTGTTGGCCCAGTCCCGCAGAAACGCAAAGTTGAGCGCCGTCTACGGTGGCCAAGGTAACACCGACGACTACTTTGACGAGTTGAGGGAATTGTACTCCTTGTACAAGGGCTTCATCCACACAGACTTGTTGCTCCCCATCGCCTCCAAGTTGAACCAGTTGGTCGAGTCCAACTACGACTCGTCCATCGACAAAATCTACACACAGGGCTTGGACATCCTCAACTGGTTGGAAAACCCAGACACCACTCCAGACAAGGACTACTTGTTGTCGGTTCCAGTTTCGTGTCCCGTCATCTGTATCATCCAGTTGGCCCACTACGCCATCACCTGCAAGGTCCTCGGCTTGACTCCGGGCCAGTTCAGAAACCAGTTGAGCGGATCCACCGGTCACTCCCAGGGTATCGTCACCGCCTTGTCCGTGGCCTCCTCCGACTCGTGGGAATCCTTCTTGGAAAACGCATTGAAGGCCGTCTCCTTGATGTTCTTTATCGGTTCCCGTTCCCTTTTGGCCTACCCACGTACCACTTTGCCCCCAACCATGTTGCAGGACTCGTTGGAAAACGGTGAGGGCAGACCATCCCCAATGTTGTCCGTAAGAGACTTGTCCCAGGACCAGGTCCAGGAGTTCATTGCACAAACCAACAACCACTTGCCAGAAGACAGACACATTGCCATATCGCTTGTCAACGGGCCCAGAAACTTGGTGGTTTCTGGTCCCCCAGAGTCCTTGTACGGTTTAAACTTGACCTTGAGAAACAACAAGGCCCCAGCTGGCTTGGACCAGTCGCGTATTCCTTTCTCCCAGAGAAAGTTGAAGTTCTCCAACAGATTCTTGCCCATTTTCGCGCCTTTCCACTCGTACCTCTTGAACGACTCGCTCAAGTTCATCTTGCAGGATGTGGCCAACGAAAACATTGATTTCCCCATCAAAAACATCAAGTTGCCTGTCTACGACACTTTTAACGGTGAAAACTTGCAGTCTTTTGCCAGTAAGGATGAGTCCTTGGTGTCCAGAGTCATCAGGTTGATCACCCAGTTGCCTGTGCACTGGGAATCTGCCACCAACTACGAGTCCACCCACATCTTGGACTTTGGTCCAGGTGGTGTCTCTGGTTTGGGTGTTTTGACCCACAGAAACAAGGAGGGTACCGGTTCCAGAATTATCATTGCTGGTACCTTGGACTTGGTTGCGATCGACGACGAGTACGGCTTCAAGCACGAAATCTTCAGGTCCTCAGCCGACAAGTCCATCAAGTGGGCTCCAAACTGGTTGAACGAGTTCAAGCCTAAGTTGATCAAGAACGCCGCAGGCAAGATCTACGTCGATACCAAGTTCTCCAAGTTGTTGGGCAGAGCTCCTTTGATGGTCCCTGGTATGACTCCAACCACCGTCAACACCGAGATTGTCGCAGCATCCATCAACGCAGGCTACCACATTGAATTGGCCGGTGGTGGTTACTTCCACGGCCCAGGTATGGAAGCTGCCGTCAAGGAAGTCATCCAGAACATCAAGCCAGGTTACGGTTTCGGTATCAACTTGATCTACGTCAACCCAAGAATGTTGCAGTGGGGTATTCCTTTGATCAAGGAAATGAGAGAGAAGGGCTACCCAATCCAGTCCTTGACCATTGGTGCTGGTGTTCCTTCCTTGGAAGTTGCCACTGAGTACATTGAGGAGTTGGGTTTGACCCACTTGGGCTTGAAACCGGGTTCCATCGATGCCATCTCGCAAGCTATCGCCATTGCCAAGGCCCACCCAACCTTCCCTATCGTTTTGCAGTGGACTGGTGGTAGAGGTGGTGGTCACCACTCCTACGAAGACGTCCACCAGCCTATCTTGCAGATGTACTCCAAGATCAGAAGATGCTCCAACATCATCTTGGTTGCCGGTTCCGGTTTCGGTTCCGACGAGGACACCTACCCATTCTTGACTGGTTCCTGGTCCACCAAGTTCGAGTACCCACCAATGCCATTCGACGGTGCCTTGTTTGGTTCCAGAGTTATGACTGCTAAGGAGGCCCACACCTCGCCTGCTGCCAAGAAGTTGATTGCCTCTTGTCCCGGTGTCACCGACGACAAGTGGGAGCAGACCTACAAGAAGCCTACCGGTGGTATCGTCACTGTCAAGTCCGAAATGGGTGAACCAATCCACAAGATTGCCACAAGAGGTGTCTTGTTCTGGAAGGAAATGGACGAAACCATCTTCAACTTGCCAAAGGGTAAGTTGATCGAAGCCTTGAACAAGAAGAAGGACTACATCTGTGAAAAGTTGAACAAGGACTACCAAAAGCCTTGGTTCGGTAAGAACGCCGAGGGAGTTTGTGACTTGGAGGACATGACCTACCAGGAAGTTGCTCTCAGAATGATTGAGTTGATGTACGTCAAGAAGTCCTCGAGATGGATTGACGTTTCTTTGAGAAACTTCTACGGTGACATCTTGAGAAGAATCGAAGAGAGATTCACCACCAAGCCTGACACCGTCTCCTTGATCCAGAACTTCAACGAGTTGTCCAAGGACCCAGCCCAGCTCACCGCCAACTTCTTTGACCACTTCCCATTGGCCAAGGAACAGTTGATCTCTGAGGAAGACTGTGACTACTTCTTGATGTGTGCTTCTAGACCAACTCAGAAGCCTACTCCTTTCGTTCCAGTCTTGGACGAGAGATTCGAGTTCTTCTTCAAGAAGGACTCTCTTTGGCAATCCGAAGACTTGGAGACCGTTGTTGACGAGGACGTCCAAAGAACCTGTATCTTACACGGTCCAGTCGCTGCTCAATTCACCAACAAGGTTGACGAACCTATTGGCGAGATCTTGGACTCCATCCACGAAGGTCACATTGCCAGATTGATCAAGGACGAGTACAAGGGCGACGAGTCTAAGATTCCTGTCGTCGAATACTTTGGTGGTAAGGCCCCAACCGCCTTCGCTGAACCAATTGAAGGTGTCAAGAAGTCTGTTTCTGGTTCCAAGGTTATCTACGAGATTGGCAAGAAGCTTCCAGCTACTGAACAGTGGTTGAAGCTTTTGGCTGGATCGAAGACCAACTGGTTGCAAGCTTTCATCTCGACCGACAGAGTTGTCCAAGGTTCCAACCACGTTGCCAACCCAGTCCACTCTGTTTTGGCACCTGGTGCCAACACTGTTGTTGAAATCGAGTCCATTGACGACGCTTCCAAGACCAAGTTGACCGTTTTGGAGCACTTGAAGGGTGAATTGAAGCCTGTTGTTGAAATCAAGTTAGTTCAACCAAAGACCATCCAGTTCTCTTTGATTGAACACAGAAACGCAGACTCCAAGCCAGTTGCTTTGCCATTCTTGTTCAAGTACGACGCCAACGATGGTTTCGCTCCAATCTTGGAGGTTATGGAGGACAGAAACACTAGAATCAAGGAATTCTACTGGAAGTTGTGGTTCGACTCGTCCATCCCATTCGACTTGAACATTGACGCCAAGAAGCCATTGCTCGGTGACGCTATCACTATTACCGAGCAAGACATCTACGAGTTCACTCACGCCATTGGTAACAAGTGTGAAGCCTTTGTCTCCAGACCAGGCAGACCAACCTTGGCTCCAATGGATTTCGCTATCGTTGTTGGTTGGCAATCAATCATCAAGGCAATCTTCCCAAAGACTGTTGACGGTGACTTGTTGAAGTTGGTCCACTTGTCCAACGGCTACAAGATGTACCCAGGCGCCACCCCATTGCAAAAGGGTGATGTTGTCAGCACCAAGGCTGAGATCAAGGCTGTCTTGAACCAGGCATCTGGTAAGTTGGTCGAAGTTGAAGGTATTCTCTACAGAGACAATGAACCTGTTATGGAAGTTACCTCCCAGTTTTTGTACAGAGGTGACTACACCGACTACGAAAACACCTTCCAAAAGGTCACCGAAGCTCCAGTTAAGGTTGCCTTGAAGTCTGCCAAAGACTTGGCTGTCTTGAGATCCAAGGAATGGTTCCAGTTGGATGAGGAAATTGACTTGTTGGACAAGGAGCTCACCTTCAGATGCGAATCCACCTACAACTTCAAGTCTGCTGAAGTCTACTCTTCCATCACCACTGTTGGCCAAGTCTACTTGGAATTGCCAACTAAGGAGGTTATCCAGGTTGGTACTGTCGACTACGAAGCTGGTAGATCTTACGGTAACCCCGTTACCGACTACTTGACCAGAAACGGTGCTACTATTGAAGAACCAGTCAAGTTTGAGAATGCTATCCCAATTTCTTCTGGTGAAGAGTTGACTTCTAAGGCCCCAGGTACTAATGAGCCTTATGCTAGAGTTTCCGGTGACTACAACCCTATCCACGTTTCCAGAGTGTTCTCTGCCTACGCTAAGTTGCCAGGTACTATCACCCACGGTATGTACTCGTCTGCTTCGATCAGATCCTTGGTCGAGGAATGGGCTGCCAACAACATTGCCACCAGAGTCAGAGCCTTCAAGTGTAACTTTGTTGGTATGGTTTTGCCAAACGACAACTTGCAAACCACTTTGCAGCACGTTGGTATGATCAACGGTCGTAAGATCATCAAAATTGAGACCAAGAACGTTGAGACTGAGGCTACTGTTTTGGTTGGTGAAGCTGAAATCGACCAACCAATCACCACCTACGTTTTCACTGGTCAAGGTTCTCAGGAACAAGGTATGGGTATGGACTTGTACAACTCCTCTGAAGTTGCCAGAGAAGTTTGGGACAGAGCCGACCGTCACTTCTTGGAGAACTATGGCTTCTCTATCCTCCACATTGTTCAGAACAACCCTAACGAGTTGACTGTTCACTTCGGTGGTGCTAAGGGTAGAAAGATCAGAGACAACTACATTGGCATGATGTTCGAAACTATTGGCGAGGATGGTGAAATCAAGTCTGAGAAGATCTTCAAGGACATTGACTACTCCACCACCTTCTACACCTTTGTCTCCCCGACCGGTTTGTTGTCTTCCACTCAGTTCACCCAACCTGCTTTGACCTTGATGGAGAAGGCTGCTTACGAAGACATCAAGTCTAAGGGTTTGGTTCCATCTGAAATCATGTTTGCTGGTCACTCTTTGGGTGAATACTCTGCCTTGTCTTCCTTGGCTAATGTTATGCCTATCGAGTCTTTGGTCGATGTTGTTTTCTACAGAGGTATGACCATGCAAGTTGCTGTTCCAAGAGATGAAGAAGGTAGATCCAACTATGGTATGGTTGCCGTTAATCCAAGCAGAGTCAGTGCTACTTTTGACGATGCTGCCTTGAGATTTGTTGTTGACGAAGTTGAAGAGAAGACCACCTGGTTATGTCAAATCGTCAACTACAATGTTGAGAACCAACAATACGTTGCTGCTGGTGACTTGAGGGGTTTGGACACTTTGACCAACGTCTTGAACGTCATCAAGTTGAACAAGATTGATATTGTCAAGTTGCAGGCTACCTTGTCTGTTGAAGAAGTTAAGGTTCACCTCCATGAAATCATTAGCGAAGTTGCTGCGAAGTCGTCGGCCAAGCCACAACCAATTGATTTGGAAAGAGGTTTCGCTGTTATCCCATTGAAGGGTATTTCCGTTCCATTCCACTCTCGTTACTTGAGGTCTGGTGTCAAGCCTTTCCAAAGATTCTTATGCAAGAAGATCCCACAATCGTCTGTTAAGCCAAACGACTTGATTGGTAGATACATTCCAAACTTGACTGCTAAACCTTTCGAAATCACAAAGGAATACTTCCAAGATGTGTATGAATTGACCAAGTCGGACAAGATAAAGGCTATCATTGACAACTGGGAGTCATATGAAAACGCTTAAACGTTTTTTATTTAAACTGGGAATAACTACTCTATATTTATACTGTTCTTATACATAGAAACCGAAGTCATTGTGGTACGTGGTACTACCATTTTGGCTTTAGGTTGATAATACAAATTTAATTTATATTTACTTGTAGTATACAAGGTTTATAATACAAATTTTTATACTATCAAAGCTTGGTAGTCAAGGGCCAAAAAACAAAATTTTAACATCCTAACACTGGAGCTAATATAAGGCTTTATAATACAAATCTTTAATATATAATTATACAATTCGAAACCAATATAAAAAACTTTATAATACAGACTTTTAATTTATATTTACTTATACTATCAAAGCCCCGAAGCCAATGGGCTGGAAATGTTAACCGGTGTGAACTTCTTTGGCATGGAGACCCTAGTGAACCTAGACTTCAATCTGTGGGTCACCAAGTCCATATCCAAATGCCTAGTCAAGGATATACGAGGAATACAGCCAATGTAATGGTCATCGTCCAACTGGACGTCTAATGGGTCTTGTGTGTGACATCCTGGAGACAATGTCAATCTAATGGAGTGCTTCTTGCCAGTTGAACTAGTTGGATCACCAGCTTCGTACAATTCGAATGTGATTTGGGACAAGTAGTCCAATTCTGGCAACGCGTTTCTGGCAATCTTCATTGGCAACTGGGAGCCATAAATAACATTCAACAAAGTGTAAATGTGCGATTCTTTGGTGAAATAGTTGACCACTGCTGCAGTGTCGTGCTTTTTCACGTCTTGAATGTCAGACAATATCTGTTTGGCCAAAGGCAAAGACGTTAACAAACCAATGTCCAACTTCTCTTCGTCCTTGATACCGTACTCCTGAGGACAGATAAAATCAAACAACACCTTTGACAAACGGTACAACTCTCTAAGTCTAGCAAAGGTTGGGTGGTCAAAGGGGTTTTCGGATCTTGGACTTCTCTTCTTTTCACCTGCATTTATTGACTCCTTTGTGTTGCCATCTCTAAGAACCCAACCCAATGAGCCAGCAGTACTTGGGGAAGAGGAAGTAATGACCAAATTGTTAGCCGAGTTTGAATGAGACGAGGGATTGGAAGCATTTCCGTTAACGTTACCGTTGCTGTCTGGGATTTTGAAGTTGTTCATAGCCAAAATGTTAATTGGATATTCACTGACAATTCCTGAGGAGTTGATGGTGTCACCACAACTGCTGGTTAACTTGGCTATTAATTCCTCGTCAGAGGGGTCAAACGAAAACACCTTCTCCAAAAAGTGTCTGTTGTGTAATGCATCGTACTTCATCGTGTCGTACAACTCCGAAATCTTTGAAGGGTGGGTCTTTTCAACACTCAAAAACTCCTGGAACAACTTGTCCCATCTCTCTCTGAACAAGAACGGATCTTCTCCGCAACACCAGTTTGACTGGAACTCTTGAACATTCTGGTGTTCAAAGTTGTACTCCATGATTTGTCTGTGGAAGTTCATCAACTCACAAACTCTCTTGATAACAACAAAAGGCTGAGGCATTTTGGGAGGCCAGGTGAACTGTGGAGGGGCCTCCGCACCCTGTCTGAGGAGCGGCTTCAACTTTTTCTTGACCTTATCCATCAAGTCTTTCGCGGCGTTCGAGTCGTCCAACAAGTCCTTTCTAACAATAAGAAAATCATCAGGCAAGGTTTCGTGTTCTTTATCTAAACCGAGCAAGGCCATAGTGGATAGCTGCGCACTCGCAATCACTCTTCTTTCCGAAGAGGTAAAAACCTTGACGTCTTTCAAGGCATCACGGTTCAACAACTTGATGTGCTGCCTTAACTGCTCACCAACATCACTGGCCTGGTGCTTGGCAGAATGAGTAGGCTCACCACCCCATTTCAAAATTAACTGCACCTTATCCACGATTTCAGGGTTCTCCTTGTTAATAGACGGCTTTAATTGAATTTTTGTTCCCGGGAAGTTCATTTTCTTCTCGAGTGCGCCTCTCAACTGCCTCAACTTCTTCAAGTCCTCCAACTCCTTAGCCTCAGCAACCTTGACGGTTTCCAAAACAACTTGCAAGTCTTCCACGGCCCGTATAATGACTTCTTCTTTGTGACCCTTGAGAAGCGAAATGAACAATGGGGACCTGAAAGAATACTTGAATTTCTGCTTTGGAGTGCGGTCCGCGTGTCTGATGACCGAAACCATGCCCTTGAAGACCCACTTCTGCTCCTTCTGCTCGAATTGGTGCAGATTGAGCAACTTGGTGTGGTGAGGGATGGTTGTCTTCAACAAGTCTCTCGATTTCTTTGCCTCCATAAACAACTTTCTCAAGACGCTGGCACACGACTCGTAGTACTCAGTGTTGTCTTTTACAAAACTAAACCCGTTGACGTCGATCACGTAGGACTCTCCGTTCACGCGTAACAAGTCAAAACCGCAAATCGTCTGTTGGAATTTCGTACAAACGTTTCTCGCCATCATCGTTTCTTCTTCGGAGAGTTTCGTAATAAATCTGATTTCCTTGCCGTGGGTGTTTCTTCTCACTATGCCATCCACGACAGGAGACTTGCGGGTTTCCGCGTGGCAAAACTCAGGTCCCACCGTGTACGCCTTGACATCCTCAAAGTTGTCTGTGTCCATGAACTTCTCGTAGATAAAAGACCCTTCGGTTCTCGGGCTGGTCAATTCGGGGTCAAATTCAGATGACTTGTTGCCGATTTTTCTGAACAACCTACGGCCGCCGCCACCAGCCGATCTCGGGTAGTAAATGTACACATTGTGATCTTCGCCATCAACAGGTTTCTCCACAAAGGGCTTTTCTAAAATCTGGTCCCCCACCCTCAAGGTGTCCTCGTCCACCATTTCCCACTCCGGTTCGTGCTGGTTGCTCAACCTGTGCAACTCGTCCACGCTGAACCCAATCTCAAGAAGCTTGTTTTCGAGCTGCTCGTCCAACTGCGGGCCTCCGTCCCTCGAAATCTCCAATCTCGTGGGCAGAGGCACCTGTGCGTGGTTCAACATGGCCAAAACCAAGCGCCGGTCCCACAACGCCTTCTGCAAGATCAAGTCGTTGATCATGTACGGCTTGCGGTAGTTGGCGTAAGCAATGGCCTTGTCCAATGGGAACCCCGATGAAAAAAAACTCAACAAGAAATCACAGGTGGGCCAGTTCTCGATGGCCTCGTCCAAAATGACCTTGTCGCCGAAAATGACCGTTTCGAACTCGCCATTCTCGATCAACCTGTTCAAGATGCGTCTGCATGGTTTGGACATGACTTTGGCGTCCATCGCACACACGCCAATCTTGCCTATAAGCGGCAACTTGGGCCCGTGCTGCTCCTTCGAGATGGAAACCGACTTGCGCGACGCCGTGGACGAGTTCGACAAGGTCTTGCGCAACTTGTTGGTGTCGTTTCTGTCGTTGATGGTCAAGTTGTCCAACGTGAGTTTGTCTGGCGACGCGGATGCCGCGATGCCTGGCGCGGCAGCTGCCGCGGCGCCGATAATCGCTGATCCCGACGTGGTGGCGCCGCCATTAAAGATTTCCAACGCATCCTCCTTGCCGGGGAGCTCGCGCAAGAGCCCCAGGTCCTCGGCAGACGTCTTTGGGGTAAAACTTTCCAACATGGGTGCGATCGAAGCAATCGCGCGCTCGGTGGCTGGCGACGCCAACGGCTGTGCCGCCAGCGCGCGGAACCTAGGAAACACAGGCTCCTGCTGCGGGTTCGACAATGACAACGGCGACATCGGCTCGCCAATAGTCTTCTTCACCTTGATATCGATCCCGCTCAGCTTGGGGCTCGTCATGGCAAATATATGGGTCAAGACTTTTTTCGATGGCTGGAATTTCAGCCGGTTTTAAAAGTAGCGGCTGCGAATCAGGTATTGTTGCATTTTTGTGGCTCTGAGGAAGCTTTTGGGAAAAGGAGCCCAAGAGATTGGGGAACGTGGAGCGGGCACGTGTGGGAGATAAGAAAGATAAGTGGCAGGAGATTAGAGTTTGGGAGGACTGTGATATTTGGTCGCTGGAGTTTTCCGCTTAGTGATTGGTTTAGGGTTAATATTTTCCATCACTTGTTGGTTGCGATGAGCTCGACTTTGATTTATTGTTTGGTTGGAGTATGGGAGGATGTTTGTTGAGGTTTTGTGGATATTTGTTAGAGTGATTGGGTCTTTGTTCTTGGTGTTTAGGGTATTAATTAGATCGAAGGATCTTTGGTAATTGTATTCAAAGGTGATTTTGATGTTCACAGTTCTTAATTTTGAATTCGAGAAGAGTCAACAATTTAAATCTTTCAATCAAAGTTTAAAGAGGGTTCTAAAAAATGTGCACCTTACTCTTTGATCCAGCAAGTTGAATGTGACGTACACTCTATAAGTGAAGACACAAAGTGTTCTCAACTACGTAATTTGAACTGCCAGCCCCACTTTCATCCAATTATCTAGGGTGGGCTCTTCCTAATAGTTTTGAGTTTCGTAGTACTCTAATTATCGAGAGTCTATTATTCTCAGTTCCGGTAGTTTATTCTTTGGAGGCTAAAAATTAAAGGTTCTTCTTCTTCAAAGTCTTAATCTTAATTTCTCCTAGTCTTTTAGGTACGCTTTTGAATGCACTACTCTTATTCTTAAGGTGCTTTTTTCAAAGTACCTTATTCTTTGACGTGCTCCTATTCTGAATTCTCCTCTCCTCAATCCTCATTCTCAGTGCACTCATTCTTAGAGTTCTTTAAATACTCCTATTCTTTGAAGTTCTCCACTCTCAATTCGCTTATTCTTTAAAGTGCTCGCAAGTACTAGCCATTACTTACTATCCCCAACACTCTCCTCAATACTTCTATTATTTTTAATGTGCAAGTACCGCAGCGTTTATTCTACGGAGGCTCTTCTTCTCAGTACACTTGTTCTTCAAAGGCTCTTATTCTTTTATGGTTCTTATTCCTTAACGGTTCTTATCCTTTAGAGGCATTCAAAGGCTCCAGTTCACTAAAGTACTCTTAATCTGAGTTCTCTAGTGCTTGCACATTCAATACTATCATTCTCAATGCTCACACTGTTTTCACACTCTCAATGCACTCTCAATACTCTCATTCTCAATTCTATTATCTCAATAGTACTATGAATTCTCTTACTTCTCAGATTTCTCTATCCCTCTCAACCATCATCATCCTCCACAATCCATTTCTTCGCGACAAAATCAGTTGACTACCATTGGCTCCAATTTTTTTAAAAATCGATTACCACCCTCCCCAGAATGTACCCGACCTTGTTAATTGAGTCAAAAGGACCACGGCTTTGTAAATCGTTTTACCGGTTTTTAAATCCGATCAGAATAACCAGGCTACACCTAAACTGATCCTTAAACATCTGAACTCGATGCGTTGAAAGTTCCACCATTTGACTTCTCAATAACGTAGTAACCTTGTTTGTGGTTGCAAAATTCAAAAGGTTTCTGTACAGGCTATTCCTTGACTAGCTTATCTCTGTAAAACGATGAATCGGAAATTTGTAGATCTCTAAATGATGTCAGTAGGTTTACCCAACAGAGTTCAAGAGAATTTCAATACTCAAGTCTCTTTGACTCAGAATGGAGAAGCTCAGATCTCAGATCAAGTATCTTTCAACTTTAAACTTGTTCTTCAATGATACCAAAAGACAGTACGTAAGGATTACCAAACTCAAATCGCAGGCAATCAGCTAACTCACTTTAACAAGCTATTTTAGTCACTCTCCGTTAGAATACTACTAGATAATATTATTTGTATTTGTTCAATGTGTTCGACACAAGCTACTCACATATTATGCTAACCATGAACTCGAGTCAATATAATCACGAGTCAGAAAGACTTCACATCGTATACAATTCATGGTGGATATAATCTTGGAAGAATCTACTCAACCACAAAAAGCACTCATGAACTCCACCTCGTGGAGTTCACTTCACGAATTCAAGCCCATTTATTCTGCCCACTTATGCCACTATGAACCCACTTTGAACTCCACAATGACTCCATTCAATATGAACTCAACAATGATATCCACTATGAACGTCACCATGAATGCAAATATGAACTCAACTATGAACTCCACCCATGAAATCCAATTTGAACTCCAAATTGTACTCCTCCATGAAATCTAAGGAAACTCAACAGTCAAAACTCCACTCATGGACTCCATCCATGAACTCCACTCGTGAAACCCAATATAACTGAACAGTAGAAACTCCTCTCATGGAAACTCCTCTCATGGACTCCACTCATGTCTCCACTCATGAACTCCACTTCGTGGAGTTATTCATGGAGCCATGAGGGAGTCACTCGTGGAGTAATGTCCCTCCATCATTCCCTTTACCAATGACTTGATAAAGCAAACAACAAAGAATCAATATCCCAACGCTCCGTTAGTCCGCTGCCTCTACTCTAGATAACTAGGAAACAGCGTCCTGCAACCCAGGGATTGCATCGTTGGTCTACAAGTGAGATTTCTCTCACGTCAAACAAAAACGTCAATTCAAACTACTCAATCGCAGCCAACGAGTCAAACAACACGGAAATAGACTCCCCAAAGTGGTCTCTTCTAATGCACTCCGCAAAAATAGGCAGCACGTCAATCACAACCAACTTCTCCTTGTGCGTGTCAATCTGGTTCTTGCCAATAGGGTACGTATTAGTCACCACAATCTTGTCGATGCACGAGCTCTCCGTCAAGTGGTCCAAGCACGAGTCACTAAAGATGCCGTGCGTGCCCACCACATAAACAGCCTTGGCACCACAGTTCAACCTCAAATGTTCTGCCGCAGCAATAAACGAGTTGGGCTTGTCAATCATGTCGTCCAAGATGATGGCCACCTTGTTTCTGACGTCTCCCACCAACGTGATCAACTTTTCCTCGCTGATATTGGTAGGCTCGTCCTCGTCGTCCGAGTTACCGACGTCGTACGAGCCGCCTAGCACGTCGCTGCCCGCCAACACCGACGGCTCCATGTTGGCCGGCGTGATGGGCTTGACCGCAGAGTAGTCGTCCTCGACAACGTGCCCGTGCACCACTCTAGCTGTTTGGAGCTCCGACACAATGTTGTCCTCCTCCTCCTCGTCCACATTAATCGACTTTTTCAACGCCTTCTTCTTGGCGTAGTCGTCCTGCGTGCGCCGTCTGTCCGTGTGGATCATGGCAAAGTTGATCTTCAACGAGTCCGCCAACGCAGTCACCCGCTTGGTCCCGCCCGGGTTCTTGGACACTACCACCGCGTTCTCCCAGTCCGGAATATGGTGTCTGATCCAGCGTCCCAACGTGGGCGCACCAAACAAATTGTCCACCGGTTTCGTGAAAAAGCCCTGCATCTGCGACGCGTGCAAGTCCATCGACACAACGTGGTCCGCGCCGGCCATCACCAACAAGTTGGCCAACATCCGCGCAGTGATCGCACCTCTGTGCTTCTTCATCTTGCTCTGCTTCGAGTAGGGAAACTGCGGAATCACAGCCGTGATCTTGGACGCGGAGCCTCCGCGGCACGCACTGATCAAAATCAACAACTCCATAATGTGGTCGTTGATCTCGTGGGATCCGGACTGGATGATGTACACGTCTTCGTCTCTGATGGACACGCCAATCTGGACAGAAGTCTCGCCGTTCGAGAACTTTTTGAGTGTGCACGGCGCCGGCTCAACGCCCAACCGCTCGCACACTAGCTTGCCCAACTCAGGGTGCGATGAACCGACAAAAACCTTGCATTTGCGCATTTCTTTGGACGACAATGTGGTTGATTGATTTGATTGATAGCAGTATGACTGGTAGTGTCAAAGTGTTCTCTATAGTATTCACTATGAGTGTCTTCTTCTATAGTATCTTTACTATGAGTTGGTTGTACTCTAGTATTGACTATGAGTGTCTATAATATCACTATGAGTAATCTCTATAGTATCTGAAATAAACTTTATTATACTGGATCCAATAAGATAAAAGTCTACAACATTATAAAAAACCAAAAATAAATCCAGAATGCAATTCCAGCGCAGCGAGAATCTCTTAATTTATACTTTTTTCGAGATGAGCATTAGGTAAGCTAAAAAGATTGGTTATTAGGTAGCTTCCAAATGATTGGTTGATTTGCAATCGGGATGTCTGAGTTTATAGTGCCCACGGAGCTGGAACTGGTTGCGTTGACCGAGGCGGAAGTGGCCGAGCTTAGAGAGGACCCGGTGTACCGCAAGTTGACCGAAAACTTGAAACGTTTTAGAGATGTTGTACGGCTGTCTGCGTTTTGGCAAGAAACAGTAAAGGCAGTGGAGACACTTGAAGGCATAAAGTTTCTCAACTGCTATGCCTTGGGGTCGCCCCAGGAGAGCAGAAATGCCTTGTATCAGTATGCATACTTGATTGAGCTAGCAATTGAGTTGCGAGGGCCCGAGGTAAGGCTCTTTGATCCTGTGCTAAACAAGTATGATCAGTGTCTTATACAAGAAGGGGGGTATAAAGTGTCTTTTGAGGTGACTGCTCGCACGCAATCCTTGTACTTTCTTCCACACGCGCCATTGGAGTTGACAGAGTACATGTTCAAGCACCACGAGCCAAAGTATATGTTGTGCAACGATGTGATTGTGCATACGGACAGGTTTACGGAGGTGAAGTTGAATGAGACGTATCCATTGGTTAGTTTATTGGTGAATTTGGTTCATGGAAAAGAGAGGAAGGTGGAGTATAATGATGAGGAATTCAAAGTTGTTAGGAAGAGAAGAAATAGAAAACAGTTTGTACCTCCCAAGGTGGAGTACAGTTATGATGGATGTTATTTCAAGGAGTGTTCGATTACGAGGTTTGAGGAGAATTTCAAGAAGGGTACTGAGTGGGGAGGATCGTTCTCTGATTTAGCGTTTCATGTGATTGGGTAGGACACTCTGGATAGAGGACTATTTTGGAGAGAGTACCATTATAGATAAAGTACTATTGTGGATAAAGAAGTACTATTATAGATAGGAAGTACTTGGTGGATAAAGAAATACTATCCTCTGATAGAGAAATAGTACCCTGGATAGTAAAAATACCCTGAGATAGAGAAAGAGTACCCTGGGATAGAGAAATACCTTCTGAGGTAGAGAAATTCAATCCTGAGAGAAATACCTTCTGAGGTAGAGGAACATTTTCCTGAGAGAAATTCCTTCTGAGATAGAGAAATACTTTCCTGAGGTGGAGAGATACCCTGAGACTAAAATACTGGGTATTCTGAGACTAAAATACTGAGTATCCTGAGACAGAGACACTAGATAAGTATCTGGGGGAAATGACAAATGTTAATCAATTTACGACTTAGACTGCTCCAACTAAATCTTTAACTGTTTGAGTGTATTCAGTGTCAAACTGAGTTGGAGGTCAACTATACCCTGTCAAGTTAAAACTCCCAATAGTGCACAACATGCTAACGGAGACAATGAGAAAAGTGTGAGAAAAGTAAATTAAAGTGATAGAATGGAGTTACTAGAATAGAATACTATTTCGAAACCCACTAAACGATCCAGTTTATGAGAGAATTCCAGCCGCCTCTGTCAACTTTTGCACAGATCAGTAGATTGTTGACATTCTTGGTCACTATTGTGTGAGTAGTCATTGATATTAATATTGTTAGGCTGGAGCCACTGGCGGTCCTAGAGGACCACAACAGCTACTCTGAAAGACTACATGGCGACTAATAAAGGAACCACTATTGTGTTAAACCACCTTCACAATGGAAAATGAACCACTACCACAAAAAAGTTTTGAACCATCATCACAATGGAATAGGAATCTCTATTGTGGTGTAGAGGAATCACCAGGAGAGATATTTGATCTGGTCACTCTGGTAGGGGTTGGGATTCTTCTCGAGGGAATTGTAGAATCGCAATTTAAAGGGTCAATATTCTGTCTAGTAAGTCAAGAGAAGATATTAAATTGAAATCAGTTACCACTGTCCCCAAAAATGTAAAATTTGGATTCGGAATATCAAGTTAAATCATTAAGAAACTGATTCTCTCTCGAGGATCAGTGACTATTGTCCTTAAATCATCTTTTTTACTTATTGAGTAGTATGTGGTTTTCAATTTATTGAGTCAGCGAGTTATTTAATCAGTAAGTCAGGCAGTTTACTTAGTCTACCACGATACCTCATTTTCATATCGATATCTGTTATTCAACAACACTCATGTCGAAATCTCTCAGTTCCTCATATCGAGAATCATATGATAACTCTCATATCGAACTCTCATTTCAATATATTTCACCTATAACACTCAACTCTCATCCAAACCACAACTCAATCAATTCACCGAAACCACCCCACCACTCTTTATCAAACATACATTAATAATACACAGCAGAACCTACAAACACCAATGCTTTTCTTTTCAAATCCTGGACCGTTTCTGGGGCCGCCTGTCGTCGTCGTTCAACAAGATGGCGCCGGTCTGAAGAACCGGGGCCGGAGCACCATTGATGGTCCCTCCGGTCGGCCCGCTCACCAGCTGCGCCGGCGCCGGGGTCTCCCCCTCGCCCTCCGTGAGCAAGTGCTTCGACAATATCAGATACAAGTCGTCCTTTGTAAACGGCTTGGCCAAAATGTCCAGCATTCCGTTCTGCAAGTAGTTGACCAAGTCCGTGTCGGCAATGTTGCCTGTCATCGCGATGATGGGCGTCCTGGTGTCGAAGGAGCGGATGACGCTGGTGGCCGTGGCGCCGTCCAAGTTGGGCATGACAATGTCCATTAGGACCAAGTCGTACTTTGTGTTTTCGACGGTGGAGATGGCGTTGAGGCCGTCGGTAACCACCGTGACCTCGCAGCCGTACTTGACCAAGAACTTGCGGCATAGTTGGATGCTGACGTTGTCGTCCTCGACGAGGAGGACGTGGAATTTGGGGGCAGGAGCGCCCAGTGGGGGTTGGCTGATGCCGCTTGTGATCGCACTTGAGATGGGCTGGTTCGGTGCTGCTGGGGCGGGATTCGGCCCATTAGTGCTTAGTATGGACGGCGTCAGCGGCAGCTTCTGGAGCCCCTGCGCCACAGAAGGCGACACACCGCTCGAGTTCCCCAACGGCGACGGCGCCTTGGGCGTGAGGGTGCTGTTGTTGTCGTTGGTGGGCGGGGTGGGCCTGAAGGTGGCCGGCACCAGCGCCGCCGCACCGCTGGGCAGCAACGCGGCACCACCACCGACAGCCCCAGCAGCCTGTGGCGGTGGTGGCGGTGGTCTCGCCATCGAAACCAACGCAGGATTGGGGAAATCCAACGGAGGCAACTCAATACCGGCCTGGTGCAAGCAGTTCAACAATACTCCCATCAGATTGCGAAAACGTTCGTTATAAGTGTTGATCGACACAATATTCTCAATCAATGTCTTGTACTTTGTTTCCAAGATGCTCACTTGTTGGTATAAAACCTTGTTGTCGAGGCGTAATCGTTCGCAGGTTTCCTTCAAATGGGCCTGGGCAGCATTGACCTGGTTGTAGTTGTGGTTGCACGCGATAAACGAGCTGTTTGCCGCGACGTTAGCGAGTCGTGTGTCGGGAATGCTTCCTCCAGCGGCGGCTGCTGCTGCTGCCGCTGCTGCTGCCGCGGCAGCAGCAACAGCATTCTTCTTGTTGCTAGGACCCTTGCGCTTGATATTCTCCAACGATTCCCGGTCATTCATCTTGAAATCAGGGTGCTTGAACTCCCAAGCATCTTCACCATATGGATAAGTAATCCTTTCCTCGTTCAGGATCTTGACCTTGTGGAAGTCGTACTTGTTCAACTGGCGGACGAAACTAGCAAAGTTGCTGTGCTTGAAGTGGCGTGGCAATATGTCCTTTGTGAACTCGTTTGTGTTGAGGACCACAAACGAGTCGCCCGTGTGTGTCCAGCGGACGACCTCCTTGTAGTCGTCCTCCTGGAGCATCTGGAAGAGTTTCTTGACAAAGTCGTTGGAGCCGCTGAGGTTGGAGCTCAGGGTGCTGGGGGGCGGCGCGGGGGCCAACGGCCCCGCGGCGCCTGCGCCCGCACCGCCTATCATCGCGTCCTCGCGCTTGCTAGTACGGGCTGACATTGTTTCGTGGTACCAATTTTTTCTGCGACCGCGGTTTGCAAAGCTAAACAATATATATAAGGGGAAGAAAAAACGAGCGAAGGGAGTACATGAACGAGGGCGAGGGGCAGCGCGTAGAGGAGGGAGCAGGTCGGAGGGAGGAGGGCGGTG
>JAKTUG010000055.1:0-88305 GCA_030556545.1 Kodamaea sagamina
GATAGTGATGGATAGTGATGGATAGTGATGGATAGTGATGGATAGTGATGGATAGTGATGGATAGCGATGGATAGTGATGGATAGTGATGGATAGTGATGGATAGTGATGGATAGCGATGGATAGTGATGGTTAATGATGGTTAATGATGGATAATGATGGATAATGATGGATAATGATAGAATCAGATGGAAACTGTTCCTAGAGTTTCCGGGAAAGAAAATATGAGGTCATGAAAGAGGAATGATCTGTAATCGCAATAAAGTACAATAAAGTACTGAGAGTAGCAATAACAATAATTGAATGTGAAACTAAAAATCGAAGTTTACTATGATGAGCAATTAACATGTGTTTGGGCAGGGAGTGGGAGCATTTGGTTGTAGGAGTATTTCTGGTCTAATTGGTTTTCAGGAGTAAAAGTTGGATACTAACGAGAACAGTAAGGTAAGAATGAATAGGTGAGACATATAAAACTGTACATTGAAGAGTGTGAGAGAACTTGGAAGGTTGAGTGATAGTACGTTAACTCCAAACTGACAGCCGTTAATCCATGAACTCCACACTGGAACTCCACACTTCATTGCTCACAACTGAACTACTATTGCTCACAACTATAACTCACAACTGGCAAACAGTACTCCAATCGCAAATTATTGCAATAACTTCAATCATTAAAGTATATGTTTTAGATCTCCTAGCTGAGTTATGGACTTTGCGTCCCAGGAATATTGTCCGGCTGATGAGATGTAGATGAACAATTACACTTTACGTAGAGAAGGCTAAATTCAAGGGTCTGGACAAAAAGGGTTGAATGGAGAACGAATAGCTTTTTCTGATGCAACCGGAAACGGAGCAAATTATGATTAATGCGGAGAATCAACAGAATGAGTTCTACACGGCTAATTGGAAGCAGTATGGAGTGTAAAGTGAGGGCACAAAGGTAGGTAAAGATAATTAGAGTAAAGTCCTAAAGACCAGAATAAGTTGACATTACAAATACAGATTCAACTAATTAAATTTAGTGAAAAGACAGAAGATCTAAGTTAGAGTTTAACAGATATAAGCACATTAGGCACTGAAATCACAGGCCCACTAATCACAAGCGAGCCAACCAAACGACAGACCGCCAGATACACGTGTGGAGCCGTCCGGCATACCAGAGACGACGTTTCACAAAACGCGTTGGCCTTCCTCACATCGACCGTCTACTAAATGGCCCTGGTATCGGTGATTCTGATTGTCGGGTTACTGATTGTTTACTGATTGTTTGGACTGGATGTCGTCTGATTGGATGTGATTGTATTGTATTCTGTATATTCTGTAGTCAGTGTATTCTCTCTTCTGTATATTCTCTATTCTGTGTTCTGTTGTCTTTTCTGTCTATCACCAATTCTACCCAAACTTTAACCATAATCTAACAATCTAACAATCTAACAATCTAACAATCTAACAGTCTAACAACCTGACCAACCAACCAACCAACCAACTAACCATTCTTACGATAACCACCACCAACACTCCCCAGAATGTAAATAAACCACCCAACATCACGATCCCTCTCCTTCCCCATTCGGCCCCAGGCGAAGGCACTGTGTGCAGACGATACTGGCGGCCTGCTACAGCCACTGATCCACGAATAGGAGGGCTGCGTGCGGCTACCAAATCCACCCAGGGTGAAAAGACTGCCCTTTCCGTGCCCACGCTGCCCCCTGGCCTCAACATACCCTGGCCCGACCCCCGAAACCGCTGCGTGCCGTCTTCTCCCTCGCTCCAAAGACCCCCCCCTTCACTTTTCACTCCCAAACACGTCTTGCCTCATTTTCTTTTTTCGCTTTGTAATTTTTTTCCCTAGAGAACTTGTTGTTCTTTATGCTGCAACTTTTTTTTAAAGTCCACCATCCTTTCTTTAGATCTACCGCCGTGTTGAGTACCACGACACCAGCAGCGCCTTTCCTCTCGTCCAACTGGGTACATCGTTTTTAGCGGAAGCAGCTCCTACCGGACGGTATACACTTTGTTGAGGATTAGTAAGATCACGCTGATATGAGCGCCATCTACACCAGCGACATCAAGCATCACAGGAGGGCGCCTCCGCCACCGTCTGGTGGTGGTGGCACCGGCACGGGCACCGCCACCACCAGCAGCGCCAACACCACGCAACCGAGCGTCGCTCCAGGCACCATGGCGAGCACCATGACCGGCACCATGACCGGCACCATGGCAAGCACCATGAACAGCTCCATGACCGGAACCTTGGCCAACTCTACGCTGCAATCAACGCTAGGCAGCTCGGGCTCCATGAACAACTTGAGCAACTCCACGTCCATGAGCACCATGGGCGGCGCGCTGCTCTCCGGCTCGCAGCAGACGTCGCCGCTCCACCAGCACACCAACATCCACAGCAGTGGCAGCCAGGGCTCGAATGGAAGCACCACCAGCGTTGCAAATGCCGCGGCAGGTGGAAAAGGCATCCAATTGAACATGAACAAGCGGCACGCGGGCTGGGTGCACGTCAAGGACGACGGGATTTTCACCTCGTTCCGCTGGAACAAACGTTATATGGTCATCAACGACAAAACGCTCATCTTCTACAAGAACGAACCCATTGCCAACGCCACCGTTACGGGCGTCAACGAATCGCCAGACCTCAGTTTCCCCCTCAACTTGATCTCCAGCATCCAGTTGAAGCCCAACACTGGCCACTCCAAGTCCCTGCAATCATTCGAAATTGTACCCAAAAACAATGGCAAGTCGATCCTTATCCTGATCAAGTCGAACAACGACTTTTTGGACTGGTTGGACGTGTTCACGACCAAGTGCCCGCTCATCCAGATTGGCAACCCGTCGGCAACGGGTTTTGGCAGCGTCCCGGGCAACTTGGGCCTGCTGTCCACGCTCATCAACGGCAACGCCGGCGTGTCCAACCCCATCAACTTTACACACAAGGTGCACGTTGGCTTCGACCCGGCCAGCGGCAACTTTACGGGCTTGCCCGACACATGGAAATCCTTGTTGCAGCACTCCAAGATCACCAACGAGGACTGGAAGAAGGACCCGGTGGCGGTGATTGAGGTGTTGGAGTTCTACTCGGACATCAACGGCGGCCTGGCCCAGCCGTCGCCGGCCGTCAACACCAGCACACAACAGAACCAGTTCGGCAACCAGACTAAGAACCCCAACTTGCATGAGTGGACAAAGCACCCGAACAAAAATGTCGGCAACGGGCTTTCTGTGCACATCCAGAATTCAAATACTGCCGTGTCGCCGCAGGTGCTGCTTGGTACTCCGACGGGTAATATCACGACACAGGTGCTCCAGCAGCCAAACCATACTGGAGGCTCGCACATTACGGGGCCGTTGCTGGCCCCGGTTCCCGGTGCAGCGGTATCGGCTCCATTATCTGCGTCGTCGTCGCAGACCTCATTCAAGCCGAGCAGGGCGGCTCCAAAGCCTCCAATTCCGTATCATTTGACCTCCAAGTCGCTGAGTAATGTATCGCCGTTGGGTAATTTGATGACGCAGTCTCAGGAGCCTGCTGTGCAGCAGCACCAGGCTGCACAGCAGCCTCAACAATCTCAAACTCAGCAATCTCAAACTCAGAACTATCCACCTCAGCAAAATCAGCAGAACCAATATCAGCAGAACCAAAACCAGCAACACCAACAAATCCAACAATCACAGCAAAACCATCAAAATCTACAAAATCTGCAAAACACTCAAAATAACCAAAACCAATCAATCCAAAACTACCAAAACCAATCCCAAGCAGAATTGGTTCCAGTCAGAAAAGCCCCCCCTCCCCCCCTCAGTACCCAGAACAAATCATCAACCAGTGTTAAACAATACCAATCTCCAACCAATGTACCTACTGGTTTAGGTATTTCACAAAACTATGCGGCTCCAAAGCAAACGCCTCCGTCTGCGCCAAAGGTGCACCCCGACTTGAAGATCCAGACTGGAACAAACAACTACCAGAGCAGTGCCAAGTACTCTGCGCAGACACTGGCGCAGCTGCAGGACTACCTCAAACCATTTGGGTTGGTGCAGAAGAACCAGCAGCAGTCTGGACAATCCCAATCTGGACAGCAATCTCAGCAATCTAGTCAACCAAGTCAACAACCTGGACAAAACTACCAGCAACAACCAAAAGTGCAGCCACCACAGCAGAAAGGATTCACTGCCAAGCCACTCAATCTTGTCAATGGTGGGGCCAGTGCCAACACCACGTCCAAGCTTCAGGACGCACCTATCAAGCCGCTCCAGCCTCGCCAGAAGGAATCCGAGGCGAAGAACCCTCCAATGGGCCCCTCGGCAGTCAAACTGGCCAAGCAGTTGAAGAAGGAGCGCGAGAAGTTGAACGACATGCAAATCATCGCCAAGTTGAAGACGGTGGTCAACAACAACGACCCCACGCCACTTTTCAAGATTATCGAGAAGGCCGGCCAGGGTGCGTCGGGTGCCGTCTATTTGGCGGAGCTGTTGAAGAACGGTAACCGCAAGGTTGCCATCAAGCAGATGGACTTGAACGTCCAGCCGAGAAAGGAGTTGATCATAAACGAGATCTTGGTCATGAAGGATTCCCAACACAAGAACATTGTCAACTTCTTGGACTCGTACTTGAGAGGCAACCTGGACTTGTGGGTCATCATGGAGTACATGGAGGGTGGCTCGTTAACTGAGGTGATCGAGAACAACGAATTCAAGTTGAGCGAGAAGCAGATTGCGACAATCTGCTTCGAGACCTTGAAGGGCTTGCAGCACTTGCACAACAAACACATTATCCACCGTGATATCAAATCGGACAACGTCTTGCTTGATGCAAAGGGCAACGTCAAGATCACCGACTTTGGCTTCTGCGCCAAGTTGACGGACCAGCGCAACAAGCGCGCCACCATGGTGGGCACGCCGTACTGGATGGCGCCGGAAGTCGTGAAACAGAAAGAGTACGACGAGAAGGTGGACGTGTGGTCGTTGGGCATCATGACCATCGAGATGATCGAGGGCGAGCCGCCGTACTTGAACGAAGAACCGTTGAAGGCCCTTTACCTTATCGCTACTAATGGTACCCCTAAGTTAAAGAAGCCGGAGATGTTGTCCAACTCGATCAAGAAGTTCTTGTCCATCTGTCTCTGTGTGGACGTGAGGTACAGAGCAAGCACGGACGAGTTACTCGAGCACTCATTTATACAGCACAAGCTGGGCAAGATTGAAGAGTTGGCTCCGTTGCTAGAGTGGAAAAAGAATGGGAACCATGGCCAAGATAGGCCGTCTTTGGACGATTGATAAAATATTTGTTCTTTCATTTCGAACTTAAGAGATAGTTGATTTTAATATTTAATTTTGTTGTTGTAGGATTATGTAGGTGGTGAAATGTGATAGAGGGATATATGTGAATGATTTGTTCATGCTATACATTTCATAGAAACCGAACATGTGTCATTCATCAACACTAAACTGTTATAAATTCTGATTTCGTATACACACTCATTTCATAAATACACGTTTTGTTATCTTTTATACCAAACATAGTCTCATCAATTCCAACCATAAATCCTCACCATTTATACTGTAATTCTCATTTCACAACTAACTACATACTATACATACTCATTTCTTATCTACACATGGTCTCAAATTTAACTCCAGACACTCTCATAAATACCAAATGGTTATACATTCTCATCATTAACCAAACACATAGTCACATCATAAATAACCATTCTCGTCACTGAACCAGACATAAACTCACACCAGTAATAGAACACTTACCATCATCATTATTGCCTATCTTGTTTTCATTTCATTACTATTAACAGGTCATACGTGTTTCTTTCATAACTAACAACAGGTTATACATTTGCATTCCATCATGACTTAACTCTTTAACTGAAACGAAACATTTCACTTCATAATCATCATATTCTCATCATTAATACCAAACTCTCTTCACTAATACGAAACATTTCTCAAACATATTCTCACCATTAATACCAAACGTATCTTCCTTAATACCAAAGACACATTCTCATTTCATAAACTCGAAACTGGTTATTATTACTTACTTCACTACCAAATGGTCATTATTTTAGTAGTGCCAAAAAGGTCTCTTATTAAGTTAATACAAATTTATATCTCATCACACAATTGTCAAAAAAAGTTACCTTATTGCAACAACTGATACTGTAGACTGAGAGTTCTGAATATATAGCAAGACTTGGGTAGGTTATACTCATCAAACTCGTCCCAATAACAAGATTCAACAAATACCCGTTTCTTATCCTAACAAAATTACACACTAAAATCAATCCTCAACTCTTATTCATATTAATCTATAATTACTTTGGCAACCCCTTCTCATTAATCAAAGACTCCTTCACACTCTGCGGACCAACACCAATACTAGTCAAAATAACCTTTGAAACACCTTTGTAAATCTCATGGTCAAAGTCGTCAATAGCAACGTCGGTCTTCAACGCAGAAGTGTCGGCCTTCTCCCATCCAGCAACCTTGCTAAAGTACTTGTAGATCAAACCCAAAACCTTGGCTTCGTTTACCTGGTCATAGTAGATGACAGCATTTGGACCAGCGTCAAAAGTGTAAGCCGCAATGATCTTGCCCTCCAACTCGTTCAATCTGTGCACCAACTTGATGATCTTCTTGGACGTGTCGTTCAAGTAGAAAATTGGCGGGTACGAGTCCAAGCACACGGCGTGGAAGGAATTAGAGTCCTTCATGGTCAACTCGCCAAACGTCTCGAAATCCTTCGCGACAATGCTCTTTTTCATCTCCTCAAACCGCTTTGGCACCACCTCCGTGATTCTGTGCTGGAACAAGTCCGACGTGGCGACGGTGGTCTGCATTCCCGTGGTGGAAGGGGTGTCCTTCTTGTCGTCGCTCACCACCAAAATGGCGGCCTTCAACGTGGGCCAGTGCTCCAAGGGCGCCACCTCCACGGCCCTGGAGTCCTCGCCATCGGCCTGCGACCCCATTTCCCAAGCGACAAACCCGCCAAACAACGACCTACACGCGGACCCAGAGCCCTTTCTCGCAATCTTGGACAACTCGGAGTAGTCCTGCGGCAACGCGTACAACTGCGCTATGGCGCTCACCAACGCGGCAAAGCCCGCGGCGGACGACGCCAACCCGGCGGCGGTGGGGAAGTTGTTCTCCGACACAATGTGCAACGCGTACCCGGACAACTTTGGCACCAGCGGGTCGGCAGCCTCGACTTTTGCCCTTAAACGTCTCAAGTCCGCCAAGCATGCTTTGGTTCTCGGGGTGTCCAACGACTCCAACTTGCCGTTGAGCCACAACTGGTCTTTTTCAAAGTCGGCGGACGCAGAAGCGGTGGTCAATGTTCTCAAGTCGTTCTGCGACAAGGTGACCGAGATGGAGGAGTTGGTAGGCAAGTTCAACGACTTGTCTCTTTTGCCCCAGTACTTTAAGGTCTGGGTGGTTAGTATTGGGATGGTACTTCTAGAGGGGGATACGTACGGCTATGTTGACTGGAGCGGTGGAGGAAGCTGCGTAGATGGTCATTGTAGTGAGCGGCTGTTGGTTTTCAATTTTTCAATTTTCGTTTAGCGAGAAATATTGGCCTCGTTTAGAGGGTGTAGGTTTTATTAGTGTGGTGTCGTGGGGATTTCCGTATACTTCCATGAGATAGAATGCATGGTTGAGTGAGGTTGAATGTTTGTTGGTGTGAATCGTCTGGGAATGATTGAACTCGAGACTCAGACATTCGTTATTATGGAGGTTGGTGTGTTCTTGTATCATTATGTTGAGACTTATATGGCTATATTAAGTCTTTTTGCATTATTGAATTAAGTGGATATTCTTGTTTAATTAGCTAGATATCCTTAAATCAACTATTCTTGTCGACTATTCATATATCAAATATTTTCATATCAACTGGATGTTCTATATCAACTAGACGTTCTTATATCAACTAGACGTTCTTATATCAACTAGATGTGTCAGCTAGTTACTAAACTAGATGTAACAACAAGGCACCAACTAGATATACCAACTAGCTACTGACCAGATCTACCAACTAGGTATACTTACTAGAAATCAAGAAGATATACAACTAGATGTCAACTAAATTAAATATTCTTATACTAGATATCCTTTCATCACTATTCTCATACCCACAATTTACCCACCAGATATCACACCATCTACTCACCTCACAACTATCCATGCGATTCCAAACTCTGATCTTACTTTGGTGTGGTATCGTTCAATCAATATCCTTTGTTTTCTCCCAATTCGTCAATTTGCAGCCATGTTAAAAACTGCATGAAAATTTTCGTGTCTGAAGAAACACTCAAGGGCAGGGAAGATTTCTCCAACGTTTCTTATTCTTTAGAGTTATTGTTGTTCAGTTTGAGAGCTTTCATTGTTCTATACCAATATTATTCTTCTAAAATTCTTATTCCAATATTCATACCAATACTCTTGTATCAATATTCATACCGATACTCTTGTATCAATATTCACACCAATACACTAATCTTCTCTCCAACCTCTTTTCCAACCTTCTTATCCCACTAATATGCTCAGATCATAAACATTCTTACACCAACATACTTACAACACTACAATTCTCATATCATTATTATTCAACTACTATTCTTGTACCATTAGGTCAAAAATATTCTAATACCATTAGTATTCTCAGATAATAATCTTGGACCAATATTCCTAATATTACCATATGATAAGGGAGCGCAGTGGGCCTGAAGACCACGCTTCTCTAAAACTACCTGACAACTAGTTGAAATATTGACCTCCATCTCACTGGAAACTGAAACGCCATGTAGTTTATGAATCTCCATCACAGGGACACAGGATCTAGACCTTCCTATAAGGGTAGCAACGCCTATAAAGGGTCATATATCCTTACAAGTTAATAAAGCACTCCGAAAGTCCTCTTTACCAATGTTGGTTGTATACTGTTAATATTCTTCTTTACCAATATTCTTGATAATTAATAGTGCCATACCATTACTATTCTCAAATGATTAATATTCTTAAGCAAACCTCTAATCATTGATTTTCATAGTCTTCTTTCACTGTTTTGTTCCTCTATCAATATTCTTAAATGTTCTCTATTAAAGAGAATGATCTTATCCTTATCAACTTCTTATAAACATTCTTTTATCAGTATAAATTATTCTCATTAAAAGTATATCATCTTCTTTTCTTATAAATAACCTTATGTTCCACCAACACTCACACCATCCAATTACAAAAATTAAGTAATACTATTACAATACAATAGAAGAAATACAAAAAATGTAAAGATCAACAAAAAGCATAAAAAAAGGGTAACAGAACTTTGTACAGCGGACGCACGGCACTTTTAATTCTTCTTTGTCCACTTCCACAAGCGCGCCTTGCAGTCGCCGGAGCCCGTTGCAAAGATGCCCTCTGTGCCCTGGGAGTTCAAAGAGACCGCGACCGAGATCACCGAGTTGCGGTGCCCCTGCAACATCAACAACGGGTTGCCCGACAACTGGTCCCAGAAGATGACGCCGCGGTCCTTGGAGCCCGACAATATGTACTCGTTCTTGGGCGTCAGGCACACGGACAAGACAAAGTCCTTGTGGCCAATGTAGGTGACTTCGCAGCTCGACTGCTTGGCCGGCGCGGCGGCGGCCGCGTGCGGCGGCGCCTGTGGGTCCTGTTTCGCCTCCAAGTTCCACAACTTGACGGTTCTGTCGAGCGACCCCGAGGCAATTTGTTTTCCGTTGATTGAGAAGGCCACAGAGTAGACTGAGTCTTCATGGCCATTGCCGTTTTCGTTGCCCGAGTCCAATCTCTCGACAAGGAACCCGGTGGTGGAGTCCCAAACGCGCACGGTTCTGTCCAAGGACCCGGCAGCGATTAATGTTCCGTCGGGGGAGACTGCTACGGTGGTGACGCCATCCTCAATCAGAAGTGTGAGCAGACACTGAGAAGATCTCAAGTCCCAAATTCTGACCGTCCTATCACCCGAGCCAGAAACCAAACGGTTCCCGTCAGGGAAAAAGTCGAGCGAGTAAATGTCCTGCTCGTGGCCACGCAAAATCTTGATGATGCGCTTGGTGGTCAAGTCCCAGATACGGATCAACTTGTCTTCTGCGCCTGTGGCGAGGAACTTGCCGTCGGGCGAGAAGCACACGGACCGGATGTACAAGTCGTTGTCCAGGGCTGCTGCTGCGGCCGCTGCAGCCGCCGCCTGCGCGGCGGCCTCGCCGTCGCCGGCGTCGCCGTTGCCCTCCGCCTTGGCAGCGTCACCATTCGCCTTCGCTGCCGCGTCCGTCGAGTTATTATCGTCAATCAACTTGGCCACCAACTCACCCGTCTCAACATTGAACACTTGGGTGGTTTTATTACACCCAGTAGCAATATACTTGCCATCCTTCAGGAAACGAACGCAACACACCACCGACGAGTGGTCCAACGAGTGGATAAGCTCCACATCCAAGTCGCGTTCAAACGCAGGGTTGTACAAGATGTAGTAGTCCAACTTTTGCTTCTTGAAGTCGGGGCTGGCCTTGGACACGTCAAGGTCGGAAAGGAAGGGGGGGATTTCCTTGACGTGGAGGGCTTTTTGGGTGGGGTTTACTATGTATTGGGAGTTGTCTAGGATGGTGAGGGCTGTGGATGTTTCCAAGGTGTTGGTGCTGGCGGTGGTGGTGGCGCCAGCTTCTGAGGTGGTGGTGTTGGTGGCCGTGGTGGTTCCATTTGTACTGTTAGCAGCAACCGCTGCCGCGGTTGCTGCTGCTGCTGCGGTAGCGGGAACACTATCGACCGGCTCCTGCTTTGCAGACACCGGGTCGACTTTTGGCGACGCCAACTTCACCTCCTGCTTGGGCGGCGACTGCTTGATGGCCTGCGGCAACTGCTGCACCGGCGATGGCTGGTACCCGCCGTAGTGCACCTCGCCCGGCTTGTGGTGCGCCGGGTGCTGGTGCTGGTGGTGCTGCGCCGCCGCCTGCGCCGCCGCCTGCGCAGCCTGCTGCTGGTGCATCTGCGCCTGTCTGTCGCGGTTCTCCAACTCCGTCTTCAACCGCAAGATCTCCTCCTCGTACGCCTCCTTGATCTTGCGGTGCGCCATCTCCAACTCGTACACCGTCTGGCGTATCTGCTGCATCTCCGCCGTCTGCTGGTTGTACTTGAGGTCGTAGTCCTCCTTCACCTGCTTGAATGACGACGCCTCGTTGAGCGCGTAGTCAAATTCCTGTTTGACCGCGTCCAACAACTCGTTCAACCGCTGCTGGTGCTGCTGCCGCTGCTGCTGCTGCTGTTGGGCCGCGGCAGCGGCCTGTGCTGCAACTTGTTGCTGTTGTTGTGCCTGTTGTGCTTGCTGTTGTTGTGCCTGTTGCTGCTGTGCTTGTTGTTGTTGCTGCTGCTGTTGCTGCTGCTGTTGCGCCTGCTGCTGCTGCTGCTGGGCAGCCACCGCGGCAGAGCTCGAATTGTACACCGTCATGCTTGTTCACCCGGGTGCTTCTGTGTGCTGAGTGTGCGTACGCCACTGCTGGATGATTGATTGGTCGGTCAGGTGCGTGGGTTCCTGCTCCAAAGCGACTGGTGTAGAGAAAAAGATGTAGTAGTTTTGATAAACAGTTGTTTTTTTCTTGTACGAGAAAGATGGACTAAAAAAGAGTGAGGGGGTTCAAAGCTGGGCGAGAAAAATAGTGAAAAATGGGTGCGGAAAAACGGTGGGGGAGGTGGTGGGTGGTTTGGTGGTGTAGACGAACTTTTGGTGTGGAAGGAGACCTTTGGAGAGGAAGGCCTTTTGGTGAGGAAGTCGTTTTGGTGTAGATGGAGTTGTTTTGGTAGTTCGGCAGTTGTTTGGTGCTGGAACTGTGCTTCTTGAACATCTTGTTGGGCCGTTTAGAATGATCACGTGGAATAGAGTATAAGGTTTGGTTGCGGATGGGAGTTGTGATAGAGTTTAGGGTTGGCTGTATGGTTTCTTACTTGAGATCTTTGTGCGGACTAGCGGGAGGACGTGTTTTGGGAGGTGGTGTATGGGTGAGTTGAGTTAATTGTGATTTGGAACTAATAGGTGATTTGGTATTGGATGGCGAGTGGTGTAGAAATAAGGGAGTGGTAGTTGTACTCAGTACTGAGTACTGAGGACCGAATATGAAAGCTGAACAGTGCATACGAAGAACTAGATACTAAATGAATTACCATACAGAGAATACTGAGCACTAAATGCTTTAATTGATTTGTAATACTGAGTACTGAAGACTGACCACTGAGCACTGGACACTGAATACTATGTACTTGATACTGGACTCGGTACTATGTAAATAATGAATCCTGAATACTAAATACTTAATAGTGAATAAACACTTAATACTAACTCTTTAACTTAACAGTGAATAGTGAGTACTGAATACAGAACACTGAGTACTGACACTTAGTTCTTAATACTATTATTGTGTGGTGAATACTGAGTGTTGAAGAGTGAGCTCTGATACTTAACACTGATACTAAACACGATACTAAACACAATACTAAACACAATACTAAACACTGAATAGTGTACACTCACTAATAAACACTGAATACCTACTCCAAATACTCAACTAAATTCACCTCACAAAAACACATGAAAATACTTCTAAGAAAAGTAAAATCGTAGGGCTTTCGGTTATGAACAGCACCTTTGTGTTTTGGGGCTCGCCGAACAGACAAGGCGAATTCCCGCGGGAACGAGACGGGAATGCGGCACGGGTCTTCCTTCCCGGTGCGTTTCGGGTGTCCGTCTTAGGGTGATTCAGGATGAGTTGTTATCGGCCGTAGGGTAAGGTTCTACTATAGTGTGAGGTTCTGTTATTGGTGGATGCTGTTAAATGATTCGAAATACTGCATTGGTGGAGCTGCCACAAATGTTCAGTAAACCTGTTTTGAGCTCAAAACGGCATTTTGAGTAGTGCAGTGTACTAAACAATATGAGTTTGTGCAATATGGGCAACTGGTGGGTGAGTTGCCTTTCTGGTCTCAGTGATTGGTTCTCAGTTTGTTGGATTTGTTGAGGAAAATTTGCAGCCAGTAAGAAAAAATATTTCAAATTGTAAATACGAGGTTTACATGATAACAGTTGAAGTTGGGTGACTTGGTAGTGGGAGATGATTTGAATAGTTGAAGTGATGGGATGACTTTTTACTATAAATTGGGGTCAACAATAGTTAATGGTGGCTGTATTTGTTGGTATAGGTTGACTTGATAGTGTGAATTGAGTTTATCCCCAAAGGTAGTTGTACTTGTGAATACGGAACAACTTGAAATTGGATCAAAATTTTTAAAGGTAACTGAATTTGTTGATATGGGATGACTTTAGGGCATTAATTGAGTTTATCAAGCTTTGTAGTTCTATTAGATGAAACTAAATGATGAAGTTGAGTTTACCCACTGTTGCAGGTTGAAATCTTTGAAGATTGTCTCATTAAGTTTGTACTTGGAACAGTAAGTCTACATAGACATTAACTTTTGGGTCAGTTGACTATCACTTGAAAACTGTTAACTTTTGGCTAGCTCTCAATTGAATTCTTCTTGTTTCTCTTTCAGCTTACCTGCTTAAGCATTAGTAATAATCTTTTTCAGTCAGCTAAACTAGAAATTCAAAATAAGTATCCTCTATTCTTCATATTAATCTCTCTATCAATAACCTCAATGTTCTTCATATTAATCTCTCTATCATTAACTTCTATTCTTCATATTAATCTTTCTATCAATAACCTCAATGTTCTTCATATTAATCTCTCTATCATTAACTTCTATTCTTCATATTAATCTTTCAATCAATAACCTCAATGTTCTTCATATTAATCTCTCTATCATTAACTTCTATTCTTCATATTAATCTCTCTATCAATAACCTCAATGTTCTTCATATTAATCTCTCTATCATTAACTTCTATTCTTCATATTAATCTCTCTATCAATAACCTCAATGTTCTTCATATTAATCTCTCTATCATTAACTTCTATTCTTCATATTAATCTCTCTATCAATAACCTCAATGTTCTTCATATTAATCTCTCTATCATTAACTTCTATTCTTCATATTAATCTCTCTATCAATAACCTCAATGTTCTTCATATTAATCTCTCTATCATTAACTTCTATTCTTCATATTAATCTTTCTATCAATAACCTCAATGTTCTTCATATTAATCTCTCTATCATTAACTTCTATTCTTCATATTAATCTTTCAATCAATAACCTCAATGTTCTTCATATTAATCTCTCTATCATTAACTTCTATTCTTCATATTAATCTCTCTATCAATAACCTCAATGTTCTTCATATTAATCTCTCTATCATTAACTTCTATTCTTCATATTAATCTTTCTATCAATAACCTCAATGTTCTTCATATTAATCTCTCTGTCATTAACTTCTATTCTTCATATTAATCTTTCTATCAATAACCTCAATGTTCTTCATATTAATCTCTCTTTCAATAACCTCTATATCAATATTTGAAATCTCCTCCTTTTCATCTCCCAAAATCTAATACTCAAATCATCTTAAACCCACCTCATAACCTATCACGTCTATACTCATTCAAATTAGTACCAACCAACTCATAACACCCCAAGAATATGGCCCCCCCAGCACTGATCCAACAAGTACGCGGACCAATTCCACTGAAAAACCTCATGGGGCCCTCCTCCCGCCATATGCTCTTCACCAACGGAAACAAACCAATGTCCGCCTCGTTCAACATGATGCGCGTCTTGATCACGTCCAACGGCGTGGTGCACGCGGCCGCAAATCCGCCTGCTATCGACCCGCACACCGCGCCCTTGAGCAACGACACGTCCGCGCCCGTCTCGCGCAGCCACTCCGCCTTCAAGAACTCGTAGAGCGGAAACTGGATCATCGTGAAGGGGATCTCCCGCATGATCGTGCTGCCCCACCCACGGTAAAGCCCGCGCAAAACGCCCTCCCCGCCACGGTTCTGCACCAAGTACTGGAAGTTGGCCCACGACGTCCGCTTGCCGGCGACACCTGCAATACCTGTCTGCGTTCTTTGCTTCACGACCTCCGCAGGCACACGCACCAAGCACGCGGCCACTTCGCCGCACGACGCGGACACCATGTGGCTCTGTGCGGGCGAGGAAAACTTGTCCTTGGTGTACTGCTTCATCAGGTCGTACGTCACGAAGAATAGCGATGCCAGTGGTGCCAGTGCCACCACACACGAACCCAACCCCTTGTAGATGCCCAGCCATCCTCCGTTCTTGAAGAATCCTCCTTTTGCCTGGAGCCTTGTTTTGAGGGTATCGATGGGGAAGAAGACCAAGTCGGTTGCTGTACCAGCGCAAGCACCGCTCTTTGTTGTTAGTATTTTATGTCGAGATTAGTTTGGGACACACATTTTGGAGTCTTTTAGGATGTGTTAGGCTATTCAATTGGCATACTTACCACTAGTGAGACTATAAACGCTGGATTCTCCATCTTGATGAATTTTTCACGGTTCCGATATTCGCAGATTTTGTTTGGTTTTATGTTCTGAAAAGACTTTGTATTTTATCTTCACTCTCTCTTGTATTATCTTTACTCTCTATATAGTTCTTGTATCATCTTTACGCTCTGTATAGTTCTTGTATTATCTTTACTCTATGAATAGGCCTTTTATTTTCTTTGCTTTCTATATGTTCTTGTACTATCTTTTCTCTCTGTGGAGGCCCTTTATTATCTTTACACTATATGAAGTTCTTTATCTACTCTCTACAGTCTTGAATTATCTTTACTCTATATATGGGTCTTGAATTATCTTTACTCTGATTTACCTTAAATGATATAAATATAATAAGAGAGGATTTGCTAAATATTGGTTATCTACTTCTGACTCTTTGGAATTGATTTATAGGTCTTATGTTAAATGTTAGCAGGTTAAGAGTACATTATTGACCAACTCCATATCCATTCAGCTTTGAAGTTAGTTTGACTTCATTTATCAAACCCACCTATTACCATACAGTACCATAAGTAATTATGCCATTATTGTTAGTACACCAGCCCAACACCTTCACAGCAATTTTTACCAAATCTCAAGCACCATATATATATTGACAAAACTTATCAGATATAAACCAGTTCTTGTATTATCTTTACTGTTCTTGTATTCTCTTTACTCTCTATAGAAGTCTTGTATTATCTTTCTTCTCTGTATAGGTCTTCCCTCACCTTCTTCTTATTGTTTAGGACTTCCTTGAATCTTTCACTCTTAGGACCTTGTATTTTATCATTACACTCTAAGGCTTCAATTTATCTTTACTTCTATTTTTCTACATTGATATTCAACTCTTCTGACTGAAATCAATTCACTAATTACTTAACACCATGACAACAAAATTCAAAAGCGAAAAATGTAATATCAGATCCAAAAACTTACCTCCCAACAACAACAAACTTATCCTTCCCAACCCTCTTCTTCTTCCCATGCTTCAAAATAATCGAATCAACAGCCTTGCCCCTCGGCACAAACTCAATCACGTACGGAATAAACTCCTCATAGGCCCACGTCCTGCTCAAATCAAACATCTGGCTGAATCGCAACGAAAGATTCCCCAGTAACGTCTTTTTGTCCAAGTATTGCACCCTGTCCTCAAACGGCCTGTAGTAATACCCCCTGAGGTTCTCCAAATCAAGAGGAGCGTTGTAAAACTGGGGTAGCGACTGCTTCCAGCGCAATAAAAAGTCCTTTTGGCTTAGTGCGCTCGATCTATGCTCTATCAACTGCTGCACCCCAAACCATAATGCAACTTTACTGTTATCTAAAGTGAACTGGTCGCTCTCAAACTTGCAAAACTTGTGGATCACCGTATTTATCATTGACTCGTTGAGTATCGGACTTTGGGCCTTCACCAATTCGGTTATCTGGGCAAGGCCAAACGACTCGATTTGGTGCCCCAAAAGAATCACTATGAGTAGCGAGAGCGTTTCCGTGATGAACCCGTCGGATAGCACGTGCGCAATCCCATCGACCTCGCATCCACATTTCCCATACCACTGCTTGTAAAACTCGCCGGTGGAGACCGGCGAGTTTTCGACGAGCTCTTGCATGGACGAACGCACTACGTTCTGCGGCTGAACCGACAAAGGGTCCCCGGTGAATCGCGGCAACCGCGACACGTCCAACGCCCCACTGGTCTCTGTCAATTCGTACTCGTAGCTATTTTGCAGAAACCCAACCAACTTGGACGCGTCGACGTCTTCACTTCCTTCGTTATACGTGATTTTCTTGTTGCTCTTGTTGACGTTCAAGTTATCCAAGAGCAATACCGTGCTCAGTTTGTTCATTTGTCGCAACTTCCATGTTTTGTTTGCTGTGCAGAGCACTAAATGGCTCTCATTGTTTGCACTGGCCATGCTCTCCTCTCTGTCCAAGGATGAAGACTTGATTTGCACCTCCCCGTCGGGATTGTTTTTGATATACTCTAGGAGATCGGGTGGGATTTGGAGGAATTTGAATACATGATCTGCTGGTTTATTGATCTGTTGGTATAATGAGTAACTGGGCATTTCGTTTTATGTTTGGCGTTTTTCAAGTTTTCACGTGAATATGGGTGCAAAATTTCAACGCTTTATCTCTAATTTCTCTTCTTAAACTGTAACGAATTCGAAATTTGCCTAATCTTTGATTAGACTGAAATATGGTGGTCGAAAGTTTCTTATTCATTAGTGTTGCTCAAAGTTTGCAAAATAAATCTTCGAAACTCTCAAATAGTACCAAATTTAAACTGACTCTACAAATAACTCACTTTCTTTCTCTTCCTAAATACCTAATTCTGCGCATCGATAATAGCATCAATATCCTGAACCTCAGAAATCTTAAAATCACGACTCAAACTTATACTTTTTTTGTTCTCCTCCTCATGAAGCAATTTAGCCAATCTGGCTTGTGGGTCCCAACCGTTAACGGGAGCATTCAACTGGAAAGGCAACAACCACGACGTAACAGCAACAAAGTTGTCGGAAAGGGAAACCAACTCGTGTATCATATCCTCAATGCAAACCAAACCCAAGTCGTCGCCAAACTTGTCCTCAACCAATTGGTTGGTGTCTAATTGTATGGAGTTGACCTTTATTTCGCCACCCTCAGCAGCGTCTTCCGCGTCGACAACGTCGGTTTCCTCTGGGGCCTCTGGAGATATTATGCGTGCTCTCTTCTGGAACAATTTACGAATGGACGCCAACGATGGCTTGCCAATGATAATGTACGGAGCAATAATGTTCAACAAGTTGATGGTGTTGGAAGTGGCCTTGACAAAGACACCCGTGTCGACCTCAGTCAACTTCAACACCGCCAAGATCTGTTGCGCTTGTTCGGGAACCCTCAAACCACGCTTGTAGTTGGGGATTCTGATAACGAAAAGTAACTTTGGGTCGGCGGCAGATTCCTTCGCTTGAGAGATTGACTGCTGTTCTTGCTTAGCAAGTATGTTGTTGATTCTTTTCTTTTCTAATTCGTTGGCTCTGTGGTTTCTCACCAAGACCTCTGCTCTGATAAACTTGGTTTTCTGGGCCAACTTCTTCTGCTTCTCGGCCTTCGCTGCTTTTTCTTTGGCTTCTTGCTGCTTCTGGATTCTCTTCCTGTCATTGTTCTTTCTCTTGCGCAAGAGAACCTCGGGGTTGGAGTTCAAGACGGCCATTTTGGAGTAGGTGCAAAAAAGTAGAGATGAGATGAGTTGAAAAAAACATGTAGGTAGCGACATCTGTTTTGAAAGATGTCGTACGACATTGGAGTTTGGATTGTTTTGTGTAATGTGTATACCGTTTTCAGATGAAGATGATGGGAGCGAGATTGGCAAGTCTTGAGAAGATCACGGTGCATGTTGCATGAGCGGTTGGAGCGTATACTATGAAACTTCCTTTTTTGTTTTGAAAGTTTGCAAAATGAGCATAGCCAGGTGAGTATTTGCAGCCATTTGGCTCAATTTGGGGAGAGAAGATACTCCTAATTTACTTTAGGAAACTCAGTCTGGCTAGCCCTGGACGACCCCTTTGTATATGCCTTTATTTCTAGGTGCAGCGCAAACCCTAAATAAAAGGAACATCGAATATTTACGGTGCATGCACTTCAAAGGTAATTCTGTTAGGTAGACTCCCTTTGCTGACCTAAACGACCAAACAGCTAAACGACTAGGTGACGGATGATAAACGAACTGCGACCGCAATGGAAAGTAAGCCACTTTCACTATGAATTATGAAGCATGGCAATGTAATATGAACACTGTAGTGGAGTACGAATCTCCATTTCAAGGTACAAGATCTGGTCCCCTTTAGAGAGTGGTGAACCTCCTTGTTAGCACAAAGGCCTAATTAGTGGGATACGCATCCTCTGTATTGAGTTCAATAGAAGACAAGTTCGCTAACCAGAAATCAACGTCCCCATAAAACTTCATTTTCCATTGAGATTGGAAAACAACTCCTCAGCCTAGAAACGACCTCCTATAATCTCTTTAGGCTTACAGAATCTTCTGTACATTCCGCCTGAAGAGACAATGCATCGAGAATTTGGAATTATTCTTAAGGTTTCTTTAAGGTTACTTCCGAGTTGTCCACACCACAGAAGCAAAAGAAGGCCTGCGCTCAAGTTTGGATATCTTATTGAAGTTATGTGGAAGGTCTGGAATTTCAATTCCACCAGATATCTTGACTATCAAGACATTCTAAATCATTCAGATATCCTGAACTATCAAGATATTCTAAATCCTTCAGATACCCTGAGCTATCAAGTCACTCTAAACCAAACTTCCTGAATATCAAATCAATAAAAGGACTAAATTTAAACAAACAACATAACCATCAGTACCAAATCCAAAGATAGAAATTCCACCTGCTTAAAGTTGCATGTCAGCCCCACCATCATAGTTAAATCCGATTATCTTATCTTAAAATTCAGGCAATGCCTCACTTCACCAGAAAGATGATACATTCTAGGTTCCATTGAAATTTTGACAGATACCCCACAAGGCCGGCTAACTCACCAGTTGTATGCAGCTGATTATCTTTGAGGCGAGCACTTGAAGGTAGGTAATATAGGTGCATATTAGTCAAGACAGCATTGCCTACTGGGGAACTTGAGACAAGTAGGCAGTTGTTTTAAAGCATGAATCTGCGGCCTCGACCCCTAAGGCTGTCAGTGGGGCAGGAGGAGGTCAAACGAGATTGTGGAGCAACTAGTTGGAAGGATTAGTGACGAATGGGCATAGTAGGAAGGATTAGTGACGAATGGGTATAGTAGGGAAGATTCAATAACGAATGGAACAACCAGTACGAAAGAATCAATTACGAATGGAACAACCAGTACGAAAGAATCAATAACCAATGGAACAACCAGTACGAAAGAATCAATAACGAATGGAACAACCAGTACGAAAGAATCAATAACGAATGGAACGACCAGTACGAAAGAACCAATAACGAATGGAACAACCAGTAGGAAGAATCAGTAACAAATGGAGCAACCAGTAAGAATCAGTAACGCAGAAATAAACGTTCATGAGTAACGTCTACAGTCCCGCGCTCAAATAAAACCCTCCACACCCAAAAGTCTAAAGACCCCCAGTACCATTTTCAACGGCATCAAGCCGTCAGAACAATAGATCCAACCAGTGCCCTTGATGCAGTTTCACTTGGAAACAGCAGTCGAATGTAACTATCCCTTAACGTCAAACTTACTTCCGTTTCAAGTTTGCAGCTACTGGTCCTGGTATACGACCTCGTTTAACCGCGTATTCTTTCCCGCCGAGCGGTGCGGTTCTGGGCCAGCCCAATTCTCGCAGAAAAGGTGGCACCCAAAAGACAGACGAGCTGTACGGTTTCGTATACCCCGGAGCAACCAATGAGAAGGATCACCCACAATGGATCCAGAAGATTAGATGATATTCTGGCGCAGTGCCCGCAACGGTAATCAAATAAGCTTTAGCACAAGGAACATGTTTGGTAGCTCGAGCAGAGCGCTGAGTGTTCGGAGCAGCGAAACTCCGAGTGCAGTGGTGGACGCGCAGTGAGTGTGCGGACGCAGTTGCGAGGACAATGGGCCCAGCCGGGTTGTTATGGGGAAGATCGCGTGAGTTTTCGTGGAGGCCACCCTGTGTAGGGCTCTGATTTCGCAACCATTGATTCCACTGGCACTCTGAGTGCGGAAGAAGGCGACAAGCATGGGCTTGCCCCAAAGCCAAACCGCAGAGATCTCGGGCCTTCTATTTTTTGTTTGTAGGGCCTCCTTGACAACATCTATTAATACTCTTTGGGTGTCCTACTGCATTAATCTAATTCATGTCATTCAGGGTCTGGGATAAGGAAGGAAAAAATAACGCGCTAGATATATATATTGAGCCATCTCCTTTATTGGCGGGGGTAGATAAAGCGTAAACCACGGGGGGGAAGATAACCCGTGCCAGAGAAGTTGAATTTAGGAGTACACTGGCTCCGTTCATTAAATCTGACTTGATCAGAGGCTTTGAGGGGGAGAAGATACAAGAGTGATACAAGAAGACAATTTTACAAGTTGTTTCAACCTTGAACTTATTGTATCTTCCTCAAGAATACAGTTTCAAATTCAAACCAAAAATCATCACTACCAAGCCCTACAATCCACACCCAAACCAAATTGCCCAATAAATTGTTAAATCCGCAACAATCTGAGTCTCAAAATCAACGCCAAACGATTTTCTAATTTCCCAGCAAATCGTCATTTATCAAAGCCGTCATTTATCATTACAAAACCACTCACAACAGGAAGATACAACCCACGTTTAATACATCGCGTGTCGTAATCTCGACCTGGTCCCGATCATCCCAATTACCTAATCGAGAAGGAGGTGCGTCTTATTTTCAAAGGCCTCGACTATCACGAAAACAAAGAGAATACGATTCCATCACACTGGAACAGACTTTCTCTTGGACCCGCACTTTTCCATCCATAGGCTTGGTTTTGGCGACTGCGAAATTTTGTGCGTTGACATTTTGTACCAAGACAACCTTAGCGTTTTTTTTTCTCTATACTTCTTTTTTGCTACTTGTTACTTGGGCAAGAGCTGGAAGAGAAGCTGGCGCGACTGGAGACACGTATTCTGGAGACAGAACCACCAGGAAAGAGGTTTTGAAAATCGGCGGCAAATCGGACACTTGCGAGGCGGTGCATTCTACAGAGAACAGCGGTAAGCGAGCACATTGAGAGCCTTCCAGAGCCCAATCACATCAGATCCAGCACAACCAGACCACACCCAGCTCATCCAGACCACACCCAGACCACCCAGCACAACCACATCATCCAAATCACCCAAATCACGTCCATCACATTCCAGCAACAGATCACCAGTCCAATTAAACTTTTAACTTTGGACCACAGCTTCACCAAGTGAAAACAGTTGCTTCTCCTTGGACCAATTTTCGTTTGGCTGCTCTACCGACGCGTCCAGCGCTACACCAGGAGCATCCACCCACACAGCGGCATCTACGAGCCTGACCCATCGCGCTGTGATAGGGGCCGTTTGGAGGACAAATTATTTTTTTTGGGCCTCCTGCAAGTAAGATCTCCAGGCAAGAAGGAGCATAAAAGACTGCCAGACAATAGGTGTTTGAGAGTGAGAAAATAGCCTGTTGGGACAATAAGCTGCAAAAGAGGTTATAAGTTGAGGGAGATATAAGAGTGAGATTGTTAAGAGTGAGAGTTGAGAGAAGATTGCAGAGAGTGAAGTTTAGTGCAATTGCAGACTTTTTCAGACTTGGTGCATTAGATGCAACTATTCAACAGATCAACTCAGATCACTTTTTTCATTGACGTACATTTCAACCATTGCATTTATAGAGCACTTCACTTCGTTTTCAACTTTTACCCACCCTTTTCCTTATGGACCCCACCCAGCATAACCAGCATCAGAAACTAGACGAGTCGTATATCTTGCAGGCGCAACATGGCGACGCACAATCTCATGGCGACGCACCGAGTATGGCTCTGCAGTCTCATGATCCCATGTCTATAGGGCTGACTCAAGTAGGGCTGTCTATAGGACAGGCTCAAATGGGGCCGTCTATAGGACTGACTCAAAACTTAGGGTCCTCTATAGGGTTGACGCAAAACTTAGGGCTGTCTATAGGGCTGTCTCATATGGGGCAGCCTCAAATAGGGCTGTCTCAAATAGGACTGTCTCAAATAGGGCTGTCTCAAAATTTGGGACAGTCCCAGATAGCACAGTCTCATCCGTCTCATGATCCAAACATACCCCAGCCATCCGCTTACATTAAACAGGAACCAGAAATATACAACAAGATTCCATATTCAAGTACACATTTTCAGTGGAACCAAGGCGTGGAACAATCTCATTTACAAACCCACCCACAACCACTACCACAATCCCAAAATCTTTCCCACCCCCCACCATTGCAACCAATAATACAACAACCCGAATACCCCTACGTTCCCAATCAGCCCTACTACCAGAACCCACTCTTGCATGCGCCGGCCACCGGCCAGTTTGCCGGTGCAGCGCCCCACATGGACGCCGCGGCCCTAATGCACGGCACAGGCCCCAGCCATCCGCGCCCCGAGTCCAGCATCATCTTCCCGCCGTCGAAACGCAAGCGCGCGCGCAAATCGGACCACGCGATTCCCGGCGACGACGGCGACTCCGAGTTGAAAATGCTCGCGTTCAAGGCGTCCGACGTCCCGTTGACAGAGTTGGCGGCCAGAATAAAGATCTTGGAGAACGACGACCCGCAGGAGCCCGCTAAAATCGGCTTGGACGAACCGGCAGACTCGTACAAACTGAAGGAGAACAAAGAGAGGCAAAGACAGTTGTTTGGGATGGTCTGGCTCCTCAATTCGTGCGAGTCGTCGCCCACAGCAGTCGTTCCACGCAACCGCATCTACGCTAGGTACGTTCAGGTGTGTGCAGACAACAGTTTGACGCCGTTGCTGCCCGCCAGTTTCGGCAAGCTCGTCAAGATCTTGTTCCCCAGCTTGACCACGAGAAGATTGGGCATGCGAGGCCAGTCTAAATACCACTACTGTGGAATCAAGCTCAATGGTGACCAGAACATGCAGCAGCAACAGCAGGCCCAGATCCAGCAGCAGAGTATCGGCACGCACCCGCGATACCACGCACCGCACTCTACGCACCAACCTTCTGCGCTCGGTGCTCTTCCCAGCCAGCAGGTGCAGTCGCCCATCTCGTCGACCAACTCGTCCGCGTCGTTTGAAGACTCACCAGTGTCCTCGTCGCACATCCACACTCCATCCTATACCCCCATCAACTCTCCCAGCATCGGAAGCTCCACCCAGATCTCAGACCAGCTTCCGCTGGTCTCGCACTTGAGGTACGTGCCGGACTTGCTTTCTATTTTGCACAGCGACATGGCTCCGTCCTCGAACCCAAACGTCCCCATTCAGTTGCCTTCAATATACCCGTATCTTCCCCGTGACACCGACTATGACATTGCAGATACTTTGTATTCACTTTACAAAGTGCACATCAATTCGCTCTTTGAATCGTTGCGCTTCATGCAGATGAAAAAGTTGTTTTGCAGCTTCAACAACTTCAACAGCACCTTGACTGCTCCCGTTTTCAAGTTGTACACCAATGAGGGAATAACAGAGTGGATCAAGCAGTGCGACTTGATCATGTATAAACGCATGATCAGGATGTTGAGCAAGTTGCAGTTGCAGTTTATGATTCCGCAGGATGTCGTTCAACAGTTGAAGCAGATTTCCGCTGGCTACGTCAAGACGCTTTCGAGCAACCTCCTCAACAACAAGGTGAGCAAGAATTTCATAATCATGAAGTTAAAGTTGGCTAAAAACTTTGTCAACATGTTGAACCGTTTGATAAAGATCATCGAGACAGGCCAGTCAGCATCGCGCATCTTATCTGACGCTTCAGAAAAGAAGACTATGGTGCAAGACTGGCTCAGATTGGACATCCACGAAATCGTCCTGCGAGAAATACCCTGCGGAGACAAGAACCTCGACATGTTGCTCTACATTTTAAACAACGACATGTTGAATCTTTTGAACGGCACCTACAAATCTGGTGAATCAGATATAATGCTCCAGATTGGAACATACATTGCTGATTTGCCCGGCAAATTCACCAACATCAACCCCCGGCTTCTCATTTTGCTCACGAGCAATCTTTTAACGACGTGCTTGAGAGAAATCAGTTTGACCAGCGGACAAGGGTTTGGTGCGTGGTGGATTGTTCGCTGCTGGATCGACGAGTTTCTCTCGTGGACCTTTGAACTCGGCGGTCTTTTCCAGGAGGAGTTTGCGGTTGCTGTGCGTGAGTCCGGCGGATTACCGTCACATGCGGGCGACGCTTCGAAGGGAGGCTCGAACCAGGGTTCTTCAAGCAGCCAGAGTGCTGGCAGAGTGCCGGGGTTAGGCACAGGCGCGAGACTGGGCATTTCCATGTCCAAAACCGGCGCGGTTGCTGGGAACATGGAGCAAGAGAACCCAATGAACACCTCCGAGGAGATGGCTAACATCATGACCGGAGACGCGGCGTTCTCATACTCGTCCGGCCCGTTGCTTGGAACAGTTGACTTGCTTGATGGATCGTACGGCACTGAAACGCAGCAACCTATTCAGCCTAGTATCATGGCTGGTGGTTCAAGAGATATGATTTTGGGTTACGACAACAGTGTGCTGACCTACCAATAAAAGCATTCTTCTATATATAGTTTACATAGTCATTACACTTCGTTTAACATAAAAATTTATGAACCAGGTTTGATTTACGATTCTGAATTTTGCTATTGATAAGTTTTGGTTTTTGTTAATCAGATGCTAAGGTTTGCTTCTCAGACCACACCGTTAAACATATCATCTAAACTTTTGCAGTCAACCATTCTTTAATCAAACAGCTTCTGCTACTTTTGCTAAACAATTACATTTAAACAGCTCTTCCGAAACATTTACTAAACAGCTTCTCAAACAGTACTATCTTTTGTAAACAGATTTATTAAACAGCTCATCCAACATTCACTAACCAGATTTCTCTTTTGCAACACTCGCTTAAACAAAGGCTGCAGAGTACGGAAATAATATGCATACGGGCCGTTTTATTTTTTGACTGTTTGTGTAATCTCCACGCAACAATAGCAAGGCGGAATTAGCGAGTGTGCATTGCAAGCATCGGTCTAGAAGGCGATTTTGGGCTTGTGATTGCCATGGTGACTACCGGCTTGTGAAATGGGTGGCGACCCTGACAATTGACAATGAAGCGGCTGCGGTTGCAAATTAAATTTTGGTTTCAGGAATGTGCTTTGTATTCGCTTTAGAATGATGAAATTGTAAGCTGAAGATGAGCAAAAGAAATAGAGGTAAAAGGTTGTGTTTGTGATGAGATGGTGGTGACATAAAAGGGTAAGTTTGTGATGGACGGACTGACTAAAAAAGTTAAGTTTGTCGGCAGTTGGTTGGACGTCCTCGTTTTTAGTTTTCAGTATTATTGGTTTATTTATGTATATTAGTGCCTTTTGGCTTTTGGTGTAGATTGTGGTGGCTTTAGTGGACTAGAATTGTGGTAAGATTGAGCGCTTGTGGGAGTGGTGCCATTGTTATAAGGCAATATGATTTTTGGTGTACTTTTGAAGTTAAACTTTCATTGCGTGTTTATGACGGATCGTATCATTTCATGGCGTAATCTAACAAATATCGTTGAAGTTTTCATCGGAATTGAGAACCAGCCTAGAACGAAATTGCAAGTAAAGCGCACTTTTGGAAAGACATGACGATTTAGTAGATTAATTTTGGACGTCAACGTTTTGAAAGTGTTTTTGTACCAAACGTTCACGTTTTCATTGGATGTTATCATTAGCTTTCATTTCATGCTTTAGTACTATTCAGTTTTAATTTCGCACTGTTTTCCGATCAGTGAAAAAAACCATTTGTTTTAATTAAATATTGTTCTCCGATCAGTGTTAAGAAACATCAGTTTCATTAAATGTTCTCCGATCAGTTTTCATTGTATACTGTGAAAAGAACCATCAGGTTCAGTGATTCTTGATATCACCATCCATTGCATAGTCTAGTATGATCAACGTACTTTGCATACTTAGCACCATTCAGATTTCATTTCTTACTGTTTTCTGAGCAGTTTTCAATGCTACTGGTTAATACCATATGTTTTTCAATGCACTGAAAAGCACCTTTTACTTTTCATTGCATAGAGTGAAAAGAGCCATTCAAGAACCCATCGCATGCTTTTGTACTATCAGTTCCACTGCATTCTTTAGTACCATTCAGATTTCATTTTGGAGTTCCATTTTGATTTCATTGAATATTGTGGAAGGTAGCTTTCAGATTTCATTGCATACTTTAACATCACCAAGTTCACTGTATATAATACCATTTATTTTCATTGCACACTCTGAAAGTACATTCATTCTTCATTTCGTACCGTTTCCAATCATTTTGCATTTAGTACTCTGAAATGTACTATTCAGCTTTCATTTCGTACTGTTTCATTTTCATTGCATACCCTGAAAATACTTTCAGCTTTCATTCATTTTCATTTCGTACTCTGAAACGTATATTCATTCTTCATTTGTAGCACCAACAGTTTAAATTGCATTTTTTTCTCATCACTTTTACTGCACACTTAAGTTCCATCACTTTTATTGCACTCATAGTCAAGTACATGGCCATTAACACTTCACACCCAACACCTTTCTATTAATAACAGACCTCTAAAATTAAACCTCAACCCTCTTCTACTCCTCCCTAAACATCATTAAGAGCAACACACACAGCACCCTTGTGATGCCCATTATATTGCCTCACCGTCTCACTATTCGACAAATCCCACAACCTCACATAATGATCCGAACACGCCGTCACCAAGTACGCACTGTCCGCACTGAACGCGCAGTCCCAGACCCACCGCTGGTGCCCCTGCAAGGTCGTCTCCAAGCTGAAGTTCTGGTCCGTCGCCCAAATCCGCGCAGTATGGTCCGCCGAGCACGTCGCCAAGTGCTTCATGTCCGTCAGCAACAAGACCCGCGTGATGTACTTCAGGTGCGAGCGGAACTTGGTCACCGGCGTCAAGCTCGTCACGTCCTTCTGGTTCTGCATCTTCCACACGTAGCAGTTGCCCTTGTTGTTGCCGGCCACGAGCATGGACCCGTCCAGCGCCACCAGCAACGAGTTGATGGGCACGTCGTCCTCCGGGATCAAGTGGTGCGTGCACTGGTTCTCGCCGAGGTCCCAGATGCGGATGTTGCCGTCCTGGTCGCACGAGATCAACTCGCCCTGGTTCGGGTGGATCACCACCTCGTTCACCGGGCAAAAGTGCTTGTAGTTGCGCTGCACCAGCGGCGCCCGCACGTCCCACACCTTGACCATGCCGTCCTCCAGCGAGGTGACCATCCACTTGTTCTCGATCTGGAACGCGAGCGACGTGACGTTGTTGGTGTGGCCCTCGAACGTCATCACCGGATTGTTGTTGCTGTTGTTGGTGCTGGTGGAGGCCGCGGTGTTGTTGTTGGTGCCGGTGGCGGCGCTGCTGATGGCGCCGTTGTTCGTGGCGGACGCCTGCGCGGTGTTGTTGCCGGAGCTGCCTGTCTGGCGGATGTCGTAGAGCCGCACGTACAAGTTGCCTGCGGCTGCGAGAAACCGTTTGTCGGACGTGATTTCTAGGCGGTTGACCTGCGAGTCCGTGTGTTGGATGGTTCGGGAGCACACTCCGGTGAGCGCGTCCCAGAAGCGAATAGTGTGGTCGTATCCTGCTGATGCTAAGATTACTGACATGTTGGTTTTGATTGATATGTGGTCTTAATGAAAAACGTGAAGGTATTGAGTATTTGGTAGATTAAATTGGATAGTGCCTAAGTAGTGTATTGGTTAAAGATTTGATATTTGGTAAATGATCAATATTAGGTTCTTGTTTTATGATTTTTTCGAATTTTGTTTCTTTAGGTTTTCTATCACAAGCTAAAGTAATTGATCCTTCATTTGGGATACATAAAATTTGTTTGACTGAAGTGTATGTTTTTCTTGGGGTTGTTTCTTCTTGTTGATACATTTTAATTTCATTAACTTCTTATTGGTACCTGGAAATTGAATATACTATCATTTTGTTATATTCTTTTATTCACTTATCTGCAAATACAATACATTAAATTAACATCATTTTATCTTTACTGAACTCTTACAGTACATGATCTTTACTTATTTTTATCTATTTAATCATCCTGACTAAATGAACAAACACTGTACATATTGTCATTTTCTTAACATTAACTATTCATCAACCCTATCTCTGCAAGCAGAGTGCAATATCGAAAATCACTTCAAATTCACTTCATTCACCTCTTTAACAGTTCTAAATATACGAAAATATCTATATTCACTTCTTTAACTAACATACCTCTACAAATTCAAATACAACACCTTATCTTTATTTATCTTCATTCTTCACTTCTTCAATAGATTTACGAAATGGTTCATTATCTATTTATTCACTTCTTTAACTAATCTACAGGTGCATACACAACACTTTATCGTTCTATTCATCTCATTTGTTCGTTTAAACTTAAATCTACATTACCAATAAAATACATATTATCGTTTTCTTATCATTTTACCTTCTTTTATACAAGTACCTCTACAGGGACAGCACATTACCATTTTATACACTTCCCTTCATTCAGCTCTTCAATTTAATCTACATATACGAAACAGAACATTATCTATTCATTCATTTTAATATCTCTTCTCTGCAAATACAATACATTATCTTTCTTTCATCTTTTTATTACAATTTAGCAAATCCACACATACGAAGCGAACATAATTCTTCAACTATTACACGTACGAAAAGTTCATTATCTTTTATTCACTTCAACAAATAACAATTACAAAAACACTACATTGTCATTCTACTTCCACCACCTCACTCACACCTTTAACTTCACATTATCCTTCTCCACTTCAACCTCTACTAAAAATCATTCTATTCACTTTACAAAAAAAGTATAAATTATCTCTCTTCACTGTATTCCTTACCAGCACATTATCATTCCATCACTGTCTCTCTTTATCAGACATTTTCATTCTCATCCTAACTTTCTCTCAAAATATTCCCATTTTAATTAATATACAAGCTCTATAATCGTCATCATCAAAAGAACGTCTTCACAGCTTCCTTCTGCTCCTGCGTCAACAGAATCGGATAGTCCACCTTGAAAACAACCTCCAAGTCGCCCTTCTGCCCCGGCGTCTTGCTGATAGGCATGCCCAAGCCGGGGTACGTTGTGCTCGAGTTGGGCTGCACCGGGCTCGACCGGTACAACGGGATCTTGCGCCCGTCAATCGTCTGGATCTGCTTGTCAAAGCCGCACAAGCTCTCCTTAAAAGTAAGAGGCAAGTTCATCTTCAAGTTGTTGCCGTCCCGCTTGTACACCGGGTTGGGCTTCTCCTCAATCACAAACTGGATGGTCTGCCTGGCGCCGCACTCGGCCTGGAAGTCGCCCTCGTTGACAAAGTTGATCTTGGTGCCTGCCTTCCAGCCCGGCTTGATGGTAATCTCCAACACCTTGCTTTCTTTGGAGCCGTCGGCGCCCTTTCTGTTCAACTTCATCTTTTTGACTCCACCCTTGTACAATTCTTCTAGCGACACAGGGAGGTTCATCGTGACGGTATCTGGCTCCGGCCGGCGGGAAGCGCCGCCAAATCCGCCGGGCATGCCGCCGCCAAGCCCACCACCGCCAAACTGGCTGCCGCCGCTGAACCCGCCGCCGCCAAACCGGCTGCCGCCAAAGTCGTCGCCGCCCATGTTGAATCCGCCCATCAGCGAAAAAATGTTGAACGCGTCCGCTTGCGAGAACCCGCCGCCGCCAAATCCGCCGCCCATGCCACCGCCAAATCCGTGCGCTCCTGCGCCAGCTCCACCGGCACCAGCAAATGGATTGCCTCCAGCAGGAGCATTGCCGCGAGCGGCTTCAATCCCATAATCGTCGTAAACCTGTCTCTTGTCTGCGTTCGACAAGATATCAAACGCCTCAGAGATCTCCTTGAACTTCTCTGTGTCGCCAGTGGGCTTGTCTGGGTGGTACTTCAACGCCGTCTTCCGGTACGCCTTCTTGATCTCTGTGTCTGACGCAGAGGGAGACACGCCTAGCAAATCGTAGAGTTTGGTTTCCTTTACCATGGTGCCTTGCTAAAATGTTGGTTGGAAAAAAAGTGAGACGTAGCAACTGTCCGTGATATATAGCTCCTTGATAGATAGTGAGAAGATTGGTGGTGAATTTTCGAGGTATTTCTAGAACCTTCTAGGCACGTGAGGTTTTTTTGTGTGAGAAGTATGAGATCACCTTGAATAAATTGGTAACCAGAAAAGTCAATTGATACTTAGGGATTGATAATTGAGAGTTGTATCTTGAGAGCTGATAGTATAGGAAGTGATAATTTGAGGCCCAAGGATTGTTGTGGATTGATATATAGAATTGATACTTGAGAATTGATGTCTCAGACTGGTGAATTGAGAGTAACTTAAGAATAGGATCTGATAAGAATTGAAAGTATGTACATACTCAGGATTTGATACTAAAGAATTGATAAAGAACTGATTCTTTAGAGATCGTCGAAAAAGCTTGTCTTAAGAATTGATATCTTTGGAATTGATAATTTAGAGAGAGGAATTGATAATTGATACCTAAGAACTGGTATCTGATTATAATTGAGTTTGATACTTGAGATTTGATACTTGAGATTTGATACTTGAGATTTGATACTTGAGATTTGATACTTGAGATTTAATACTTGAGATTTAATACTTGAGATTTGATACTTGATTTTGGCAGCTAATATACTTAAAAATTGATAAATCAAGATTTGGTGCTTAAGAATTGATACTTGAGAATTTAATAAATCAAGATTTGCTACTTGAGTATTAATACTTGAGAATTGAAACTTGAGTATTGATACCTAAGCATTGAAAACTAAAGATTGATAGCTGAAATATTGATTCTTAGGAATAGATAACTATAGATTGATACCTAAAGTATTGATACTTGAGAACTACTGATGTTGATTGACAAATAGTATTCGAATTGTGTCATTTAAAGCTCTATATAGACTGGGACTCTTCAATGTTCTTAGTATCCAGACGATTCTAGGGCTGTATCGAAAAAAGTTTGTGCTCTGCTTTTTTGCATCCAACTAAATGTCATTGCTAGGAACCTGGCAAATGGTAATGAGAGTGAGGGAATAGTATCCTCTGCAAAAGGTTGCTTTTGGATCCCTATCTAATTTCTTACTACAAACATTTGAATTGTTTTCTGTGTTGACGAACTTGTAGTATTCTTCAAATTATTGCGAAATTTAACAATACTTCTACTTTGTGGATAAAGTTAGCAATAATAGTCCATGTGAGAGCAAACCAAGTGAACTTCAGAAACTTACTCACCGATTTATGATAATTAAAGGTAGAGTAATATTCAAAACGCATGAAATTATTGAGTAGTAATTTGTGTTCAAATTCTGGTAAACTACTTCCCTGGAGACTTCTGATCCAAAGTTCATGCTACTTTATTAATTGAAATTCTTAGATACTAATGATACCTATATTGTTCATGTTACCAGATTGAGTACAATCTCACACAAAACAGAGACATGCTATACATGTCTCAACAAAGTCACCAAACAAAATCACAGTAAACGAATTCACCAGTTCACCAAACAAACGCACTAATCGAATTCACTAACAAATTCACCAAAATTCACCAACCAAATTCACTAACAAATTCACCAAAATTCACCAACCAAATTCACTAACAAATTCACCAAAATTCACCAACCAAATTCACTAACAAATTCACCAAAATTCACCAACCAAATTCACTAACAAATTCACCAAAATTCACCAACCAAATTCACTAACAAATTCACCAAAATTCACCAACCAAATTCACTAACAAATTCACCAAAATTCACCAACCAAATTCACTAACAAATTCACTAATAAATCAAAAAATCTCAGGTCAAGCGCTTTAAGATACAAAAATCCTAATCCTTCTTACTCCTAGCTGCCTTCTTCAATGCTCTCACACGAATACTCTTGTGCATGTCAAAGTTAAGCTTGTTCGCAAGCTTGGAGTACACTCCAACAGTATTCTCAATTCCAAAGTGCATCAACGCATGGGCCCAGTACGGAGTGGCCGTGGCATACCTCTCCTGCGCACCACTGCGGCGACCTGTTTTGTCCAAGGTGGCCCTGACAAAACCCTTGGGGTTCGGAATCATGAGCGAGCTTCTTCTGATCTTCGACATGGCCGACGTCACCAAGTACGAGATCACCAACTCCACGTCGATTCCCTGCGGCTTCAATTCCCCGGCAAGCGCAGCAGACCACGCCTGCAAAAACGCCTTGGAGCCCGAGTAGGTCGCCAAGTACGGCGTGGGCAACAACCCCCCGAACGAGCCCATGGTCAAGATCAACCCGCGAACCTTCTTGTTGCTTTCTGCTACAGTCTGCGCAATCACAGGAGTGACAATCTGGGTGATTTTCAAGGTGGCCGTGTTGTTGATGGTGATAATGTCTCTCAACTCTTTTTCTTCAGTTTCCAAGAAGGGGACGGGGATGGAGTGCGACTGGCCGACGTTGTTGACCAAGACTGTGACGGGCAATCCGTTGATGGCGTCGGCCAACGCAATGTAGTTGGAACTCTCATCAGTAGACGCATCGAAAGCAACGGTTTTCGTGGAAACCTTGTACTTTGCCTCGATTTCAGCAGCAATCAACTCCAATTTGGACTGGGTTCTCGAGACCAACACGACGTTGAGGCCCCTGGCCGCCAACTGCAACGCGTACTCCTTGCCGATACCGTCCGACGCACCAGTGACCACCGCCCACTTTCCTCCTTTTGCTCCGTACTTCTTGAAGTTGGTGGGTGGGAGGACGAACAAGTCGAAGACTAAAGCTCCCAAGCTCAACGAAAAGGTGGTCAATTTGTAGACACCGATCAAGAGCACTCCGTAGAGGAGGCCCTGGGTAGCTTTGCACGAGCTAAGCGATTCTGCGAAGGATGACACGAAGGACATTGTCTTTTGGTTTTCGTGTTGTGTTTGAAAAAATGAAAATTGATCACCATACGCGTAAATGTTGGGGAAGGGAGATAATCGGATTGGGTAGGGGGGTGGCAAGTGAATTTAAGTTGTTGGGGAATAGGGATTGGTGTTGTAGGGATTAAAAGTAAATTGGTTGAAGGAGATGGAGGTTTGGAGAGGAGAATTAGTAGTGTTGATGCTATTTAATTTGGATACACTTTCCTGAGTTTGGCATTTATTTTGCAGTATGTTGGATTGGATTTTAAGTTTGAAGACTTGTTTGCTGGATATTTCAAGCACTCATTAATATGGATAATTTATGGATTTGAATAGTACTATGATGTTGGCTGCAAAAATATAAAGCACAAACGCTGTTTTATATGCATATTTCAGCTGATGAGAATTAGATCTCAGTGTTAACAATTATGGAAAAGTTATGATATTACTATGAACCGAGGAGGACAGAGAAGTTTTAGAGAATTTGGTGTTTATTTGGTTGTACTATTTGGCTCTGTAATCAATGTTAGCTTACTCAGGTATGTTTTGCAGGTTTGTGTTGATTTGTGAATGCTATTATTGAGTTAGTTTTGCTGATTTATTAAGTCAGCCGGCAGTCAATTGCACCCAAATGCCTATTCTACAACAGTATTAAACTTATATGTACAATTATTTTGAAAGTACCCTATTGTTCTTCAAGATCTTGGTTATAGAGCAACCTCGAAGTTTGGTTCATTACCTTGCAACTTCTAACCAGTCTCTGAATTTTATCTTCACTAAAATTGAGTTACTCTCATAGAACTTTGAACTTCTACATTATAGTATAATAACAGCGTATCACAGCGTTTCTCAGTCTCCAGCACCAAATTTTGATGGTTTTGACAAGTGAAATCTCGTTCTTCAACTAAATTCTTCCAGATAAGAACTCAAACAAACGTCCAGATGTAAACCCAACGTGATTCCAATGTCAGTATCACTCCTCAGAAATTCTCAAAATCAAAGATACGCAAACTCATCCAACTTCTCACTAGCAAGCTGAACATGTAAACCCTCCCTCGCAACCTGGTTCTCAAGAATCTCAAACCCAGACGCCAACTTATGCCTTCTGACCTGCAAATCGGAAATCTCCCTGTTCACCTTCTCCAACTCTTTAAACCTCTGCTCTAGCACGTCCTTGGTCCTTTCGTTAGAAATCCCTAGTGTGTCTATCCACGGATTCTCGTACGTCTTGCTGACACTTTCTCTTTTCTGGAACTTTGGTTTGGCGTCGTTCTTGTGGTAGCTGTGTTTGTTGTATCCTCTTGAGGGGCCAGAAACTGAAGAATGGTATCCTTTGTAGTTGCGGTGTCTGTATTCGTCTTCTGACTTGCTGTCAGATATTGAGGATCTTGAGTGGGATTCTCGTTCCCTGTTGGAATCTCCTCTTTCACTTCTGTCTCTTTCGTTTCTGTCTCTTTCACTTCTGTCTCTTTCATTTCTGTCTCTTTCACTTCTGTCTCTTTCATTTCTGTCTCTTTCACTTCTGTCTCTTTCACTTCTGTCTCTTTCACTTCTGTCTCTTTCATTTCTGTCTCTTTCACTTCTGTCTCTTTCATTTCTGTCTCTTTCACTTCTGTCTCTTTCATTTCTGTCTCTTTCACTTCTGTCTCTTTCATTTCTTTCTCCTCTATCATTTCTTTCTCCTCTATCATTTCTTTCTCCTCTATCACTTCTATCTCCTCTATCATACCTTTCTCTGAAATTGGCTTCTCCCCTACTATCACCTCTCTCTCTGAAGTCCCTATCTCTTTCTCTCTCCCTGTTGTCCCTCTCTCGAGGCTCTCGTTCATCACGATAATAAGGTCTATATCTCATCCCTCCTCTTCCTCTATATCCACCCCTACCTCTGTATCCACCTCTATACCCTCCTCTGCTATTCAGATAGTACCCGTCATCGTGGTTTCTATCATACCTCTCTGGTTTATCGTAGTACTTGTCTGAGTCTGACATATTAGAATGAATGTTGAAGCAAAGGTAACTTGTAAAGTGAAAACAACATGTAAAGACTGTAGCACACAACATGTAAAGTCGATGAAAACCCAACATGTAAAACCAAGTAAAGCCAACATGTAAAGTCGATGAAACCCCAACATGTAAAGCCAAGTAAAGCCAACATGTAAAGTCGATGAAAACCCAACATGTAAAACCAAGTAAAGCCAACATGTAAAGTCGATGAAAACCCAACATGTAAAACCAAGTAAAGCCAACATGTAAAACCAAGAATCCAACTTGCAAACCTAACCTGCAACCAACCTGTAACCAGCCTTATCCAATCTGCAATCAACCAGCAACCAACCTGTAACAATCTTAACCAACCTGTAATAAATTTAACCAACCTTAACCAGCCTACCAAATCTGTAAACATCCAATAAACTATAAACTTCACCAACACGCTCCCCCCACACGACACGAATTCCAAACTAACGTTCCCAACCAAACAGCTCCTTGTACCGCGAACAATAACAAAAGCCAGATCAACGGAATTCTGAGGCGAGCCCCAACATGCAAAAGTGCTACAATCGTTCGTATTGGGAAACATAAACAATCATTACACTGCCTAATCGGGCGGCGGTATAGCGAAGCGCGAAGCGCCAGAGATGTCGTGAAAGAGGGTGTGGAGGAGGGATGCGAGTAAACATGTGAATGCGGGACCGCCCACACGTGAATGACAGGCAACAACACACCACACACGCACCCGTAACCAAAAAAAACAAGTGGTTGCAAATTCGGGCTGACCGTACATTTTGTCGTGATACCAAATTTCAAAACATACCAAGCACATTTGGCTACAAAAAAAAAACAAAATCACCCAGCACATGTCACCAGTACGATACAGGCACAGGGAACGCGCGATCACGATACAGGAGAATTCCATCTTCAACAGCGCGTGGAAGAAATTGGACGCACAGGACGGAAACAGCCTTGCGCTCTACAAGATCCACGACTTGTTGCGCAACATCGAGATCGAGATGATGGGCACAACGGAAAACTTGTTTCTCTCTGGGGACGCCGACCTCAGCATGGAGCTCAACATGATGATCCGCGACATCGAGGCGCACTTTGGCAAGTTCTCCAACGAAATCTTGCTTGTGCGCGAGGACATGTTTGCGCTACTCGAGTGCTTGCTCCAGCAAATTAAAGTGTTTGACTACACGACCTTGAAAGTATACGGGGATTTTAACGACAGCGCGGCATTCTACAGGGACGAAAACGACTATTTAATAGCCAAGGAAGGCGCGGAAAGCATCGACGAGGGCTACACTTCAGATGATACTGCGACGTTGATGGTGGCTACACGGAACCATTCGCGGAGCAACTCGGGCTCGGTGCTCGCGTCGCCGATCACGGTGCACCTGGAGGAGTTTGTGGACGATGTGCTCGCCAAACCCACGCCGGAGACCTTCGAGCTCAGGCAGGTGTTGCAGGAGTTGGAGGCCTTCTACCTGGAGTTGACCACCAAGTTTGAACGGTTTGAGACAGACTTGAAGCAGTTGCAGTTCCAGAACAACGCCGACTTTGAGAACTTGTTGCTGCTCAGCACGAAGCTGGGCCAGATGCAGCAGCGCGTGGGCACGTTGCGGTCCGAGGTGGTCAGTTTCAGCGTGCAGTTGCACGAGTTGGCGGTGCTGGCGCTGCCCGTCAGACGTGGCAAGATTGTTGCCATTCATGAAAAAGCTGTTGACGAGACGGCCACAAGGGATGTTATTGTTCAGACTGAGAATAATGGTGTTTCGAGGGGGGTACAGACTGAAAGATTATTGAGAGATGATTTATCTGGTGAGTTTCACCCTGAATCAACTGAATTATCAAGAGAGTTTCATACTGAATCTACTGAATTATCAAGTGAAGATGAGACTGAAATATCATGTGAAGTTCATACTGAAAAATCGCATGAAGGACGAACTGAAAAATCGCATGAAATAACCAAAACAACATTGGACGACCAAACTGAAATACTCCACCAACAACCAAAAATATCCACAGGAGTCCAAACAGATACTCCCCATTTACTTTCCCCGTTCACTGGCACCTCCCCTCTCATTTGCACTCCCCCAGACTCAAATGCGCCATCCGTAAAAACTATATTTGAGACCACCCCATGCATTAAACCAAACAAACAATTGCATAATCAACACATTGTCGTCTTCAGTCTAACTGCGCTCCTTTTTGCATTTATATTTACCAAAGTGAGATCCGAATCTTAGTGCTTAATGTTCTGTTGGTGTAGAGAATTAGAGTTGTGGTATGACATCTTCAAGTATGATGTAGAGAAAAGTTATGTACTTAATTTTCAAATACGGTATAGAGTAGAGACATTGTATGCCTAATCTTCACGATGGAGACGAGCAGTTTTGTGGCGAAATGGGGAATGTGGAGGTGGCAGGGTGCTGACATCTGATGAGCTTCACGCCTTTGAACTGGAGATGTTCTGTTGTTTGTGAGTGCCACAAAGCTGATTTTCGCAACCATTAATTTGGCTTAATGATTATGTAACTGATTGTTTGTTGAGTCGTTTATTCAGATCGCTTATTCGCGCTTGAGACCGGTTATTCCCATCGTTTATCAGATCTCAGTCGTTTATCGTTTATTGGGGTTGTTCATTCAAATTGTTGTGTATACAGATTGTTTTTCAAGTTGATTGTTATTCAATTGTTTGTCTGTTCAAGTTGTTTATTCGACTGCTATTCAAGTTGTTTTGCAGTTTGTTCAACTGTTTTCAAATTGTTTATTCAACTTGCGTAAATTGTTTATTCAAATTCTTTGTCTGTTTTTCAAATTGTTCATTCAATTGTTTCTTCAAATCGTTTATTCAGATCGTTTATTCAGACCTTGACAATCACCAAAACTACACTCACAAAAAAAATTTATCATCATTCTAAACATTCCATTTCTAATCTTAAAGATCAGTGGTGGTCGATTGAGGTCTAATAGTAGGTTAACAGTTATCAAAATTTTGTGTTCTCATCATCTTGAGCATCAAGTTGAAACTCAACAAAATGAATCTCAGGGTATAATGAAAACGGGTTTTCAGTTTCACGTTAATAATCAATAAGTGAAGGAAATTAGGTCGTGAGATTTTCAAATAACAACATGGTTCGAACAATGAAAAATACCTTCATCAGAGCGAGATTTTCATTTCAACAGGAATAACCAAACAAGAATAGTCTCCATTCAGTGATTTTCAATCAACATGATAAATCAAATCTAATAAAAAATCTTAATTCAGTGGTTTTTAATATCAACATGATAATCAAACCAATGGGAAAATCTTCTTCCAGTGATTTGCCAATCATCATGATAATCAAACAAATAAAATCTCATTCAATTCAGTGGAGTCCATAGCTTTCAAAACATCAAAATGATTAATCAAATAAAAAAACTCCAATCAGTGAGTTTGATTTTCAAAATAACAACACGATTTATCAAATAAAAAAACTCCATTCAGCGAGTGTGATTTTGCAAGATTCAAAATGAATTTCAGTTGAAAAAATCTCACCATGCAGTGGACTTCGACAAACCAAAAAAACTTCATTAGTGAGTTTGATACCAAAAAATCAAAATGTATATCCAATAGAAAAATCACACTCTCACTCCACTTCGGGGAGTTCGTCAAACCAAATCACTCTCTCACTCCACTTCGTCGAGTGAGAGCTACTCCATATTAACCGACCTCGAATTATAGTCATAATTATCATTCTCCTCCTCCAGAAAATACGGATGAACCAACGCCCTCTTCGCACTAATTCTCCCACTAGGATCATAAACCAACATCTGCTCCAACAAATCAACCCCCTCCGGCTCCAAGGACGGAACAAACTCCGCCAAGTTCTTCTTCGCCCACTTGGGGAACGTCGGCTTGAAGTCAGGCAAGTACAGCACGTCCGGCCATGTTTCCTCTGTCGGCGTGCCCAAGATCCTGAAGATCCTGAAAATCTCGTCAATCTCAGAGTCGCCAGGGAACAACGGTTTCCTGTTGCACATCTCCGCAAAGATGCAGCCGACGGACCACATGTCGACGCCCGTGGAGTACTGCTTGCCGCCCAACAAGATCTCGGGCGCGCGGTACCACAAGGTGACCACCTCGTGCGTGTACGCGCGCAACGGCACACCAAACGCGCGCGCCAACCCAAAGTCGGCCAACTTCAAGTTGCCCTCCTTGTCGATCAACAAGTTCTGCGGCTTCAAATCTCGGTGCAACACGCGGTGGCTGTGGCAGTGCTTGATCCCCTTCACCAACTGGTTCATGAACCGCTTCACCATGTTGGCCCCCAAGCCCACCCCCTGCGGAATCGACTCCATGTACTTCTTCAAGTCCAAGTCCAAGAACTCAAACACCAAGTACAACTTGTGCGAGTCCGAGTGTATTATGTCGTACAAGCGCACGATGTTGTCGTCCTTCATCTCCTTCAAGAGCGAGATCTCGCGGATCGCGGTCGACGGGACGCCCTCGTCCTCCGACTCCAACCGGATCTTCTTGAGTGCAACGACGCGGTTGTTGTTCCTGGTGTCGAGCGCCTTGTACACCACCCCGTACGTGCCCTCGCCCACCTTTTCCTGCCGCTGGTAGTCCGACAACTCAACCATTTTGCTGTGCTGTTAATAGGAAAAACTATTTGTCTGTTTTGAAAATCTTGGCCACAAAGCGTGTTTCGAGGCTGCTGTGACGATGATTTGGTGCGTCGGGACGGCCTGGATTTGAGAATTGCACTGCACACGTTCACAAAGAAGAATTTCACTCCGGCAATTTTCAGTGCTCGTGGTGTTTGGTTTTTTTGCTTTAGGAAGGAGAAAATGGAATGTACCAAGGGATAGAACGATGCTGATTTAGTTTTAGGGTGAAGCTGGGTGAGTAAACTTTAAGGAGAGGTTTTGTTTTAGATGGGGATGTTTTGAACTGGGTGGGTAAAAGTTATGGGTTTTGTTAAAATTGGGTAAGAGTGTGGGTTGTAGAATTCCTGTGTTTGTTTATAAAGTGGTTCACTGAATTTCATTTTGGCTGCAAATGATAATTTTTGGCAAGTTTAGAAGAGAGGATGAAAGTTAAGGGTTGGATTTCGTTTGAAGTGGATTAACTTATATGGTGCTTTCTCTGTTTTGGAATTTCATCTTATTGGTTATTCTAAATTCTGTATTCTGTCAGTTTTCCTTAATAGTTTGGCTGTAACTAAGGTTATTTAGAGCTGACAGGGTTTGAAGATGCTAGAAGTACAGGATCACTGAATGCATCTTTTCAGGAACCTGGAAATTTCACTTGTTATAACTTTCTTTGGAGTGGATGTTGGCTCACAAGAATAAGTAGTCGGATACCAGAGAAGTTCGTCATTGTCACTTGTTACTTTTCTATGGAGCAAATTTTGATTCACAAGAATAAGTAGTCAGATGCTAGAGATGATCTTCATTGTTTGATGTTTCCACTCCATGGTTTGACTGAACTACTGTTAATACTCCATACTTTCACTAGCTCAATTCTGTCACCGTTCTTCTTAGTTTCGCTGGTACTAATCGACTCATAGTTTATTTTCACTACACTTTTCATCTTGCTTTCTCTTTCACTTCTTAATTTTCACCAACACTCATAGTTTAGTTTCACTGTACTATTCTTCTTCGTAGTTTCATGTATTTATCTACTCCATATAAATAAATCTACTGAATAGTTTCACCTTCATAGCCATTATTCTACTTCTTTCACAGTCAATATTCTACTTAATAGCTTCAAGACCACCACTTCAGTTCTCATCACCATTCTACTTCTAACAGTCATTATTCTATATCAAGTGTATAATGTAGAAAACTTCGTGATAGCACTTCGTGATAGCATCCTAACATGTGACTCACAGATGTAGTCCTACAGGCTGCATCTGAAGCAAATTAGCTTCAATATCACTATTGTACATGACTATTCTACTTCGAACTTTCTCCGCCACTATCCTACTTCATAGTATATCTGTAACTATTCTACTTCTTTCACACTATCTATTCTTCTTCGAAGAGCAAGAGTCTCTTTTCTACTCCATAGTTCACTATCAATTCTTCGTCTGCACCACTCATAATTTCATCGCTACTACTCCGTAGTTTCAGTGATACCATTCTTCTTCATAGTTTTCTCTCTCTATTCTACTCCATGTTGGGTAAAGTAAGTAAGTATGGCAAGTACGTAGGTAGTTGTAGATATGTGTATTGACTAAAGAGTCAGTCCGGGGTAATACTACCGCGACACTGGGAGTCTTAGGGCTCCCAGTGTCCCTCGACCTAACACTCCATGGTTCCAGTGTCGATATCACACTAACACTATTCTACTCCATGGTTCCACTGTCAATAGTTCAACACTATTCTTATTCAGTTCCATGGTCAATTCTTCAACATTACCCCCCCTCATAGTTTCTGTCATCATTCACCTCAAGTCACCTTTACTCCCTTCACTCTACTCATATCTTCTCACTATTACTTATTAGTTATCCCACTATTCACCAAAGTTTTATTAATAAATACTACACCGTAGGACCCTCGCCAGCCTCACAAACCTTGATCTCCCTCCCCCACTCACTGTTCAAGATCTGCTTGCCGTTGATTCTTCTCTCCGGCTTCGGGTCCAAAATCGAGTAAATGACGTTTCTGCAGCGCGCGCGCTTCAAGCTCTCGATCGGCTCGTACCCCGTCGCGTCCTTCCGCTTCATCAAGTACTCCTCGAAGAACTCGTCCTTCTTGGGGTCCGCCAACTTCCACAACTGACGCCCCGTGCGCATCGCCATGTAGATCACGCCGCACGCCCAGATGTCCACGGGCCGCGGGTCAAACGACGCCTGCGTGAACTCCTCCGGCGCAATGTACGGCGACGACCCGCAAACACCCTCGCTCAACTGGATGTCGTTCTCCCACGCCATCTTGAAGCACTCGCCGTTGCCAAAATCGGTGATCTTGATGGTACCGTTCTGCGTGAGCAAGATGTTTTCTGGTTTTAAATCACGGTGACTCACACCCATGTCGTGCATGTAGTTGACACCACGGATCAACTGCTTGAAGAAACAGTCCGCTTCCGCGTACTCCAACTTGCCCAGCGCAATGATCAACGTGTACAAGTCACCACCAGAACAGTACTGCATCACCTCACAATAATCTCCTTTCGCATCCTTCAACAAATCCAACGTTTCAATAATATTGATATGCTTGAGCGACGACGAAATACAAAACTCGGACGTCAAACGCCTGTTATACTTCTTATCGTTTTCGTTGGTTTTCCGCTTAAACTCCTTCACGGCATACAAGATTTCATCGGCGTTGCCCTCTCCGGTCGCAGCACCGCCCGCAGCGCCGCTTAGGATCTTCTTGTGCGAGATGCGCACCACGCCGAACGAACCACGCCCAATCACCTCGTTGCACCGGCCGTACTTTTCGACAAACGACCGCGGGTCTTGCATCTCAGTCTCACCATTTTGCACGTTTCCTCCGTGGTACGGCGACGTGTTGTTCTTGACGTGGTTGACCAACCCGGCAAACAAGGTCGGTGGCTTGCTCTGTGGCATCGCCGTGCCCTGCATGATGTTGGGCACCGCGCTTTTGGCCTCGTCCCGCAACTTTTTGGCCCCGAGCAAGTCCTTCAACATGTTGGACAATTTTTCCTGTCGTCTCGCACTGCGCAAGTTGTGCTCGTGGTTGCCGTTCTCAAGCATTCGGAACCGTGGTTTCTGGATCTGCGTGGAAATGCTGGCCAGCGAGGGAACCGACGCTGGTTTTGTTTTCGTAGAGGACGATCTCGAAACGGGGTTGGATTTTACGTTCAGTGTGGATGCTTTTCGGCTGGACGATCTTGAAACTGAAGGCGACAGTTTTTTCCCGTTGATTAGCGAATTGTTAATTTTCTGGAGGTTGATTTCTGAAACAACATGTGGTGAGTTTTTGTCGTGTGGTTTGTCGTTTGGCTTGTATTCATTAGCCTTGTAGTTTTCATTCAGGAGACCAAACGAAAGATATGGCGACTCTGCCGACAGACTCAGTATCGGCGACACGTTCCCAGAAATAGTCAGTTTTGAGATATGTGTGTTGACTGCTGGTTTTTGCAGTGTCTGTTGTTTTCCAGCGGATCCGGAACCGTTCGCCGCCCTGACACCCCTTTTGGGGCTACCTGGGTCGTTCGGCAACGGCGACACCAGGTCGTTCTCCTGGTCCTCGTAGTGCTCCTCCTTCAAACTCGACCTTGAGGTTGCAATGGTGGACGCGGTCAACCCGCGCACGTTGGCGGGCTTCTCGTCCACCGTGTGCGGCAGCACAGGCGACACGGAGGGCGACAACCCGTCGCCCTCCTTGTAGCCGAGCCCGCTGAGGTTCGTGTTCAGCACTCCAAAGAGCTTTCCCAACCGGGACATCGTCTTCTTGGACTTGGACGCTTCTCCCATATGTTAGTGATACTTTTGTATAGAGAATTTTTCATCTGGATTTGAGACTTTTATAAGGAAAATTTTGCGTCTTTTGCGCTAAGGCAGTGGGAAGCTAAGGAACGCAGCGAAGGTTTATCGTCATTTATATCACTTTTGGAACCTTCTAGTGGGTGGTTGGGATGGCGGTGCCGCATTCCTGGGGTATTACTATACATGAGTTGCAAATGATGTTGCTCTAAAGGTTCAAATCATCTCTCAGGTCACAAATTGTAGCGACTGACAAATCTTTGTTCAGCTTGTAAGACTGTTTGGTTTGTAAGACTGTTTGGTTAGTAAGACTACTTTGTTAGACCTGGAATGGCTGTGTGAACACTTGGCGATGACCATCAAGAGAAGTCTACGTGTTCTGGGCATCTTCGATGTTTGGTTCCAAGGATAGAAGATACCAGAACCAGTGATCGCCTCAGCCTCTTGATTCACGATTTTCCAAGATTTTGTGAGTTTTGGTTAAGATTGGAGTTAAGATTTACTTTGCCACTGTTGCCCTAGTTTAAGATTATCTACTTGTGGTTTCCGATTTTAGGTTTGGTTCTGCTATCTAATTAACATTTTATTCTAGATGTTACAGCAGGAACGTTTTCTTTGCACTTGTGCAAGTTTTTTTGTTTTTCCAAAACTGATTGATGTATGATCTTTTTGATTGATTGATTGCTATCTGGTTATGGTTTCCTGATATAATGGAAACTTTATCTGATACTATTGTTTCTGTTAGCATTTTCTGGCTTATCTGGCATTGTCTACCTGGATATTTTAACTGGCTACTTATTACAGGTTTCTAGTTGTATGACTTCCTACCTGATTCCTCTTCTGGTTTCTCTACCTAGTTGTATGACCTCCTACCTGGTTCCTTTCCTGATTTCTCTACCTAGTTGTACGACTTCCTACCTGGTTCCTTTCCTGATTTCTCTACCTAGTTGTACGACTACCTAACTGATTCCATTTCAGGTTTTTCATTACCTCATATCTTACTTTCCATCAACTGGCAATCCATTCCAGATTGTATTTCTAACTTCTACACCTGATTCTTTCTCTGGTTTCTTTACCTGATTATTTGCATTCTCTCACCTGTTTCATTGGTGGCTACAAGTTACCTGACTACACTCTCGGACTTCTCGGTCATTTGTACTCTCTTCTCCAGTCTACACTCATACGTTCTCCTCACTAAACTACACTTATGTATTCTCAGGTATGCATTCTCTTTACCAGTCTAAATTTATGAATTATCTTCCTTTCTTTCTCCTTTATCATCTGCCTTTCTAACTAATCTCTGCCTCCCGCACATTCCCTACCACAACATTCCTTTCCATCCATAAATATCCCACCTATTCTTTCCAACACAAAAACACCCCCTACATTGCAAAACGTCAGCGCCAAATTAGGAAACTCAACGAGTTCAGCCTCACCAAAGTCACATGCCTCCCAGGGTCCGGCACCAGTAGTTGTAAGGTGTGAAGCTGCAATCTGGTCTTGATGGTGCCATTGAGGAATTAGTGTGGTTTCGCTCAATTGTGCAACTACGTAAAATGAGGCTGAACTTTCATAACCTTTTGGTTTGTGGAGTAGCTTATTCCGAGTGTTTCGTCTACCTCGACTGTTTCATATTCAGACAACTATTCTGACAACTATTCCAGAAAACTATTTAAGACATTCCAGACAGCTATGGACTCGCTAATAAAAGATATGATTCATTTCCCTGCTCGTTTCTTTACTTTGATTTTTTGTCCTTTTTCTTCACTCCTTCACCTTCATTTCATCGATGTCACTTTGTTTCCACACTTGTGGAGAGTCATTAAATGCATGTAACATTTTAACTTTCATAGTGCCGTTCATATACTGCATTTCCCTGTATTCGTAAATTTGGGTTTGCTCTTCAATTCATACATCCTATTCTCTGTTCACCTATACCTCTCACATCTAATCTCCCAATTCCACTGCAGATCTCAATAATAATCCTCTTAGTCAATATTTCAGATCAACAATCAAAAAGCTCATCGCTTGATTCAATTTACCACTTTGTAACCCATTTTTGCACCCACGGGCTATTTTAATCAATTACTCTATTAATGTCTATTAATGAAACGTCCTCCTCCCCGTACGCAAAAGCACCAGCGGATTACTGCAGAACACGTTGCAGCGTCGTAAAATGACGCTTATATATCGCTGCCGTCTCGCTAGGCTTTGACGTATCGATGAACTCGGTTTGGTTGGTATGGTTATTGGCCGTGCAGGCGATTCCTGTCCAGAGGAATATGGCTGTCAATGGAGTTTTAGCGGATGCCCTCAATAGAAACGCAGTGTCCAAAAGAACAGTCGACAATACCCTCCAGCACGTAGACGTCTTTTACGGCTCCCAGGGCTGCGGGCACATGTTCCCTGGGGCCACTCGCCCGTTTGGCATGGCCAAAATAGGCATCGACACGGTCGCACCCACCGGAGGCGACGCCTACAGCGGGTACATGGTGGGCGCGAACGTGACTGCGATCTCGATGATGCACGAATCTGGCGTCGGAGGCTCGCCCCAGTACGGCGTCGTTGCACAGCTTCCGTACACCGAAAAATTCCACACCGGAACGGTCCCCACGCTCCACAGAGTGGGCCTGGACGTCGCGACGCCAGGTTTCTACAGCTTCAACACCACGCAGGGTATCAGCGTGCGGATCGCCGCGCTGGACCGCTCCGGGTTGTTGGAGTACACTTTTCCCGCGAAAAAGAAGCAGCTGGTGATTGTAGACGTTTCGCACCGTTTGCAGTCGCACAACCGGCCGGACCTCACGCAGAACTTTGTGGGTGGCAACATCACCGCTAACAAGGATCTCTCGGGGTACAACGGGACGGCAGTGTTCAACGGTGGTTGGGCTGAGCACTCCAATTGGACTATTCACTATTGCGTACAGTTCAGCAGGCTGGCCACCAAAGTGCACAAGTTCAAAAAGAACGTCAAGCACAAGAGCAGTTTGGTGACCGAAACGTTCGCCAGCGGCATGCATACAGGGTTGGTATTTGAGTGGAATAAAAAGAAGGGTAATGTGGTCACTTCTAGTGTTGGAATATCTCACGTATCTGTTGAACAGGCTTGTTCCAACATGAATAACGAGCTCAATGGACACACTATCGACACCCTCAAAGCTGAGGCTGAACTGGCTTGGTCGCTGGAGGTTATGGATAAGGTAACTGTTGCTGACTACAACGATACCTTGACCAGTATGTTGTATACTTCGTTGTATGGGTGTCATTTGATGCCCACAAATAAGACTGGTGAAAATGGGAATTGGGGGCAGACAGATGCGTCTTACTATGACGATTGGTACACTATTTGGGACACTTTCCGGTCACTCAATCCGTTATTGCATATCATTAATCCCCAGAGAAGTACAGAATTGGTGCAGTCTTTGATTGAAATATACAAGAGAGATGGGTATACTCCAGATGGAAGAAGTGCGAATCAAAACGGCAGAACACAGGGTGGATCCAATTCGGACATCCTCATGGCAGATGCGTATCTTAAAGGAGTCCAGAATATTGACTGGGCAGATGCCTTTTCAGCCATGGTCCATAATGCTGAGGTCACTCCCCAGCTAAACGGAAGAAAACACGACCAGTATGCGCCCGACTCGGTCAACTACGAGGGCCGTGGTGCCTTACCCGACTGGCTAAAGTACGGGTATGTCACCCGCAACCACACCCGTTCCGTCAGCAGAACTGTCGACTATGCCTACAACGACTTTGCCTTGTCAGTAGTGGCCCAAGGATTGGGAAACCAGACTGCCCACGACAAATACCTCAAGCGTTCAGCAGGATGGCAGCACTTGTGGAACTTCACGTACGAGGTGTCCAACTACACCGACTACACCGGGTACCTCCAGCCCAAAAATGCGGCCGGGGTGTTCCAGGACTCGAGCTATGACCCGTTTTCGTGCGGCCAGTGCTACTGGGGAGACGACACCTACGAGGGCAAGCCCGTGGAGTACCTGTTTTCGGTGCCGTTTGACATCGAGACCTTGATTCTGTTCATGGGGGGCAACGAAACGTTTACCAAGAGGTTGGACGACATGTATGCGTTACATGGGAGGGAGCAGGTGGTGGATATCGGCAACGAGCCGTCCTTTTTGACTCCGTTCCTTTACAATTATGTGAATCAGCAGCACAGAAGCGTGGAGTTGGTGCGCTGGATCGTGAACAAGTACTATTTGACGGGCCCGAACGGGTTGCCTGGCAACTCGGACGCGGGAGCAATGCAGTCCTGGTTCTTGTTTGCACTCCTAGGCTTCTATCCGGTTACAGGAACGACTACGTATCTTATCACCTCTCCGTTTTTGCCGTACATTGCGTTGAACTTGGCGAACGGGAACAAGTTGGAGATCAAGGCAAACGGGCTTTCTGAGTCGAGTTTCTATGTCCAGTCATTGAAGGTGAATGGACAGGCCTATGTCAAGAACTGGTTTGCGCATGATGAAATTTTCAAGAGTGGGGGGGTGATTGAGTTTGAGTTGGGGAGCAAGCCGGTGGTGTGGGAGAGTGGTGATGTTCCTCCTAGTCCTGGGCATGTTAGTTTGGTTAGTGCGCCGAAGTAGGTATGAAGAAGGAGAGATAACTGACGATAAAAGGTGGGATAGCTGAGTTTAACAGAGAAAGTGATTAGACTTGAATGTTTAATTTTGACACTATCTTTGATAATCTTCAATATGGATGAGGGGCATTATTGGGGTGGAACTACGTTGAAGGACTTCGTGACGACAATACACAGACACTATTATTCTTGTGAGTCACACTACAAAAGCATAGAACTTTATAATGGAATATGGAACAATAGTCTTCCCATCTGAGAACCATAGTGGAGTTTGAATCATCCCAATGTCATCTGAGTATCACGATAGGTGACCTTGTTATGATTCAATTAATGGAATTCGAGTCACCACAATCTGAACATCATAATGGAATATGAGTCCAATGGCCCAGGCAACAATGGAATAAGAATCACCCCAATTTCATCTTCACAAGGTATATGAATCACGCCAATATCTTCTTCACAAAGGAAGATGAATCGCCGTTGTAGTGTATGACCCACCTCACAATGTACTATGGATCTCCCTACGGCTGACCATCATCACACTGGAATATAAATCACAGCGTTCATCACAAAGAATAATGAACCGCCATTATTAGTATTAATCACGATGGTAAGGTATTCGATTTTGTCGCTCCTAGAGGAATGTGCATCCTCCTAGAAGAAGAGAAACAGTGGAATGACCTATATGTCATACTCTGTTTCTCTCAAGTTAATACAAGATTGCTAAGTTGTTGAAATACCAACACAAGAGTATTAAATAGAACACGAATAAACGAAATAAATAAACTGGCCAAGATATAGGTTCACTTTATAGGTTGTCAAGATACTTGTGAATCATGAGGTGAACTTGGATTTTGCAGCTATTTATCAGATTAAGAGCCTAGGTACGTTGAATTTTCATTTCACAAGCACAACTCTGTTTTCAACTCTGCATCTGCTTATAATTCGGCCCCTACCGCAATAGTTACACACAACGAAAAGACCCTACACTTCTGAACATTTCATTAACTCCTCATCTTAAAACGTATTTATTCAACCAAACCCTTAACTAGGCAAATTCACATTTATTGTTAGCTGAGAACGGAAATGTACCCAAACTAGACAAGGATATAGTTTCTCCCAAAAATCAAAAATAATACCTCCAAAACAACTAACCATCACTTTAACCAAATTCGTACTAATCAGAACACCTTAACTTTCAGTGCAACCAACTAAGTTTCGACTAATCAGTTCCAACCACTAAACTCCTAATCAGAACAACAAACTAAACTCCTAATCAGAACAACAAACTAAACTCCTAAGTTCTAACCACTAAACTCCTCTCAGAAAAACCAACTAAACCTTTAACCTACAGCACATTACCAATTCTCAAAAAAAAATGGCTGCAAATTTTTCATATTCTATTTTTACTTGAAACATTCCCTCCTCAAAATCTAAATCTCCAACTCGAGACCATTTATGAAACATCTTCTCTTCGTCAACTGCAACATAGAGACGATCTTCACCTCCAAACCAAGATCTATTGTTGCCCCTAGCAATTTACGGTTGAGGTGGTCTAGTAATTCCTCTCGTGTGACGGTTTGAGGCCCATGGCTGCAAAACGTAAGCTCCAACTCCACCAAGTGCAGGGACACGCGCATCTCAAACAGACACTGGAACCTTTTGCAGACAGGTCCAGATGACCCTGTTGTGTGCACGGTGAGGCCTAGGCTGTCGAGGTGCGCGAGAAAGCTACGCCCCAACCTGGCTACACTCGTATTCGTATTGTTCACCTGGAGGGGCGGCCAGCACACAGAAGGCTGGAAGCTGATGTTTTTGGTGAGCACCGAGCGCGTGGTTACCTTGACTTCTGTGTTTTCTTCAGTGGAGCGGGTTTTCCTGCCATTGGAGCGACTTTTCATACTCCCAGAATCACATTTTGGAGACCCTCTAGACGACTCACTCAAATCCTCAGTCTCGTAATCAACCTCATTAAGCAACGAATTGATGTTCATCATCGATAATCATATATTTGTATATTCTTTACACTACTTTGACACATTCACCAGTGTCATAGCTGTTTCACCGGCTGTGCCTTCGCTCAGCGAAATTTCAGTCAGTCTATTACGCAAAGTTGAGCTATCTCTCGTCAGGACGCCGCTGCTTGTGTTAATCGCAGGCATCACTGTTTCTTCGGTTAGGTCACTCAATTCACTTACATCGCTGAATACTGTATCGGAAGAAGGTCTTGGAGAAAGTTTTGGAGGGCTCGCACTTTCGTAACCAACAGTGACACTTTCTATTCTGACAGTGTCTAAAACGTCGTATTTGTTTGTGATATGCTCAGACTTCATCCCAAACTTCTCAGTATTCTTCTCTGTATTCTTCTTCTCAGTACTCTTCTTAACCTTCTTTGGCAATAACAACCCAAAAACAAACAGTATCACCTTGAGGTAGAAACTGCTGATGATGCCGATGAACAACCCTATGAAACAACTGGCTATTAGGAATTGCACGCTTGTGAGGGCAAATAGGCGGAACTGCTGGAACAACCATGCTGCCTCGTAGTTATCGTCTAACTCAAGCAAGTACCGTATAGGCATGAGAGGGATCTTGAGGAAGGGTGTGTACACTATTATGTCGAAGAATAGCAGCACAGGCACCCAGAATAGGTCGTGGAAGACGAAGGACGTTGTTGCGAGCGTCCATGAGTACGCGGTTGTTATTGGGTTGAACATTGCTGATTTTGTTCACATGAAATCAATTTCGAAAACGTTAATTATTGCGTGGGGACATAGTGGGGACTTTGATGGAGAAGGTGGTGAAATAATGGGGACTTTGATGAAGAGGGTGGTGAAATAATGGGGACTTTGGTGAAGAGGGTGGTGAAATAATGGGGACTTTGATGAAGAGAGTGCTGCTAATTAAGGTGAATATTCGGTGAGTGAGTGTGGTGTGTGGAGGAGGCTACACTGTAATTTTGTTTGATTTAACAGGTAGATTAGATCTCCCCGCAAATAGCACGAATGGGTCCAAGAGACGTTTATTGTTGGGACGAGTGGCTGTGGTGTATGAGGTTTCGTAGGGCTAGTGAAGGAGAGCCATGCGGTGAGGATCTGAAGTTAATTTGAGAATTGGTGGGTGGAGTGATTGGTTTGGTCGTTTTGCGTGTGAGTTGGCTGCACATTGCATTTTGAATGACAAACGGGTGAATTGTTCTGAAAGGGGTCGATGCTTGGGATTCACGGGGAGATTACTACTGAATTTAAGCTAATTACTGAGTACAACCCCAGGAAAGTGTGGAGATAGTACGACAGTACATTTTGTCAAAAATAGGTTCATCTGGAACTGCGATGAAAGTCTCGTACATCTCACTTTTGAACTGGCTCGATTTCGAGAGAAGTTGCACATCAGCTCTCATTTTGCTATATTCCAGCCTCATTTTGCATTATTCCGGCCACCCATATTGCAACTTGCGAATTTATACTTTCGGATACATGGATACCACTCTTACGGAAATTTGCAACCATTCTAATGAGAAAGCCGTTTTACAGACTTGTTTTGTTGTACATTCCATGGTACTACAACATCTCGATTTTACTTACCAACGGAATGAGCTTGTGTATTAACTGGATTTCCAACCAGACGTATTGAGTCTATTGCAACAAGATCGATGGTTCTTTTGAATTGGGAGGTTTTAGGTATTGGTTCTGTTATCGTCTATGCAGGGTTGGGCTTTTTAACAATTAGAGTCCTGTTACCGGTGCCTTCTATGGACAGTTTGACTTTTTAGTTCTGTTGACGTTAATATTAGTGACTGTTCTGAAGTTTGCTGCTCATTCGAAACTTTTCACTTCACATTACGCAAAAGATTAACAAGGTTCCAGATTTTGAATCTCTTTCTTTAACCTGAATTCAGAACTTCGCCTTTCGGTTTCATTAGAGTTGTTGCATTTCTTCTCGCGTCATTGGAATTGTTGCATTTACTATCGTGACTTTAGAACTGTTGCACTCGCACCTGTGAATCGTGCTCTTTTACTCTACTACCGTTGAATTGTGCACCTTCCTGCTGAATCGTGCTCTTTCCTCCCTGTTGGCCATTCTATTGGACACTACAGATTAAGGTAAAACATTCTGCAATTCAACATCTTAATAACTCATTGAACCAGCAAGTATTAATAAGAAAGTTGCTAAAACAAACTGATTGAGTTAAGAATGAAACTCACCTAATAAAGTATATTACTATTAGCAGATCGGTCCCTGATTATAATAAGGTCAGCGCAAAGAAATCTAAGATTCGAGATATCCTTTGAGTTGACACTTGCATCCAAATATTTTACAAAATCATTAAGCATTTGTGCCCAACACGTTGTTTAATATGCAAGGATTAAGGCTATGGAAAGCTCAACGTACCTGTGAATTGTGCACTTGCTTTCCTGGTAATGAAACGCTCATGTTGATATCAAGACAGCGGAGCTCAAATTTTGTAGTTAATAATCTAGTTTGAAGTGATATTCAAGACTCTTAATGCAAATTATCACTAATATGCTTCAGTTCGAAGTGAGAACTATTTATTGAAGACTCAAACTACAAACATATTTGCTTCCAGTTTGAAGTGAGAAGTACTGTTTAATTTGTTCAAGACTCTTAGGTGCAAATTATCTCTAAAATACTCAGATTGAGTGAAATGAGGTACAAATTGTCACTAATGTGCTCAGTTTGAGTGAAATGCTTCAAATCTCTTAGGTACAAATTATCACAATAGGCTTCCATTTGAAGTGGAAGCCTTAAACTACCATAAACTATACCTTTTAAATTGAAAAAAATTAAAACTCATTCAAGTAACTCACTTTGATGGTTCTCATTCCCTGCTTTGCTCATTTTCAACGCTCGCTCGCTTCTCACTCACTTCACTCGTTTCTCAGTTTATTTGTTTGTTTCTCTTTCATTTACTTGTTTCTTTCCCATTTCAACGTTTCTCGCCCATTCGTTCACATCACACATTCACTTCGCTCGTACTATGTTCACGCGAGCACTCCTCTCGCTCAATCACTCGTTACTTCACTCAGTTCTGCACTCAGTTCTACAATCACTCGATTCGCTCGATTTCCCACTCGCTGCTCATTCGCTAGCTCGTCTTAAATCTCACTTCTACACTCCACTAGCTCACTTACTCGCTTCGCTCGTTCGTGAGCTCGTTCGTGAGCTCGTTCGTGAGCTCGCTTGTTCACTCTACACTCACTCACTCACCCTCGCTTCGCTCGGGATCGTTCGTTCGTTCTCATAACCATTGTCATTAATCAACCATCTATAACCCTCTATCAAGTAGTCAAGACCGCTGCGTTCGTCTTTCCCGCCGCTGCACTGGCCGCTCCGCCCCCTGTGCTCTCCTTCTGTAACTTGCCCAGGTTCAGCGCCGCGCTCGTCGTCGCCATCGGCGTGTCCAACACACAACTATCATTTCCCAACACCACCTTCCTCTTATTGAGCTTGTCCTGTTGGATCTTGTGGTGCTGCGTGCGAATGTAATCCACATAGTACGTACGGAAAACACTCCAGTGGAGCTTCACCAAGGTGGCGATGCGCGACGCGATCGACTTGAGCTCGGTGGCGCCGCCCTGCGCGGGCTTGGGGGTGGTCGGGCTGGCCGCCGGCGCCACTGGCGCCGCGTCCTCCGCCAACACCACCGAGATCTCCGCAATCAAGTCCTTGAAGATCTTCGTCTCCATCAACCCATAAACCTCCAGGTTCGGCTGAATATGCTTGATCAACCAGTTGTAGCTGAACTCAATCATGTCCTGGGGAAGCGACACCAGCGCAGACGCTACATTCTTGACCAACTGCAACGAGATTGCCGAGATGTTTTTGGTCCATTTTACGTTGCCGTTGTCGTCGGTGACGATGGCAAGGATTTCCTGTTGTACTTTGGTGATATTGTCGAGCAGGAGGAGAGACGCTACCGGTAAGGTTGGCCTCGTCTTTCTCGCGTTAATCACCAACTGCTTGAACAAAACCACGCAGAGCTGGACGCACACCAACTGCCTCACGTCCGCACGGAGCAACACCAAGCGCGTGTGGTCGAACGCGAGCGCAGAAGGAAACTCCGTGGCCATCTGGCGACACAGAAGAAGATCGATAATCAGACTGATAACGATCGGCTTGAGTACTACGTCGTTTAACACCACTTCTTCGTTTTCCTCCTCCAAAAGTAGGTTCAGTTTTTTAATGAATTTTTTGTAGAGCCAGTTCAACAGGTCTGAGATGTTGATTTTCTGGTGGGAAATTAAGGTTTGGAAGTAGTCGCGTTCAAAGTCGACAGCTGTTTCGATAAGAACCGGCCTGAGAACACGAATTTGGTGGTTTGCAACATCCAACTTCATCGCTTCCAAAATCTGAAAAATGAGTCGAAGTCCCCCCACCAAGTGCTCCACCGAGTTCTGCGAGTACGCATCCGCAAACTTCTGGTGCATCTCCACCACCCACTGGTCGCGCATCGGCGCACAGTGCAGCTTGAACACGTTCGCGAGCCACTCGGCCATCTCTACAAAGTCAAACAGCCCGTGGTTGAGCTGTTGTACGAGCAAGTCGATGTCCATTATTTCATTCACCTTCTGACGGTCCTTTGCTGGCAAAAGCAGAAGCAAGATATCACGGAGCGTGGTAAACAAGATGGGCAACCGGTTAATCTTGATATTTGGAGTGGCCCGAAAAAACTGCGTACACTCCTTTTGAATCTCCATCCAGTACTTGTCTATAATACTCTTTTTCCGCTTTCCACGCTCTCCATCCAAATTAGGCCTAAACTGCAACTGCGGGTCAAACAAGATGTCGTGTCTGAGCTGGGGGTTTTTGAGGATTTCGTAGAGGTCGATTTCCTTGAGCAGCTGGAGGTTGATGGGGGGGAGTGGAGGGATGTTCAGTTTGTGGGTGGAGGAGGTGGTGGAGGACGCGGACGCGGAAGCAACCGCGGCCGCGGCCACCGCCGGCGCCAGCGGTATAAGCTGCTGCACAAGCAGCAGCTGTTGATGTTGATGATGTTGGTGATGAAACTGCCTTTGATTATAACTGATGATCGGAAGCGACCTCAGCCTGAACCTCCGTATGAAGGTAGGGGCCTTTTTGGCGAGAATGGGCTCGTTTTTGGAGGTGTTGAGTCTTGCCCTTTTCGTGTCCAGGGATGGGTTTGCCATGGCCACCTGGAGCGAGTGGGGCAGGGTAGCTGACGACGAGTTGCGCTTGCCTGTGGCCACGTCCGGCGTGTGGGCGGGCTCGTCGTGGCGGGGCAGCAGCAAGCGCTGGTGGCGCGGCGGCGACTTGTCGAAGCAGACCTTGCGGAAAGGTGCCTTGTCCTGCTGCGGGTGCTGCGGAGGTGCTGCGTGTGTCTGGTGTGTGTGGTGGTGGTGCTGCTGGCGGGCCGTGGCGACGGGCTCGACCATGGCGGCGACGCCGCCGCCGGGCAGGCCCGCGGGCACCGGCGACCCGTCGTCGCCGCGCCCCTCCGGGTCTAGCTCCCGCTGCTGCTGGTTGTCCTGGTTGTTTATCTGTGAGTTCATGGGAAAAAGTGTTGCTGAATCTCTGTTGCGTTGTTATTGGGATTTATATTAGGGAGTGATGAATTTCATAACAGGGAAAAAAGAATGTGACGAGAAAAAGAAAATTGGATGAAGGATGGATTAAGTTTTGGGGGAGGGATGAAGTGGGTAGAGGTGGGTGGAAGTGGGTGGAAATTGGTGGGGATACGTGGGGACGGAAGAGGGTGGATGAGGGTGGATGAGGATGGATGAAGATGGGAGCAGTGGAGGGATAAGATGCGTGTAGTGGGCATGGCAAGGCCTATTGTAGCTTATCTGGTCACGTGCGCCATTAATTGGCCGAGGCGTAGGAATGATCAGATCGACGTCAAGGCCACCAAACGGTTTGGGGATGGAATTGAAAAGAAAGGAGGGTGCATGAATACGGGCTGGGGACAAAGAGGTGGGGTGGGTGGTGATTGTAACTGATACTGATTATGAGATGGATATCGATAGATGCTGATGAATGGTACTGATTAGTAAATGATAGTGGGTGAACTGAATATTAATACTGAGTCCTAATACTGAATACTAATACTGAATACTGAATGAATGGATAGGAACGCACACCGAATGACTGAATATTACCAAAATACAATAGACAATAGACTGTGAAATCATTACGCAAGAGAAGAAGAAAAGTGCAAAGATCTTTGAGATTTCGGATTAACTGGCATACATTAACGATTAGAAGATTCACAGTCATGTATGAAGATTACACAGTGATGGATGAACAAAAGGAGCATGGATGTACATGATTACACAAGGGGAGAGATGAGATGAGGTCAAATGTTATAAGTAAGCAGTATTTGAGTAAAAGTATTGAGTAAGCTTATTCTTTTAATAGGAGAGTTTCCCCAGGTATTTCAATATAAATAGATTGGGTTGTAGTGGGAGTCAACTGATATGGAACTTTCTTATTCATTTTAACGGACTGTTTTCTTATTATTAGGAATATAAAGACTGTTTTCTTAATCTATGAATTTACTGATTTCTTATTCTTGAATTCTAACGGCACAATTTTCTTAATTCCAATTTACGGCACCGATTGAATTTCTACCGATTTACGGCACGAATTTCCTAATCCAAATTCATGGAACTGGTTTTCCTATTTGCGGAACGATTTTCTTGTTCACGGAACTGTGTTCTTAATTTCTCCAATTTAACATACTCAAGACTGCCTTTTTTCTACGGTCTGTGTTCCTAACATCCATTTAATAGATCTGAGTTCTGATGGACTGATTTATTTGGGTTCGAGTTTATTACTGATTTGGAGACTTGCCCATTAATAATTGATTAACAAGGTTTAAATAATACTTGTGAACGTTTCTACTGTACTCATTAATAGGTTCTCTCATTAGTAAGTACCCTCCATAATAAGTACTCTCAGTAATAAGTACTCTCAGTAATAAGTACTCTCATTAATAGGTACCCCCATAATAAGTACCCTCCATTATAAGTACCCTCCATATCAAGTACCCTCCATAATAAATACTCCCCATAATAAGTACTCCCCATTATAAGTACTCCCCATTATAAGTACTCCCCATAGGAGTACCCCTCCTGCAACCTAAGAATAAAAACCAATCCTCTCCCTCTGCACATCAAAGTCACCTTTATTTTAACGGGTGAAATTCGGCATTGAAACTCTAACGTATCCGTTTTCTGGAATTCATGTATTAATAGGTCATCGCAACGTCACTTTTGCATTCACGGTTGCATACAGTACAGAAGTTTAAATAGCGGAATCATCTCTTACGCTTTATACTTTGACGCTTATTCTTTCGTGATTCGACTTCACTACGATTATGGTATTACGGTTATTATGATTGGGTTAAGCTACGATTTACGCTACGATTTGCGTTTACTACGATTTACGCTCACAACAATTTTTACGCTTATTATACTTTTTTGCTTATTACGCCCATTACGCTGCTACGCCCATTTCGCTTATGGGCCATTACGCCCGCCCACACTACATCCTCTCTACCCTCAACATCCTCATTACTACATCCTCTCTACCCCAACATCCTCAATACTACATCCACACGTTTCTCATTACTACACGTTACATCCATCACTTTTCCTCTTTACTACTTTAGCCACGGCCACTCAAAATTCACTACGTGATATTCTAATTCTCTGTTCTCTATTCTTTTCTGTATTCTTTTCTCTATTCTTTTCTCTATTCTTTTCTCTATTCTTTTCTCTATTCTTTTCTCTATTCTTTTCTCTATTCTTTTCTCTATTCTTTTCTCTATTCTCTATTCTCTATTCTTCTTACTCTACTCAGTTCTCACTCTATTCTTCTCACTCTACTCAGTTCTCACTCTATTCTTACTCACAATCTCACTCACTTCGTTCGTGAGATTGTTCGTGCGATTGTTCGTGACTCAATCCCAAAACGCCTCACCACCCTGCACATCTGAAATGCGTCCACTTTGTAGCCTCGTTTCATCACAGGCGCGGCCCCTCCCCGGCATGCTCTCGGCTGCCGTCCTGCAAACCTCATCGATCCTATTGTTGATCGACGTTTATGCATCTCCTTTGGTTTGAATTCCGTGATTGCTTTGTATTGTTGCTTTAGTGTTTGGTGTTTTCTTGTCTTACACTTCGTTTTCGTGTTCCCTTCTTCTTTTCTAGTTGTCTTGGTTTTCTCTTTTCTTACGTTATTCTTCTCATCCTATTCTCTTCTGCTTCTTTTCTCTTCGTTTTCCTTTCTCTTCTCTTCTCAATCTGTTCTCTTCTTTTCTCTCCTTTATTCTCTCTTCTTTTGTCTCTCGTTTATCTCTTTTCTCACTCTCCCATTCCTCCCCTTTTCCTCTTCCTTTTGCACTCATATCTGCTCATATTAAAATTCCATCGTCCCCCGCCCAATTCCACGACACTGTCTAGTACAGCTGATGTCCAATCGGTGCCATCAGTAGTCCACTCACTCTCTCACTATACTCTACTCTAATATACTCTAATATACTCTACTCAATTTTCACTCACTCACTAACAACCTCACTAACAAACTCTCTCAAGCCCACGAACGAAGTGAGTGGGCTTGTCGTGAGTTTGTCGTGAGTTTGTCGTGAGTTCGTTCGTGCCCCTTTAGTCTCCGAAAAAAAATCAAGTTGCAAATATGAACCACCATGTCGGTTAACGCAGTCCCCCCAGAGAGCGCCTGAGGACCCAGCGATGACACCGCCACGCACGACGCTCCGCCCCACCACCCCACCACCGCGTCCCAGAGCACCTCCCTGAGCATCTCCACCCAGGGCGACTCGCCACACACCCAGCCCGCAACCACTGCCAGCGCGCCCGCGCCGCCAGCGCCCGCTCCGCCCGCAAAAACACAGACTGTCTTCATCCACAAGCTCTACGACATGCTCCACGACCCCGCCATCTCGCACCTCATCTGGTGGGCCCCGCTGAACGACTCCTTCTGCCTCCTCCCCGGCGAGGACTTCTCCAAGGTGCTCGCCCAGTACTTTAAGCACACCAACATCGCGTCCTTTATTCGCCAGCTCAACATGTACGGCTTCCACAAGGTCAACGACACGTTCCAGAACTCCAGCGAGGACGAGACCTCGCTGCGTCACAGCTCCACGGGCAGCCTGGGCCTCGCGGGCGGCCTGCTGACCACGTCCGCCAACAAGTGGGAGTTTCGCCATTCTACGAATCAGTTTCGCAAGGGCGATATCGAGCTGTTGAAGTTGATCAAGCGCAGGCTGTCGAAGAACATCAATCTGCACAAGGAGGTTGTTAATTTGAAGTCGTTGCCTCCGACTCTGATGCCTCAGGAGTATCCACGGCAGCAAAATTATCTGTTAGCGCCGCCTTACTACTATGAAGAGGAGGCTAGATCTAGACATAACCTGGCTGAGAGTATTTATGTTTATCCTGTTCAGAGTCAGCAAATGCAGGGTCAACATATTCAGAATCATCAAATTCAGAATCATCAAATTCAGAATCATCCAAACCACCCAAATCAGCAAATTCAGAATCATCCAGGTCAACCAATTCAGAACCATCCAAATCAACAAATTCAGAACCATCCAAATCAACAAATTCAGAACCATCCAAATCAACAAATTCACCCAAATCAACCAAACCACCCAAACCAACAATACCAACAATACCAACCTTATCACCCAGGACTTCAATACCCACAACCAGTTAACCAACCAGGACAAGTTAACCAACCTCCAAACCACCTCCATCCCCATCCCCATCCCCATGCAAGAGGCTCGGTAGGCGGACTGGTCCCCGGATCGCCCAGCGGATCGGTCCACGCACTAACCCCACGACACCTGCACCCACACTTGCAGCCACCGACCCCTCCGCCGGGCCAGTACATGCACCAGCCCATACCGACGCCGCCGCGTGTGAATTCCGCCCATTCTGTTCATTCGAATTCACATTCCGTGAATTCGAGTACTCATTCGAGTGGTCCCCACTCAAATACAGCACCATCTACAGCCCACTCAAATACACTCCCCAACCACTCAAATGCAGTCTCCAATGTTTCTGCGAACGCCCCCACACTGGCCCCCCCACAACCCTCAACCCCCCAGCCCTACGACCCCCTCAACTTCAAGTTCATCGAACTCAACACCCAGCTCAACACCCTCCGCCTGGAAATCCAGACCATCCAGGCCCGCTACGACCTGGTCACGGCCGAGCTCAAACGCAACCAAACCGATTCCTTGCACATTCTCGAGATGTTCGAGAAGTTCATGCCGCGCGAGCCCACCAAGGAGCCCGCCAAGGAACCCGCCCCACACATCAACACCAACATCTTTGACGCAGAGGCCCGCAGACGCGAAAACAAAACCCCTGTCAGCAGGGGCCCCGATAACTTAGACACCTCGCCCATGCTGCGCATCAACCGCGCGGCCACGCCGACGACCCTGGCGTTGCGCACAGAGTTGTCTAACTTCAAGTCCATGTTGGTCCAGCGTATTAATAGCCAGAATACCGCCCCTCCGTCCTCCAACTCGTACCATCTTGGTAATAGCGCTGGCCTGCGCCATCCACTGAACTCAAATATCAACATTGTACCCCAGCACTACCCGCTCAACCCGCATTATACGATATACAACGCGGCGAACAAGTTGCTTAAGACGGAGGACAGTGGGAGGCACATGTCTGTGTTGATGGACCCTTTGCAGCCCATTCCGGTGAGGGATGAAAGGGCGAGTCCGGTGCCGAAGAATGGGTATCCGTTTCCGAATATGAGTAGGAGTGGGAGTGTGGAGCCTGGAGCAGCACCACCAGCGGCGTCAACCGTTGGTGGTGGTGCTCCTGCTGCTCCTGCTGCTGGTGCACCATCTGTGCTAAATGCGACATCTGCGACATCCACCCATAATGCTACTTCTACTGCCACTACCACTGCTGCTGCGATAGCAGCAGCAGTAGCAGCAGCAGTACCACACCCCCGCACTAGCTCCCTCCCCACCCCCCTCATCGACCGCCCTGCCACCACGCCCGACGCCTTCCCAGCGTCCCCCTCCACCGCCCGTGTGCCCTCGCAGCGCAACTCCTTCACGCTGCTCTACCCGAAACCCGCGCACATGGTCTTGCCGCCGCTCCACAAGTCGCCGTTGACGGCCGGCATCCCCACCATCAACACCATCCACGTCGACCTGCCGCCCAAGGCGCCCACGCCGATGCTGCGCGTGCGCGACGGCTCGGTGTCGGACGCGCCCTCGCCAGCGCCCACCCCGGTGCACAAGATCGTGTCGCCGGACGCCCGCACACAGTTGCCGTCCGTCGTGGAGTTGGACAAGCTGATCAAGACCATGAATGGTCGCAGTGGCGCGTCAACCCCGGTCGACATGCCTTCCATAAAGGTGGAGCACGACGATCTGCAGTATAAAAAGAGGAAGATTACTTAATGACTTGTTTTGTTTGTTAGATTAGAGGTAGGATAGATAAGTGGTAATGTATTATTGTATTTTAATAAAGTTATGGAGATGTTTTTTAATGGATATATTTTGAGAGTGATGAAATTAAATTGGAAAAGACTGAAATTTAATGGATTGTTATCTCAGGGTATTGTTTCTATTGAGAGTATTATCTTGAAGTGTGGAGAGCAATGATCTATATTGAAGTGTGGAGAGTATATCTCTATTCAAGACTGGAAAGAACTATCTCTATAATTACTCTATAGAAGAGTATAATTATATCTTTATTATTCTTAGAATAGTGCAAGATTATCCTATTATAATTGTTCTTTTGAAGAGTGAAGAGTAATTATTCTTCAAAATTCTCAGACCACGAAGAGTAAAAGGGTGATTATTCTTCATAATTATCTTCATATTCACTGTGTAAGATCTTAAGAGTGGATAAATAACCTTTGAATGTAATGTTTATATTCTGATTCATTCTTAATAGTGAAAATAGTTGGCTACTCTATACTCTCTTTAAGAGAGAATCTGGTGATGCTTTCCCACACATTAAGAGTCAACAGTGTACGATTCCGGCGTGTGCGCGACCTCACTCGACAGCGCCTTCAAGATGCTTAAAATAGCACTCTTCCACTCGCCCATCCCTCGTTAACGCCTCGAAGCATCTACTCTAATCGCTACACTGCATTTGGTCCCTTTCGCGTAGACACATATTACTGAGGTATTAGCGGATTAAGAGTCAATAGTGCTAAATCTTCAATTTTGCCTAAATCGTCAAGATCCGAGTTAAGACTTCAAGTGAGAGTCATTTGTAAAATTTTTGAATATCTTGAATTTGAGAATTCTTCCTACTTCACTCTTCTAAAGAGTGCTAAAGAACCTCTTAACACACACACTTAATACTCTTCACCCTTCATTAAGGCGAACGCTTTAGAAGAGTAAATTAGTAAAGAACCTCTAGTACAAAATTGCACATTCTTCCATATTTCTAATTTCAATTCGTCCACCAAAATCACCTGCCCGTTCTACTTCACAATTACACTCTTTAAATTTAGAACAAAGCAAATGCCTTACAATACCAACCCCTTCTGATTATCAAAATACTTCTTTGGAATACAAGATTCTTTTCATTCAAACAATCAAATGCAAAGAATCTAAAAACTCAATATCCCCACAATCAGGTACGGCAATTGGACCTACAACAATTGTCCGTTGTGAACGAATGCGCGTTTTCTGGGCCCTGGCTCAGGTAACAATAGAGTAACAATTGGAAATGTGGGTTTGACGATGCTAACAATTAATAATCACAATATATGAAACAATAGACCTTTAGATTATTCGCTGGTTAAACAAACTGTTGAGCAGAATTGTAGGGGGCAAGTTTTTGAATATTGAATAAACAATTGAACTGGATTGTGGTTGCACGTTCAGTTTTTTGAGTGCTCTAATATGGAATAAACAATTACACTAGAAGACACGCTGCTCAAGCTTTTGAAATCGATCATAAATAAATTGAAAATACAATTGGATAGAATTACACTCGCACTTTTCATATTATGCAAAATCGTGGAAGGTAACCGATTTGGCACGCTTTGGGTTTATTTAGGTAAAGTAGGCAACTTAATCAACTTGTAAGCAATAAAGGGCAACTGGATAAACCTAAATAGGCCATTCCACTACTCCTCTAGGAGAGGCCATTTGGTGTCCTCGTCATGGATTCAGATTCAACTATTTTATTTAAAACATATTATGTGTAGCACTGGAGTTTAATATTCCAGTGTGATGTTCATATTCCCGTGCGATAGTCCTTTATTAGTCGTCATGTAGAATTTCAATTGGGGCCTCATTTACGTACACCAGGGCCACGGCCATCAAAATCGATTAAAAAATTAACAAACTTTCCCGTTCAAACTTGACTTCAAATACTGTAAGGACCGAATAAACAATTACAACAGATTGCACTCTAAAGTTTTTCAAATTATCTTGGCAATCGTAAGAATCCACTAACAGACAACCCAAAAATTTGTTATTAGCTAAATTTATCTTTTTTGGCTGCAAATTTTAAAAAATCACAAATCTCACCGTACTTTTATTAACATACAACCTCTATTTAATATCTCTCTTCAATGGCTCAATGTACGCCTGCTCCAAAACATCCTTAACATAAACAATATAATAAGGGGTCGCGGTATTTCCCTCGATAAAATTAAACACCTCGGACTCCGGAACCTCCGTGACTATCTCATCATTGTACTTTCTGTACATTCTACTGTGCGGGTCCTTGATGTAGACCCAGTAGTGGCCATAGCTCGCTTCTCCTCTATGGATGAAGATGGCAAACACCAGGTAGCCCACCTGCTTGTAGTCGGCAAACTGGCGCTCGACCAAGTCGCGCAAGCCCAGAATCTGCGCGTCGATCTCTAGCAACTCGGCGCGCAAGCGCTCCAGCTGCTGCTCAATAGACACGATCGTGCTCGGGTCCACGTACAAGGTCTCGTGGCTGGCGATCTGCAGCTCCAAGTACTTCTTAGTGGTGAGCAACAGGTCGATGATGTTCAACCTGGTGGTGGGGTCCACCTTCAAGATGTCCAGTTTGCGTGTGGCCAACCGTGAGATCTCCAGCTTCCACTTGAACACCTCGTTGCGCTTGTGCAAGATCTCCGGGTCGTCCGTGTCCAAGTACCTGTCCACGTAGATCTTCTCGCTGAAGGGAATGTGCTCGATGGACTTGTACGCCACCAAGCGCTCGCGGTCAAACATGACTCTCTGCACATGGAATTGGAGAACCTCGGGCAACTCGCTGATGGTGATGGACTTCTTGACCAAACCGTCGTCCAAGCGCACCAAGTCGTCGCTGAAGTAGTTGTCCAACGAGTCGTAGATGTTTTTCGGGTGGTCGCTCACGTTGATGATCAAGCTGAAAAAGCGCTCGAGCGAGATGCGCTCTTTTTGGTCGGGTTTCGACGGCGTGAGCGGCGTGATGGTCTGCTTGGTTTTGCCGTAGAACAACTTTTTGATGAGGTCATACTGCTCGCCGTCGTCGTCGAGTCGTTCAGGGAGCAACGCGGTTTCGATCTGGAAAGTGACGTTTTCAATGCACTCGGTGACGTCCTGCTGGCGGCCCACCTCGATAGTGCTTTCCATTTGGTCGGTGCTGATGGGTAGGAGTTTGGTATTTGGTTCGATTTTTTCTTCATATGGGTCAAGATCGTAAGGGTCAACGTTTTCTTCGTTTGGAACATCATATGGTTCAACATTTTCATCATATGGGTCATCAGTAAGACTAATAAGGTTCTCCTCAACTTTGAAGCTCACCGGTTGTGAAAGAGGTAAAAATGACAAATAAGCCAACTCTTTTGATGGCTGCACACATCTCTTATTCGACTCAATCATCTCTTTGAACAAGTTTTGTAAATGGTAGATGAACTGGTTGGAACGTTGGATCTCAAGAGCCTCCACTTTTCTGCCTCCAATTTTGCGTCTGGTGTCCTCCACCAAGGTGGGATTCTCCTCGAACGTCAAGATGAGGTCGCGCAACGGCTTGAGACAGAAGTAGTACTGCAAAAGCGAGTTCAAGTAGCAGGTGTTTCCAATATTGTCCAAGCCGGTGGGCCAGTCGGACGCTGGAAGCAAGGAAGGGTCGTTTTTGCCGGTTTTCAAAAACTGGAATAAACTCACCAGTTTGCGCTGCTCGGCAGCAACACGGAGACAGTACCGCAACGTACGCACATCTTTATCTGTGAACATGAGCAAATGCAGAAAGCTGTTGCAAACCTCCAAATCGCTCGACGCAGCAGTCACCTCTAAGATATCCAAAGCCTTGCGGTACGTTATGTCGCCAATCTGCGGCACATGCAAGAACTGAGGCAACTTGGTCTCAATGTAGTTGAGCAACAAAAAGCTTTTGCGGGTCACCGCTATCGAGACCAAGACGCGGTGCACTATCAACACGTCCGGCGCATTCAACTCAAAGTTGTGCTGCTGAACAACTTCATCCAACTTGAACTCGTACGCGGTAATCACAACCTCGTCCTCGGTGATGCTCTCTATGCCTAGTTTGTCCATGGCCAACTCGTACGGCAAGATTTCTGTTTCCAAGTACTCTTTGAGCTTGGGAGATTCGCGGGCTTTCGAAATAGAACGCAACTGCTTGTTGAAGTAGGAGTAGTTCTGCGGGTCCAGCTTGTAGGCGTTCATGTACATGGATATGATGGTGTCGTCGTCGATGGAAGACGGGTCTTCTATGCCCTGCTTGACAATGTCGATGCCAATCAACCTCAAGGATTCAATGTAATCCAGCCAGCCGACTAAATCGCCGTTGGTTAACAAACTGTTGAGGTACTTTGTAAGTCTGGCACTAGGAGCAGACACATTTCGGTAATTCAAAGTCTGCTTCAAAGCATCCACATAGTGCATTTTGTTGGGCATATCGGACGTGACTGTGTTCTCAAAACACTTGATGATCAACTCATCGTCAAAGTGTGCACAGATACTCAAGACGACAAAGAAATGAAGACGGTTTGTGTTTGCATCTTGTGTAAAATGGGCAATATTTTTCGCCTTGTCGTACTCAGGGATGCTGGAAAAGACAAGCAGGAGGTTGTCCGAGTAGGAGTAGCCCGTAACAAACTCGTCCAGGGACTGCAGGGCCAAAATGGCGAGCCTGCGCCCCAAGTAGTAGAGCTCGTGGATCCTGCGCATGTACTCCTCCTTCAACTCTGGCAACAAGGACAAGTTGGGGGGCACAAGCTCCAGCCCGTTCAACTTGAAGCCCAACTTGGCGAGGAGGTACTGGATGTCGACCTGCGAGTCCAAGGTGGTAGTGTCCAAGTTGATGGTCTTGATGTTTTCGCCGGGCAGCAACATGACGGGACCGCGCAACACCTTGATCATGGTGCGCATGCACGCGAACTCGCTGGGCACGTTTGCCGGCGACAACGACGGGTGTTTGGCGAGCGAGCGCGCGTAGCGCGCCTCGATCGTGTCGCGGTCCGTCATCGAAAACACCTCCTGCGCCTCAAACTCCTGCCGGAACACCAGCACGCGCAAGAGGTGGTTGCAGCTGCTGCCGGCACTGGCAAAGTAGGCGTCGTCGACCATCGCCGTGCACTCGTGCTGCCCGAACAGCAAGCGGTCTGCCACGGCCGCCGCGACGTGCTCCGGCTGCACCAAGTGGTACTCGTGCTTTGCATCGGGTTCCACCACGAAAGGGTTGGCGTTGTGGTCCTGGACCGCCGCCAATCGGAAGTGTGCGAGCTCGTTGTACGTGTTGGCCAAGAGGCCGCGCACCACCACGAGCCGTTTTCCGTCCGAAATCGTCTCCGACGACGACGGTGCGTACGCCAAGTCGTTGTTGAGCGTCAACATCTGGTACTCGGTCACCTTGTACGCGCAAATCTTGCGTAGGTTCGATGCGTATTCAAGCGGGCGACTGTGCAAAAGCGATCGTTTGTACTTGGCTTTGTAGGGAACGGTCCACTTGATTTCGTCCAAGATGCGATTGAGTGTTTTGAAGGGGAGGTTTCTGATGTTGGGTAATGGAGGGAGGTCTTTTTCGTAGTTGGGTTTTTTGTCTTTAGGGTAACCTGCTTCCTTATCCTTCTGTATTTCGTCCTTTTCGTCCTTCTCTATCTCATTCTTGTCATTTCTCTCTATCTCATCATTTCTCTCTATCTCATTCTTCTTTATACTCTCGTCATTCTGTTTCTCAATTCTCTCATCATTCTGTTTCTCATTCTGTTTCTCATTCTGTTTCTCATTCTGTTTCTCATTCTGTTTCTCATTCTGTTTCTCACTTCTCTCTCTCTCACCTCTCTCTATCTCCTCAACATGATCAAACTGCGTGTCCTCTAATCCATCATCCACTTGCGATTCGCTCCAGTAGCTGTTGCGTGCGCTTGTCTCCACCATCTCATCACCACCACCTGGCGCACTCTCTCGATTCATCACAATTCCACTGTCTTGTACCATTGCTGTAAATCAGTTTTTTTTTGAAATCAATTCTTCAAAACGAGGCACAGGAATCATGAGTCAGCAGATTGACATCGAAAAGATCCGTGAGCGCTCCGACGGGTCAGTGGGCAGTATGATACGGGAAGGATTCCAAGAGGTTGTGGTCAACAACCCGTATTTTGCTGCTGGTGGCGGTCTAATGTTGTTGGGCACTTCTCTTGCACTCGCTAGACAGGGTATCGTCAAAGGATCTGGATTGTTGTACCGCCAATTGCTTGTCGATTTGGAAATACCGTCCAAGGACAAGTCGTACTTGTGGTTTTTGGAGTGGATGTCGCAGCACAAGAAGCGTTCTTCCAGGCACTTGTCGGTGGAGACGAGTTTTGTTCAGCACGACAATGGGGCCGTTTCAACGAGGTTTTCATTGGTGCCTGGGCCGGGTAAGCATCTCATCAGGTACCAGGGCGCGTACATGTTGGTGAACCGTGAACGTCTGGGCAAGTTGTTGGACATGACGAGCGGCACGCCGTTCGAGACGGTTCGTCTCACGACCTTGTATCGCGATAGGTTTTTGTTCCATGAGTTGTTGGACGAGGCGAAACTGCTTGCGTTGAAGGCGCGCGAGGGAAAAACGGTGATTTTCACGTCGTGGGGACCCGAATGGCGTCCTTTTGGCCAGCCCAGGAAAAAGCGTCAGTTGGGTTCGGTGATTTTGGATCGTGGTGTTGGTTCCTCTATCTTGAGTGATGTGAGAGATTTCTTGACTAGTGGGGAGTGGTATCACAGTAGAGGTATTCCATACAGAAGAGGATATTTGTTGTACGGGCCACCTGGATCTGGTAAAACGTCTTTTATTCAAGCCTTGGCTGGAGAGTTGGACTACAACATCTGTATTCTCAACCTTTCTGAGAAGAACTTGACCGATGATAGATTGAACCACTTGATGAACCACATTCCAGAACGACTGATCTTGCTTTTGGAGGACATTGACGCGGCCTTCAACAAGCGCGAGCAGACGGGCGAGCAGGGGTACTCGCTGGGCGTGACGTTTCTGGGGCTCTTGAACGCGTTGGACGGCGTGGCCAGTGCGGAGGAGTGCATCACGTTCATGACCACAAACCACCCGGAGAAGTTGGACCCTGCGTTGTTGCGGCCTGGGAGGGTGGACATGAAGGTGTTGGTGGACAATGCGAGTGCGTACCAGGTGCGGGAGATGTTTATGCGGTTCTATGAGGGGGAGGAGGAGTTGTGCGAGCGGTTTATGGAGAGGTATGGGGGGATGGAGGGTGTGAGTACGGCGCAGTTGCAGGGGTTGTTTGTTTACAATAAGAGGGATCCGAGGGGGGCGATTGAGATGGTGGAGCAGCTCACGAATGAACGAACGAACGAACTAACGAACGAACGAACGAGCGAAGCGAGTGAGTGAGTGAGTGAGTGAGTGAGTTAGTGGCTTGAATGAAGTGAGTGAAATAGTATTAGTGGTGATTTGAACGATCTAAGTCAGTGCTCTAACGAGTGAATGAGTGTTGGTGAGTGGTTCGTATGAAATAATTTTATGAGTGGTGCGTGATGCGACGAAGTAAATTCGTGAGCTCCAACTCATTTCGGTGTGGTTCAGATTAATACTAAACAATTTCGTGAATTTGCAGTGAATCCACCAAAATTGGTTCATTCTGAATGTCACTGAATCGACAAAAACTGAATCCTCGAATCCACTAAACTCTTTCACTCCTGAATTTTCAACTAATCAACTAAACCTCGTACTTTCACTCCTGAATTATCATCCTACTATCTCGCCGTTGCTGATAAGCATCCGTTGGGTGATCCTAGACATTGATAGAGTGTAAATAGCTCCTAGTGGAATCCACTAAGGAATCAAACGTATATAACAAAAGATGCAGAAGTCTGACTTCAGATATTCTGAAAATTGCGATAATCAACAAAATTGTAGATTCGACTTTACGTGGTTTCATGATAAGAAAGGGAAAATGATTGAGAAGTGCACCACTAAGAGAATACGTAAACTTATGGAACCAATTTGCAGCCATAGGTTAAGAGTCCAAAATGAATACGTAAATGTCTCTCCTCCTATTCACACTTTCTCCCTTCTATCATATAAATATAACCTTCTACTTTATTTTACTGTTCAAGCTCTTAAAGTTCACCCCTTTGAAATCAACCCCTACCAGCTTTAAAACACCAACCTCTGACTAAACCTTGTAATTCTCGTACCAAGTGTTAACGAAAGACCTTGGAGTTATCGCTTCAAGACTCCAAGGTTGACCAAGGTCACTTAATTCGTGACTTTTGCAACTTTTGTAACTTTTCTTTAAAGTCTTTAAGAAATGAGCTTGTTGAGTGTTTGATATTTCTTGTGCACTCAGGCAAAAGCAGAGTCACAGCATAATCAATTCATTCTTCTGCTAATTGAAACCCCTTTGAAACTCAATTCCCCAGCCCATTACCTCACAACTAGATCATAATATCAAGTACTAGAAAACCTTGGTTTCCTTTCATTTGCTCTGTCTGTAACTATTATGGTAGCCATTACCGTCCATCACTGGTTTCAAAGCCTTTTCGATTTCTAGTCACTGTTTTCTGACATGCACCCACTCGCCAAATCGCTCATTGTCCAGATTTTCGCCTTTTGCACCCATCAGTACAAGAGGCTATGTTCTCTACAGCGAATGATCTGAGGCTTAGATGGTCATACATGGATACAGTAGTAAAGAATAAAGTTTAGTTGGTACTGTATTAGATTAAGCTTGACATAAGGCTTAGATTAGGTGATAGAGGTAATCTGGAAGATGTATGATCCAGTGTCTACTCATCTTAAGGAGTGTTTCCACGAACATGCATAGTGCTATATCTTGTGGAGTTAATTTCTAGTAAAAATGTGCAAAGTGCTATATCTTAACGGAATGTAAATTCTAGTACATCCTCTATGGCATTCTTTGAAGGTGTTGAGCATCTAGTGAGAACAAGCATCGTTCCATACCTCAAAGTGCTGTGATTTCTGGTGAGAACATGAACCGTGCCATATCTTAGGAAATTGTAACTTCTTGTGAGAACATGAACCGTACCATATCTTAGGGATTTGTAACTTCTAGTGAGAACATGAATAGTACCATCTTAAAGGAGTGTAACTTCAAAACATTCAACTCTTCACAGCTTAAAAAGCTGCAATTTAAACAACTAGTCCTTCCCCAGTTACTCAAACAACCTAGAGCCTCCTCAGATATCTCATTCTCAATACTAAAGTGTACCCTAAAATCACTTTGCTCGATAAACAATTCTGATATTCAAAAAGTGTTTGTAAACTCAATAGCAAATTGAATCTCAATAAACAAATTGCAGTCCATAACCTTTATGATGATATCACTTCGTGATATCATAAAGGTTACCCCCTATACCTCTTCAACAACTCCCCCTGAACTTTATCCAACCTATATCCCGTAACCTCACCCTCCTCCCCAGCCCCTCCTTTCTCAGCCTTGCCAGCCTCCTTCACCAACTCATTCACATAACTCACGTATATCAAATACACAAGCAAGTCACAGTTATCTTTCTTCACCCTCTTCTTTCCCACACCACCCTCCACCTGGCTCTCCATAATCTTGCGAAACCTTCCCTGGTTATACGTCTTCATATCTCCAAAGAAAAACGAAATGTGATTTTTGAAACTTTAATTTGACATCAAACGTTGCTAAAACTGCCCCAACTTTGAATTGAGTATACAATCATGAGAGTGACGGGTGTTTTTAGCACTATCAGTGCATTGGCAGCGTTGTTATCAAAGGCTGACGCCTTTGATGGTTCTCTGGACACTATTCGGATCAGCAACAGGGCGCAGTGGGCCGACTCCTTTGACAGGATAAAACGAGGTGTTGTTTTCAACGATGTTTTTGACGTCAAACCAGAGCTTTTGGACCGCGCCGACAAAGACAAGGACTGTCCGCCGTGCTTCAACTGCAACTTGCCCAACTTTGAGTGCACGCAGTTCTCGCAGTGCAACACGTTCACGGGCATGTGCGAGTGCCGTGACGGCTACGGGGGCCTGGACTGCTCAGAACCCTTGTGCGGGTCGTTGGCGGACGACAACTCGCGCAGACCGAAGCGGCCAGAGGACCAGAAACAGTGCAAGTGCAAAAAGGGCTGGGACGGTATCAACTGTAACTTGTGCACAAGTGACGATGTCTGCGACTCCTTCATGCCCGAGGGCTTGAAGGGCACCTGCTACCAGTCGGGAATCGTCGTCAACAAGTTCCACCTGATGTGTGACGTGACAAACAAGAAGATTATCGCGATTCTCAAGGACCAAAAGCCGCAGGCCACGTTCAGCTGCAACAAGGCTGACGAAAGTTGCAATTTCCAGTTCTGGATTGACCAGAAAGAGTCTTTTTACTGTTCTTTGGGCCAATGTAAGCTTGACTACGACTTGGGCAGCAACACCACCCACTACAACTGTGAAACCGTCCAGTGTAAGTGTCTTCCGGACCGTATGCTTTGTGGAGAGGCTGGGTCGATCGATATTTCAGACTTTTTAACCGAAACTATCAAGGGCCCCGGTGATTTCACGTGTGATGTGACCAAGAAGTCGTGTAGGTTCCTGGAGCCCAGCATGAACGAGTTGATTTCGTCTGTGTTTGGAGACCCGTACATTACTTTGCAGTGCACGTCTGGTGAGTGTGTGCACAAGTCGGAAATCCCAGGCTACGACTTGCCCGACCACTCCAAGTTCACCTTGGGCAACCAGCTCCTCATCGCTGGTGTGATTGGGTTGTGTGCGATTCTTGTGGTTACTTCCATCTACAACATCAACAAGTCGCCGTTATTCAAGGGCTACAGTCGTTTGGAGGGCTTTGATGCGAATTCAAGTGATCTTAACAAGAACTTTGTGCCCACCACGCTTTCGTTCGATAATATCAGTTTCACTGTGGGCGAGGGTAGCGAAAAGGAAAAGAAGATCTTGAACCAGGTGTTTGGTTTGGTTAAACCTAGAGAATGTCTTGCTATTATGGGTGGTTCTGGTGCGGGAAAAACAACCTTACTTGACATCTTAGCTGGAAAAGACAAGTCTGGTCTTGTCGAAGGAGAAATCAAGGTGAACGGTAACGTATTATCAAAATCAGATTACAAAAAGATTGTTGGATTTGTTGACCAAGAAGACCATTTGATCCCTACATTAACGGTTTACGAGACTGTGTTGAACAGTGCCTTGCTTAGACTTCCAAGAACAATGAGCTCCGAACAAAAACAAGCTCGTGTGATTGAAGTCTTGACAGAGTTGAGGATTTTCGAAATCAAAGATAGAATTGTAGGTCTGGACTTCAAACGTGGAATTTCCGGAGGTGAGAAGAGACGTGTGTCTATTGCGTGTGAATTGGTCACCTCACCCTCGATTTTGTTCTTGGACGAACCCACCTCCGGATTGGACTCGTACAACGCACGCAATGTGGTCGAAAGCTTGGTCAAGTTGTCGCGCGACTTCAACAGAACCGTCGTGTTCACCATCCACCAGCCCAGATCGAACATTGTCTCGCTCTTTGACAAGTTGTTGTTGTTGAGCGAGGGCGACTTGATCTACTCAGGCGAAATGATCAAGTGCAACAACTTCTTCACCTCGAACGGGTTCCAGTGCCCACTCGGCTACAACATTGCGGACTACTTGATTGACTTGACTGTGGACCAGAAGAAGGCGACGGAGCTGAGCGCGTTGGCCAGCGGCGACCCCCACGAGCACTTTGTGGCGACCGCCAACGAGGAGGACGTGGACACCACCAGAGAGTGGGAGCACTACGCCGTGCACCGCGACGAGTACCAGCGCGAGCTGCAGGAGGGTGGAGAAACCGAGCCTGCGTTCGACAAGGTCAAGAACAAGCTCTCATCCATCTATGCAGAGTCGCACATTGCGTTGGAGTTGCAGCGTGAGATCTCCGAACTTAATGAACTGCCGGAAGAACTCGACTTACTGAGCCAGAGGTTGAAAAGAGCGAGCGTCCCACTCCAGATCCTCATTCTTTCCCTGAGAACCTTCAAAAACTTGTACAGAAACCCAAAGTTGTTGTTGACTCAGTACTTTTTGTCCTTGGTGGTTGGTTCCTTCTGTGGCTACTTGTACTATAACGTGACGAACGATATCAGTGGGTTCCAGAACCGATTGGGTTTGTTCTTCTTCATGTTGGCCTTCTTTGGGTTCTCGTCTTTGACTGGCTTGCCCTCGTTCGCCTCCGAAAGAATCATTTTCATCAGAGAAAGAGCAAACAACTACTACCACCCTGCGTCCTACTACATTTCCAAAATTCTCTGCGACGTGTTACCGTTGAGAGTCTTGCCCCCCGTCATCTTGATCAGCATTGCGTATCCGTTGATTGGCTTGACGATGGAGCACAATGGGTACTTGAAGGCTGCAGTTGTCTTGGTGTTGTTCAATCTCGCGGTTTCCATTGAGATGTTGATCATCGGTATCTTGATCAAGGACGCAGGCACTTCGACCATGATCGCCGTGTTGGTGTTGTTGTTGTCGCTTTTGTTTGCAGGGTTGTTTATCAACAGCGAGGACTTGAAGTTCCAGATCAAGTGGTTGGAGTGGATTTCTGTCTTCCACTATGCGTACGAGGCGCTTGCAATCAACGAGGTGAAGGACTTGATATTGAAGGAAAAGAAGTACGGATTGTCGATCGAGGTTCCAGGTGCGGTTATTTTGAGTACTTTTGGATTCACCGTTTCGGCCTTCTGGAAGGACGTTACATACTTGGGTGGTTTGATTTCGGTGTTTATTGTGTTGGGATATATATTTTTACACTTTTTCACCTATGAAAAGAGATGAGTTAGATGTTTTTAATTGAATAAATTATTGTTTACAGTACAAGATGGGTAGAATTTACAGTTGATACTGTGAATGACACTTTCATACTTTCAAATACTCATACTTTCATTCACTCTTGATATGATTCTGGGAACATTACTCTTCATTTACTTTTAATATGATGAATATTGCCGTTTCATTCACTCTTCATTTACTCTTTTGTTAAATGATTCTGTAAATATTTCCTGTTGTTATCCTAAACATATACTAACTAACCTCTCCAAAATAATCAACTCAATAAATTGCTAATTCGACTATACGTAAGTAACTTCAACTCAGTCAAGTTTAACTTATCCTTTGGAACATCAAAAAAGAACTCCTCTTGACTTATCGGAGTCGTCACTATCTCATCAAAAGGCTCTCGATATACTCTAAGATACAGATGCTCAAGAGCTTCGTTAACAGAAACTCGATTCACTGGATCAAAAACAAGCAACTTTTTAAGCAAATCCATACCCACGGGATTCACTGGAGGCTGCATTATCGAGCGGCGCATGTTTATCTTGTCCTCCATTTCAGGCTTCTCCTTGAACGGAAGCGAATTGATGTAGGCCTTGGCCCGGGACGACTTGATGGCGTCAAATTCCTCCCCCACAGGCGTCCCCAAGAGCGAAAATATGAGCATGAGCTGGTCCGTGGCATCAGAACCAGGAAGGAGCGGAGTCAGCGTGAACAATTCCCCGAGAATACACCCTACAGACCAGACATCCACCTGTACCGAGTACTCGGACGAGCAAATCATGATTTCGGGGGCCCTGTACCATCTAGTAGCAACGTACTCGGTAAGCAGCGAAATCTCGTCCTCCTTGTTCGAACCTTTCAGGCTGTCCAACCTGGCCATGCCAAAATCGCAAATCTTTAGCACTCCGTCTCTTGCAACCAAGATGTTTTCCGGTTTCAAATCGCGGTGGATTACGTTTGCACTGTGTATGTACTTGAGGCCTTTAAGTATCTGGTAAGTAAAGTACTGGCAAACATCATCGGTCAAAGCGTGCGTTTTAATAACCGAACTTAACGTAGCAGGCATGTATTCTTGAATAAGATACACCTCATTAAAGTGGTAGAAGTCTCCTGGAGTCAGGGCCTCGTACAATTGGATGATATTCTCGTGGTTTCTGAACTTGAGGAGTAAGTTGATCTCGCGAAGAAGACTCAACCAGAACTCTGGGGAGTACGGGACGACTTTCTTGATTGCGACTGTTGTGTTGGAGGGGAGGTGCAACGCTGAACACACCACACCGTACGCACCTGAACCAAGAACTTTATCAACTCTGTACTTGGGTGAGACGTTGAAGGTCACCAGTCTGCTGGGTCTGTAGAACGACTGGGTTGGAAGGTAGTTTTGGAGACTTGTCATGATGATTATCAAGATGAATTGTACCAAACCAGCATATTTATATGTCAGTCAACCATTCTAGGCCTCTTCTGCAATCGGTAAACCATCCAATCAGCTAATCAAAGCAGGGCCACATCTGCAATCAACCATCTGAAACCACGGTCATAAAACATGTGGGATTTTGCAACCAAGACTAGATGTCATTAGTTAGTTGATTAAGCAGATTGCAGATAAAGGAAGTGCATCCTACTATGATGTGATTAGCTCGCATTGGTGAAACCGATGTGAAACTATTAATTTACACATCTATTAATCTGTGATAGATTTTGTATTGTGTTTGTGATTTGGAATTAATGAGATTATTGATAATTGGTGAGGGTTGTAGAAAAAGATTGGATCTGAGAAGTTTCAGGTGGAATACGAGATGGTCTTTGTTTGAGTGTGAAACTGAGTGGTGTTGTCTGTCATGTTTAAATATGACTTGGGGCGAAGATTGCTTAGTTTATTGATATTAGGAGATGTAGTCACTCAGAGAATATAAGAAGGGAGATTAGGGTATTCATAGTGGTTTTCAAGTATTTGAGGAAACCATAATACGAGCTTTTCGAGTAATCCAGATTTGTAGATTAGTACTGATATTTCAACTTCCAAGTTGAGTCGTACCAGCAAAAAGAAGCACCCAATGCTCAATGTGCTCATCTATGAATTGAAAAGTTCTGAGACTCAAAGAAGATTCTTGTCTCTTTTATATGCTCATAATTCTCAACACTTGAACATTCGTATTTCTAGGGTCTACATTATATATTCTAGGACCCATAATGATGTCCCTGTGAAGCAAGTCAAAATTAAATCTCCTCTTTCATTAACATTGCTAAATTTAAGAGTTGGGTGCGAAAAGAGAAAAAAAAGGGCAAACAATCAAGAAGGGGGTAAATTTGTCCATCGAAGATTTGCAGCCGTGTTGACGGTTGATTATTTAGATTGGATTCATAGAGAAAGCAAAATAGTGGAGCGCCATTAGATTACTAATTAAATGTAGGAGCACGTCAAATACCGCTGGACATATTCACCGGCAGGTACGGAGAAGTCTTTTTCCTGAATTACTACTTTCTTACTTATCCAGCTCCCTAGCAATACACAAAAGAACAATTAACCTATAAACTCAGATTTAGGATCCACAAAGCACCGAGATGATTCATTCCACAAAGAACCAGCAAAGATTATCATATCAAGGGTTCACCAAAAAGTCAAGGAAGATGTATCCTGGATAGGGTAGAAGTTTGGTGAATTTTCATTCCTATTTTCATCCCCATTTTCATCTCCATTTTCCTTCTCTATTTTCAACTTCAATGCACAATCAGATTAGCAGCTCTTTGACTAGCATATACTTTACAGAATCGACATCAATACCCTGCCAATCTTGCTTTTAACAATAGGACGCACCCCAAGTGCAATTTCCCAGTAAAAAAATAGACAACAGACCATGAGGATTAGAAAAGCCAATCTTACTCACCGAAACTAACACTCCACAATCGTATTCCAAGTACCGGTTAGGTAAGAAATTGTGCAGTCAGCACGGCTGTTACGCGAGTTTAACTATAATTATGTAAATGATATATTGATGAATGGTGATCACATAGTTCAGTAGAGTGATGTGTTGGTTTAGTACAGTTGATGGAGTTATTTAGAGTTCTTTAGAGTGATTCACAGTTCTTGTACAGCTAACTACATGTAACTACAGATATCTACGGATCAGAACATTTCACTAAAGCTAAAGTTCACTACAGCTACCATCTCACTTTTCACATCTCACTCTCACATCACTCTAACATCACAAATTTCTCATCTCACATCTCGCTACAGCTACCAACTAACAACATCTCACATCTCAAAACTAACATCTCACTCTCAAAATAACTCACTCTCACAACATCAATAAACAGTCCACCTACAAATAACACACCATACACAATTCCACAAAGAACATTCGCCAAATAAAACCCAAACCCTCAAGCTACGTACCACCACGCATTTACGGCCCCTTATTGTTGCACCAGAGCCAAAGTTCGTCCCCTTTTCGCAAAAGTCGCATGAGATCGTCAAAGCCAAAAAGTGCCAGCCAGGACACCCGGGCCTCCCCTGCACCGTCACTTCGTCGAAGCAACGTTGTCATCCCAAGCACAACCCCCTTTGTGTGCGGGTGCCGTATATGTAGGACTTCTCCACCACGCCAGAACATAGGCTGACCCACCGGTGGTTTTTAGCCAAAATTTTTACCATTCCACGGTGATCACGGTGCCAGGGTTTATAATGTGCAATTTCCTTTTGGAGCAGCGATTTTTTTTACAGAGTGTTTGAGCAAAGGAAGCCCCCCACAAATGCCAGAAGTAAGCAAGGACACTAGGGAGAAGGACCGCGAAGCGTTTGACTTGAGTGCGCTCCGCGAGTTGGTGGAGCAGGACCCGTCGACGTACCACTCGGTCGAGGGCAACGACGTGAACTGGTTTCTCCGCGACTCGCTGGTGTCGCGGCCGCTCAGCAACAGCTCCACGAGCTCGTTGGGGCTGGAGAGCGCAAGGACTACGGCGGTGCCGACACCGGCGCCGCTGCCCGCGCCGCCCGCGAGTCTCCCGCAGGTCAGCTCGCGCCTCCCCGCCCGCCGCAGAAGCGTCTCCAGCTTGTCGGTGTCGCTGCGCGAGTCGTGTTCCCCACCACCCGCAGGCGGTTTTTTCCACAAACTAAAGGGCAAGTTCCGCAAGGACTTGCCGGAACTGGCACCAGATCGTGTTGAAGAACAATCTGAGCACCCGTTGGTCAGTATGGAGACCCACGATTCGGCCTCCTCGGGCGAGAAAAACAATGACTTGCACGAATATGTCAAGTTCTACAAGCAGAAGGATATTAGGAGGGGTTCACTACTGAGAAGGTCATCAGTGAGCTCAGAACAGAGTGCTGCTTCTAGTCAAGGTTACCAAAATATCAACCCTTTCGACACAAATTATTCTTTTATGGACAAGGATGAACGAGAGCACGGAAAATTTTCCTTCATGAGAAGAAAATCTCTGAGTGCTGGACTGGGTGAACGAAAGCTTAGTCCTCCGAAAACGTCTGAAACTCAGCGAACTTCAGAATCGGTCTCACCGCTCGAAAAACTCCCCTTACCTCTGGCTTTGGTGGATCCTGACGCAGAACCAGAAGAAGTACTTCCAGCGTTCAAGAACCTAAAACCTTTGAAAAGGGTAGCCTTTCACTCGTCAACCTTTTTGATCGACCCCCCACAGCAAATCCCCTCACGAAACCCCAGAAAAGGTAATGTAGAGGTCCTTCCCAACGGCGGATACAGCATCAACCCACTTTCCGAGGAAGACAAGTTGAGCATTGAGAAATCGCAGATGGGACTCGGCGGGGGAATCGTGGTGGGGGGGTCCGGCGCCCTCCACCACACCCCCAAGGTGGACGAAGAAGACGAAAACGGCACCACCGACGACGACGACGACCTCAAGATTGACAAGAATGCTAAACGCATCAATATAGACAAACCCATGGTGAGCCACTACCAGCAGCATTTCAACCCCAATGAAGGGTACAATGCGCCGGTCAAGAAGATGGCTTTGGATGCAATGTACACTCGGTGTTGCCACTTGCGTGAAATCTTGCCGATTCCTGCCATTCTCAAGCAGATTCCTAAGGGATCCATGGCTCCATTGCCTTTACTCCAATTGAGAAACCCAGCCCCCACTCTAATCGAGGTCCAAACTTTTGCCGACTTTATCCGCATTGCCCCTGTGATTTGTCTTTCCTTTGACGGTGTTTCACTCTCCTTGGAACAGTTCAAAATCTTGCTTTCTGCAATGAGTGCCAAAACGCAACTAGAACACTTATCCTTGAGAAACACCCCAATAGACCGCGAAGGCTGGTCCTTACTCTGCTGGTTCCTCTCACGCAACAAAGTGCTCAAGAGGTTGGACATCACGCAGTGTCCTTCGCTTTCGGTGAATGTGTTGAAGCGCCGCAAGAAGAAGACGTCCGCGGAGTCGAAAAAGTTCGAGGTGGACTTGCCGAGAATGGTGTCGTGCAACAGCAACAGGTCAGATATGGACTGGGCGCTTTTCGTGGCAACCTTAATCGCAAGAGACGGTTTGGAGGATTTGATTTTGACGGGCTGCTGTATCACAGACTTGGATATCTTTGAAAAGTTGATAACATTGGCCGTTCTGAAAAAGACCTATAGATTAGGTCTTGCTTACAATAGATTGACTCCTAAACATTTCAAGATTATTGTTGAAAACTGGTTGTTTACCGACTTCTCGAGAGCATTGGATTTGGGTTATAATGATTTCCTGGACCCTGCCATGTTGCGTCTTTTGTTGGACTTTGCCAAAACACCTGGTTTTGAAGAGAAAATTGCAAGCTGTACCTTGACTTTTTTGAGTTTGAACTCGACAACCACAGAATTCAACGAGGACTTTAGGGAGGTTATGGAAAATGTGTTGCTTAGACTTCCGAAGTTGAAGTACCTTGACATGTCCAACAACACCCGACTTTTTGAAAATTCAAAGGATTCGCCAAAGAAGCACGGCGAGACGGCCGTGGTCAAGTACTTTACGTCGAAACTCCCCTTGTTCCCTGCTTTGGTCAGATTGCACTTGGAGAACAACAACTTTTCCTCTGAATCCATAGTTGCGTTGGCTGAAATTCTTCCTTTCTGCAAGAACTTGACGTACTTTTCAGTTGTTGGCAACAAAATGGAGTTGAGTGCCGGTTCGACCTTGATACAAGCATTAAAACACTCCAGCTCGTTGATCACCTTGGACTGCGACTGCGACCAGTTCCCCGACTTTTTCAAAGAGAAGATTGGTTTGTACTCAATCAGAAACATGGAGAGGTTGTTGTACCAAAACGACACGAAATCGTTCAACCCTGAAGAGCTGGGCAATGGTGTTCACAATCCTGACGAGCACGCCAACGGTGATCACGAGGTGGGCTCTTTGACTGCACAGTTGAACACCATCTTGGAAATGAAGTCCAGACACCGTCTTGATTTGGGTTCCCCAGAGGTTGTAGGCTTTGTTACTAAGGCTAGCAAGGTTCGTCACGAGTTGAAGCAGACGATCGATGAGTTGCTAAAGGTGCAATTGAGAGGCGCTTTGAACTTGGAGGGCAAGGAAACCTTGATCCGGTTCATTTTCATCGACTCGTCCATCGAGAAGGGGTTGCTGTTGATTGACCCTTCGTTGGCTGACGAAGAACACCCTCACTACAAGCTGATGTACGGCGCGGTCGAGAACAAGAACAACACCAAGTACCAAATCCTGAAGTTGGACACCCTGATGAGCGACGAGGGCTCCAGCAACAACTTGTCGTTACCACTGCAAGAGTCGATATTGGAAAATGGCCAAGAACACCCAATCAGGCCAAGCGCATCTCCGTTGGCAAACTCAAACTCGTCCTCGAGGATCAACTTGCAGGAGTTGAACAGACAGGAAGGTTCTGTGCTTAAGTTGTCGAAATTGCATGATTACCACGATGTGAACAACGAAGTCTTGTTCAAATCGTTGGGCGACCTTTCAGGTGAGGAGATCAGACGTAAATTTCTCTCGGTCAATTACAATGACTTGGACGAGTTTATTGGGTACTTGGACAAGTTGAAGGCGCAGGGCATATCTTTGGAGAAGTTGTTCCACAGCGGTGCTGGTGACATCACCTACCAAGACCAATTGCGAGAAGAAGGGCTAGAGATTGACGATATAAAGCAGAAGATACAAGAGTTGGCTAAAAGAAGGACTGCTAATTGTGATACAGATCTTGTTGAGGCTAGACTTGAAAAGAAGGAACTGCCTAAGAGTGATGGAGAGCCTCAAGCACGCGAACGTACGTGTCCAATACTTTTAAATCATACGTATGATGAGGTGTTGAGTCAGTGTATTGAGCATGCGGTGAAGAAGGAGCCTTCTAAGTAAGTTAAAGCGATAGACTTTATTGTTTATTAGATTGTTCATATTAAGATGTAAGATTGTGGTGTATGAGATGGGAGTGGATTATGGTCTGGGTGGTGTATGTTGAGTACAGGGTATTCTGAGTGTGGATTATGGTCTGGGTGGTGTAAGTTGAGTACAGGGTATTCTGAGTGTGGATTATGATATGGATAGTGAGTTGATGTTGATTACAAGGTATTCTGAATTATGGAACTATACTTCATGGAAGATTCAAATATAACATTTCAAATTTTTATTTATTGTACAAATTTTAGGTAAAGATACACTAACCAGTAGGTTATATCGATACAAAGTGAGCTACTTCAGATACTAGCCACTTAGTTCAGGTATTCTTTTCCTGTCGTTTCCTATCATGCTCACCTTAAACTAGTAAGGTCACTTATACCAGTGTGTTCACCTACTGCCAACTCCCTCCCATAGCAAAACATCCTCTAAATTACCCATCACTGTCAAATCTCTAACTATCAAATCTCTAACATCTCTCATTAATAATCATCATCAGAATCAAACCCAGAATCTCCACGCTTAATCTTCGGTGCAACCTCATCGTCGTCACTATACTCAGCACCGTCGTCGCTTCTCTTCTCAGCATCGGCGGCCAAGTCCTCGCACGCATCAATCCAGTCGGAGTAGATATCCACAGGCTGCGACAAGGAATGTATAGCACTCTGGAAAGACTGGCCACAAATCTTGCAGTGCAACTCACCAAGCAAATTCTTTCTGTCCAAAGTACAGATCACCGACTTCTCGTGGTTGCAGAACAAGCATCTGAAGGTGGTGTCCAAGGTCTGTTTGATCTTCTTCTGTGGTTTTGCTGATGATTTTCTTTTGCCCATAGTGTTTAAATGATTTTGATTTTGATTTTTTCGAGAAGAGTTTGTATTCATCTATTTAATACTGAATTGGGTGAGATTTTAAGTGACTTGATCTTTTAGTGGATTGAGGGACTTTTAGTGACTATCAGATATATATCAGTGACTCCTCAGAAACTCTGCAGTAACATTTCAGTGATATGTGCATAAACTTTGAAGTGACTCTTCAGTATAAACTTTGAAGTAACTTTTCAGTGACTTCAGAAACTTCTGCAGTACTTTGAAAAGACTATTCAATGTCTTTGCAGTGACTTGGAAAAAACCATTCAATGTCTTTGCAGTGACTTGGAAAAAACCATTCAATGACTTTGCAGTGACCTTGAAATGACTATTCAATGTCTTCGTAGTGAATTCGAAAAGACTTTCAATGTCCTTTTATAACTCTATCTATCTATTCAACATCTCTTGCGTCTTCTTCTTCAATCTCATCTCCATTCGAAGCTTCTCAAACTTCATCCTCTCAGCCTTTGGGTCAGGAGGAGTGGGAGTCGTTGGTCTTGAAGTAGTCGGCGTATAAACAACCGCCTTCACATTGGGATTGTAAATGCCATTCAACTTAAGCCCATACTCATACAACTTCAAATCCTGGTTCCTCAACTCATACAACTTGAACGCATCCTTGACCATGTTCGCAACAAAGTTGTGCCTGTTGTTGTCCTTGATCTTGTAGTGCAACAAGAGCGACAAGGCCTCCCCAAAGTCACACGTAATCAAGTCCGTCTTCAACTGGATCAACATCTGGATAATCAGAAACATGATGAGGTCAGGAATCGTGCCGAGTCCGTACGGGTTGCACACCAACTTGTCCCAGTACAACAGCACCACCTCCAAGTCGCTGTCGATGGGCTGGGTGCCCTGCCCAGCGCCCCCAGCACTTCCGCTAGCCAACTCCCGGAGCAAGAGCAACCGCATGTACCGTATGATCCAGAGCTGCGACTCGATCTTGAGCTTGCTGATCAAGTTGTAGTGGATCAACTGGTCGATCTTCATCAAGTTGATGTTGAACTTCTCGATCAGCTTCCACAAGGCGGACTCGCTCTCGTAGAAGCTGGAAATCACGCCGCTCTGCACGCAGAACTTGTTCAAGATGGTGAACAAGTCGTGCAGCAAGTAGTTTGCGTCAAACATGCTGAGGATCATCAAGTCCTCGCTGGTGTAGGTGCCCTCCCTATCGATCAAAACGCACTCCTTGTGCAAGTTCATGTAGATCAAGCCCAGCACCTCGTGGATGCCCTGCTTGTAGCCGACATGCGGGTTGCACTTGGCCCACACGTACAACACCTCGACCAAGTCCCTGCGTATGGCCATGGACTGGGGTTGTGACGGCAGAAAGAAGTCTTCGCCGGGGAAAAGTCTGTCCATGTCCATGATGATGGTGTCCAAGAGGTCTGTGTCGTCCTCGGTAAAGGAGTGTGCTGGGTGGGCCAAAGGATCGCCTGTGGCAACCCTTTGGAGCGAGGGAGGCCGTTTTCTGGCACCGCCGCGCACATTTGCTGCCGGGCTGGGCGATCGCCGGCTGCTCTGCCTGCGGAGCACCAGCGGCGTGTTGTGTTTCTGGTAGTACGGCGAGTCACCACTGAGCCTGTTCCACGGCACGGCCATGTCGCTGCGCCTCGAAAGCTCGTTGTAGAGCGTGCGCGTGTGCTCCAACGCCGTGCCCCACGCCTGGATCTTCAAGCTGTCGGTGATGAGCGTGCACTTCCACACCAAGGTGCGCAAGAAGTGCGGCGAGCTGCGAAAGTTGTACTCGTTTTCGACCACAGACGCCCTGAAATGCGACATGTTCCCCTTGAACTTGTCCACCGTCAACAAAACGCGCGAAATGATTTCGTTCTCCGCCATCCCAAATTTCGTCAGAATAAAAGTGGTTTGGTAAATTTTACCGTTGCTCAACCTTTTTGTGGGGACGCTGGCACTTTCAAAAGCCGCACTGATAAAATTACAAAACATCACCAATGAGCGAGGACGATTCGGGCAGGCTTCAGAAGAGCTTGGATGCGTTGGCTGACTTGGAGACCCAGATGGGTGTTGCTGAGAGGGACTGCGAGATATACAGGTTGAGGAAAACAAGCAAGATATACGAGGATAGAAGCAGGGTGTTGGCTGACATTGACAAGTTTTGGTATATTGTTCTTGCTGAGAACGATGAGTTTGCGGATTACATTGCGCTTGAGGATTTGAAGTATTTGGAGGCTATTGAGAATATCAGTGTTCATTATGGTGTTACTGATAGTGATGAGACAAGTGACGATATATTGGAGCACTTTAAAGATTTTGATGTTACGTTCACTTTTGGTAGTGGACTTATCAAGGCACAAACGGTGACGAAAAAGTTCCAGGTTGTGATTGAGGACGGGGAGGAAAAGATCATTTCGACGGCTGTGGATGTTGAGTGGCCGGAGGAGTTGCAGGAGATCAGTCCCCGGGCCATCAAAAAGAAGAGTGGTAAGGAGTTGTCCAAGGAGGACAAGAAGAACTACAGATTGGGCATGAAGTCTTTCTTTTCGTGGTTTGCGTGGACTGGCGAGAAGCCGGGCAAGGAGTTTAGGAATGGCGAGGAGTTGACTCGGTTGATTGTTGATGATTTGTATTTGAATGCGATCAAGTATTATGTTGTTGCGTTGCAGAATGAGCAGGATGAGGAGAGTGAGGATGAGGAGGACAGTTCTGAGGGGGAGGCTTTAGATTTGAGTGAGGATGAGAATGAAGAGAAGGGTGTGAAGAGGGGGGGGGAGGAAGTGGAAGGTGAGAAGAAGAGGGTGAAGGTGAACAATTAGAGATTTTAAGAAACGTATGAATTAAGAGTTTTCATAATGAAGAGTTGAATGTAGTTTGGAGTCTCGATTGGAAAGTACTACAAACAGTAATTTGTGAGCCCACTATTGTGCAATTTACGCAATTGGAGATTATTAGTGAGATTGTAATTTCAGAGCATATCTCAATGAGTAGCCATTTTCATAAATGTCGATGACTTAAAGCCCTCTAGTGGTTTCATTTAAATGGAGTCCGATAACTTAAAATTCATTTAACTCGATACTCACTTCTAACAATCTTCAGACCTGATAACACCATACACACCAGAAATACTTGTTATGTCGACGTCAACAATCGGAGCATCAAAAAGTTTCAACTGAAATTCTTATCTAAAGATAAAGCTACCATTTTGCAGCCTTTCCTTGACCTTTTCAAATCTCCCCTAAAAGTAATATCGCCAACATTTAGGCTCTCAATATTTCATCCTGACAATTTTCACTACTGAAACTAGACACTCTATTCCAGTATTACTGTTTGGTGGATCTCATATCACGATTTGGAGCACTGAATCGCAGATCTCCAATCTACGTACCATTCCCATATCTCTCATCTTACAAACGATTACCTCCTCACCTAATCACTTACATATTCCCCATAGCCACACAACCACCAATTCCTAACTCATAAAACCCCAAACCCAAGGCTTGTGACTTTCCAAAGCTGTAAATATAAATTGACTCGCAAAAAAACACGGTAACTACATTTCCAACTATTATCATGAGCGAAGCTAGTGCCAGAATCACTGGCCACATGAATGCCGACCACCAATTGTCGTTGGTGGACTACCTCGTCGTCTACGCCAAGGTGGACGCAGACCAGATTGTCCACTCCTCCGTCAAGTCCACGCACGCAGACTTGGACAAGTTTGTTCTTGAGTACAAGTTGAAGGGCGACCCCACAACAAAGACATACGACTTGAAGTGGGCCGACGCCGTCGAAAACGACGATGTAGAGGTCAAGTCCCCGGCAGACATCAAGGGCAAGTTGATCTCTATGGCCCACTACGCTGCTGTGAAGCAGGGGTTCGCTGTCAAGCAGGTCTCCACAGTTTTAGGCCCGGACGCTACCAGCATTGCCATGTACCCATTGTTTGCCTTGTTGGTCTTGAACTCTTACGATCCTTCCATCGTGCGCAACTTGTTTGCCAAGGACAAGACCTGGCAGATTGCATCCAAGTACATTCCAGCCGTGCTTGCAAAGGGCTATTCCGTTTTTGAGAAGTATGCGCTTTTTATTGCCATTGCCGTCTACAGTATTCACTTGGTTGAAATCACGTTTTTCTCTATTCCTTTCTTGAAGAAGTACAGAACACCACTCAAGCAGAGGTTGCAATGGTATGGGATGCATTTCTTTGAGGGTTTTTTTGTGATCTTGAGATTGAAGACTTTGAAGTAGTTTAATGAATGTAATGTGAGAAAGTAGAGTAGGATGTGTGAGGGGTGGTGTTGATACTGTAAACTTCTATACTTACAATTGTTCAAAATAATCCGGGACCTTTCAATTGCTAGATTGTCAAAATAAACACATGAAAGAGAAGAAACATAGTATTCAATTCCAAGTTGAGGCTCTTCATGATTTACTAGAGAGATTGAAAGCACTATACTTCCACTAGTACACCCACCCTGAACTGTGGAGAAATCACTATTTACTTAAAATTATCTAAAACTCAAATTGACGGTTTCACATCAAATCAAATTCCAGCTCAACTGTTGGTTTAGAATCATGGCCGTATGTGATGATGAAAAACAATGAAACCCTCAAGAACGAACCGTGGGAAGCCAAGAGAAATCTTGTCAGCTGTGAAACCGCTTCCTATGCAGGTATGTCTGAATTATTCAAGGAATAGTGAAATACCCCCAAATTCTACGAAATGTGTATGCTGCATCTCTCGGATATCCCACTTATT